>CM047737.1:25490362-25515609 GCA_026225825.1 Pistacia integerrima
TGAAATTAAGACTATTATTAAAGAAATTACATAACATATTCTCGTTGATCGATTAAACGTGCATCCGTTTGTATAAAAATCCTTTTTCCCAATTTAGGTCGGTTCCACCATTACCACATGGAGCATACCTCACGTGTCAAAATCTTTAAGCAAACCCTTTTAGGACTTGAGATCTGGAGTCTGGACTGGAAATTTGAGATCTTGCTCGAGCGTTGACTGCGAACCCACTAAATCTCCACATTCTCACAACTCCAACCAATCAAAAGTCACCACGTCATCAAACCCTGACCCGACCGAAAACGTAAAAGGCAAAAAAATAAAAATAAATTAGGTGTAAAATCAAAATTGTCTATGGGCAGCGCATCAAAATCAGAGGTTCCAAAAACGCTGTCGTTCCATCGCCCATAAAAAGCGAATTCAATTTACGGTTTCCCCTTTCCTTATCCCTAAGCTCAAGCTCGATCCCGATCCCGATTTCGAGAGAAACCAAAACAAAAATGGAGAGGACGATTTTGGCGGTGCTGGTCATCGCCACTTTGGTGGTTTGTGGATTTGATCCGGTGAGGTCGGACGCATCGGATCACCGGTACAAAGAAGGAGAACAAGTCCCTCTTTATGCTAACAAGGTCGGGCCTTTTCACAATCCCAGGTAAGTTGTAATGTTACTGAAATCTGATTTGAAATTCGTTTTTATTTTACTTGATTTGGTTTTGTTGTTGCTGGATCTGATGAAATTTGATGTATTGGTGTTTCATTTTGTCGGTGAAATGAAGAATCGAGATAATGTGGGTTTGATTTGTGTGGTTTTTGGAGCTTAGAGGCAGATCTCGTTTTCGTTTTTGTGATCAGATAGTGAACTCGTGAAAATTTGGGAATTTTGTTTTGTAATAATGCATGTTAAGATAAATTTATTTATTTATTTATTTTTGGGAGAGGAAATTATCTAATTTCATGATTAAAGTATTGAGAATCCTATTAACGTTACTCGTTCATTTCACTAGTCAGTAACAATATATGACGGTTCTGATTTTGTAGAATTTTGTTTGTTTGTTTTAAAATCTCAAGCTTATTGATTAATATGTTTTTGTAGAATAAAATTGTTCTGTGCATGTTATATGTTGAACTGACTTCTTATATGATCAATTAAAGAAATTTATTTATATTATGAGGCTTGATAATTTCAAGATTACCTATTGAAAATCCAGCTGATGTTACTGGGTTTGTGTCTATCGTTACTGTTTCATTTTGCAAATCAGTGACGTTGTGTGATGCTTTTGCATTCTTTAGCTTTGCACGATAAAGTGACTTTTCTTTTGGAGATTCATTTGAAGTTTAATGGTGAAGCATTATTGGTTTAACTTGTTTTGTCTTTTTTGGCTGCAGTGAAACCTATCGCTATTTTGATCTTCCCTTTTGCTTGCCAGGTTTGCAATTATTTATCTGGAGTTTTTCTTTGATATATTTGTGAGATTTTGTTATGGAAAATTTGGGTTTTACCCTACCTTTTGCAGATCATCTGAAAGAGAAGAAGGAAGCTCTTGGTGAAGTGTTGAATGGAGATCGATTAGTCAGTGCTCCTTACCAGCTTGGCTTCTTACGTGATAAAGATTCTGAAGTTGTGTGCAAGAAAAAACTCACAAAGGAGGAGGTTGCTCGGTTTCGATCTGCTGTCAAGAAGGATTACTACTTCCAGATGTACTATGATGACTTACCCATTTGGGGTTTCATCGGGAAGGTTGACAAGGAAGGGAAAGAACCCAGCGAGTACAAATATTACCTTTTCAAGCATATTCACTTTGATATCTCTTACAACAAGGACCGTGTGATTGAAATTAATGTGCGCACTGACCCAAATACCCTTGCTGATCTTACTGAGGACCAAGAAGTAGAAGTAGAATTTTTATATACTGTGAAATGGAAGGAAACAAACATCCCATTTGAGAAGAGGATGGACAAGTACTCTCAGTCATCCTCGTTGCCTCATCATTTGGAGATCCATTGGTTTTCTATTATAAATTCATGTGTGACAGTTCTCCTGCTAACTGGGTTTCTTGCCACAATTCTCATGCGAGTCCTCAAGAATGACTTTGTCAAGTAAGAATTACCTTTGTGTTATCTCAAAGTTTGGATGTACATGTCTACTTTGGTAGGGTTTTTGATTTTGCTTTGATTTGTTTATTGTTAAACTTTGTTTATATTACTCTTTGAAAGGTATGCCCATGATGAAGAAGCAGCGGAAGACCAGGAGGAGACTGGATGGAAATACATTCATGGAGATGTATTCAGATACCCCAAATACAAGTCTCTATTTGCGGCTTCACTTGGTTCTGGTAGCCAACTATTCACTCTGTAAGTAACTTGCTCATTTAGTTATCCAAAGCACTAAAACTTGATTCTCTAGGAAGTAATTTATTTCTTTTTATTTCATTAAATGTGTTTTTGAGTTGTTTTCATAAATGCATTGGCAGTACTGTGTTCATCTTCCTGCTTGCACTAGTTGGAGTATTTTATCCTTACAACAGAGGGGCTCTCTTTACTGCATTGGTTGTCATATATGCCCTCACGTCAGGAATTGCCGGCTATACAGCTGCCTCCTTCTATTGTCAATTGGAAGGAACAAACTGGGTATGTGCTTATTGATGTTCTTTGCTGGCATTTAGGTTTTGATCTGATCCTAAGTTACTGTTTTTCATTTCTTATACGTTTGATTTTTCTGACTTGGCAGGTTAGAAATCTGTTGTTGACTGGATGTCTCTTCTGTGGACCATTGTTCCTTATGTTCTGCTTTTTAAATACTGTTGCAATTGCTTACACTGCTACAGCTGCTCTTCCATTTGGCACAATAGTGGTGATAGTTCTTATTTGGACTCTTGTTACTTCACCTTTGTTGGTATTGGGTGGAATAGCAGGGAAAAATAGCAAGGCTGAATTCCAAGCTCCTTGCCGCACTACCAAATATCCCAGAGAGATTCCACCATTGCCATGGTACCGAGGGGCAATTCCACAGATGGCAATGGCTGGGTTTCTTCCATTCAGTGCTATTTACATCGAACTTTACTATATATTTGCCAGTGTATGGGGTCACAGGATTTACACTATATACAGCATCTTGTTTATCGTCTTTATTATTCTATTGATAGTCACTGCTTTCATTACGGTTGCGTTGACCTATTTCCAACTGGCTGCTGAGGACCATGAGTGGTGGTGGAGGTATGTGACTATGGCTAGGCATTTGATTTGGTTATTTGCCAAGTATAGGCATGTGAATTGAATTTCCGTGTGGTTACCATTTATTAATTTGTGTGAATTCTCATTCTTTGCATAAAATTTGATACTACACTTTCTTAATATCCTACTCTTAACCATCAAAGAACTACTTTAATTTATTGCTCAAATTTAGTAATATCAGTGATTTTTTTCTTTCTTCAAATATATTTACATGATTTCATATTGTGTTTATGGATTATAATTGAAGTGGTATAACAACTTGGAATTATCTGTGTTATTTTTATTTGCTTCTCAAATTTGTAAGCAATAAGGAAGTCTCTTGGAGAATTTGAAATCTGGAAGAAGTGGTTTTATTAATTTTTTTAGCACTTTAATGCCTTTTAAGAACAGAAGCTCTGGTTGTGTTGGTTTGGTGAAGCATATTTGATTTACCTTGAATTAGGAGATTTTATTAGTTGAATTCTGTCCTTCTATGCTTGGAGCTATGAAAGTTTATTCAAACTGATCTTTATGTATGAATTTTTTACAGATCTTTCCTATGCGGTGGATCAACTGGCCTCTTTATCTACGCCTATTGCCTGTATTACTACTTTGCTCGCTCAGATATGTCTGGCTTCATGCAAACATCATTTTTCTTCGGCTACATGGCTTGTATCTGCTATGGTTTCTTCCTCATGCTTGGAACTGTAGGCTTCCGCGCTGCCTTGCTTTTTGTCCGCCACATATATAGGTCCATCAAGTGTGAGTAGATAGTTGGTCTCAATCATCAAAAGTCATCTTTCTATGTTTATTATGCTTCTTGTTTCACATGCGCGGAGTAGGGTTGTTCTCTACAGTAATTTTTCGCGCGTTTTGTATCAATTCAAAAGTAGGAGCAGGGCTCATTTTGATTCTTGCTTCTGGAGATGTTAGATTACAACTTTGGATGGCTATATGAGTAGAAAGTTTGTACCATTACTTTTATTTAGACTCTACAATACAAGTTTCTTTCCCCCCCATTTCCTAATTTGATTCCATCATGGATGTTAATTTTTGTTTTAATTTTATAGGAGATGTTAAGCTGCAAAAGTTACCCCACGAAATTATGAATTGGGTACATAATCAAGGGTTTATTTTAAGTGTAGTAGTGTGCATTGTTTTTCTTCTCTACCATGACTGAATCATATTTAACAAATTACTTCTACTGGGCTTGGACCATGTCTCCCGAACAATCTCAGTACATATGGTGCAAGACAATTCCACAGATCAAGTTCGGAATGAGATCAGGTGTTTTCACGTCTCACTATAGTGCCCAGTTTGTCTTGATTTCATATTGATGAACAAGAAGGAAAATGGAACTCATGGATTTTGTGAACAACACGACCCCGCCCCCTAGGGCGACTCTTCGCCAATGGGAAGCAAGCTAGCCCCGTTAGCTTGCTTGTATCTCAATTAATTCTTTGGGGTCCTAAAGTTAACGATCAAGTAAATCTTCTAGTGGTTGACCCTATTAACAACTGAGAGAAGTCGAGTGGTTACCCCTATTAATTGAGAGAAATCGAATTTAAAACTTTTTGAATAATTACCCAAGAAAGATGCTTTCACTCTAAGTTTATTACTCATTTTTAGTTCTTAGTTTCAGTAATGGCCAGAAAAATACTTTTTAAAGATAAAAAAAATAAAAAATAAATTCCCAAAAGCATTTGAAGGCTCCCCAAATTTAGAGAGCCTTGGTGGAGTTTGGGGTTTATTTGGGTTTCACCATATTCATTCCTTGCATAAAAAAACAAGCAAATTGGATAAGGGGATAAATGAAAAAGAGTGAATTATTATGGATCAAATAGACACAGTTTTGTTTAACAGCGTCTTACTAAGACTCTAGTAAAATTAGAAAAGAACCCTTATGGGGGTGTTTTAATATTTTCTAAGACTATTAGGTACCAATTTAAAACTATGTATCAGTCCGAATAAATTCTGTGAGTCGAGAAATGGTCAGCAATCAGCATCCCCAAATATCTGGACTTAAAAACACTCTCAGCACTCAGAAAATTCACCCCAAATTATTTTTCTTAAAAAAATTTTCACAGATTCAATTATGAATGATTTGATTTGAAGCTGGCGGTGAGTGAAAATGGCTGCTGCTATTCTCGCCCTTCACTTTTCCTTCCCCTCTTCAGTCTCTGTCACCACCAAAACCAAACTCTTCTCCTCGGTAACTTCTCACATTCATCTGGTTTTTTGCTTTCTTATTTAAATTTAAGTAATTAGTTTCTGTTTTTGCGTTTACTTTGTGGCAGGGGTTTAGCTCAGCTCGACGTGGAAATGGATTAGCTCCAGTGGCTTGTTCTCATGCTACTATTTCAAGAAAAGGGCAAGGTCTACTCTTCTTATCTTTCCTTTTTTTTTTTTTTCTTTTTTTTTTTTGGTGAATAATTGCATGCTTTTTGTTTCATTTTGTATGGTATTTTAACAATGTTTTAGTAACTATATTATATCGAGTGTTTTCGAAAATTGGGTTTAAGTTTACAGTATTGAGTATAACGTTACTCCCACTTAGACCATGATTATCCTAGTGTTAACCAGACCACGATATCAATATTTTAATAACGTTTTAGTCATCATACTGTATAAAGTGGTAAACACAGGTCAGGTAAGTGTACAGTAATGGGGGTTTAATGTTACCCTCCGCCTGGAATATGATTGTCCAAGTGGTGACTGGACCAAAATCAAATGGTCTAGGTCGGGTAATATTACCCTAGTAACATTACAATGTCTGAAAATAGCTTATGATAACTACATCGTTACACGTTAAGAAAATGTAGCTGTTATAATCACGTTGACCCGGTGATGTTACCGGATAGTATTGTAGCACACCTAACAATTTGGACTTCAATTTTTTATTAGGTTCATATGATCCTGAGCTTCGCTTGGTGCTTGAACTGGCCACTGATTCAGAGTTATATGAGCTTGAAAGAATTCTTTTTGGCCCCAGGTGATTTGTTTTCAATTTTTCATCTAAGTCATGTTCTATGAAGTGTTTTTAAGTAAACTATGGAAATTTACTGTATTGACTATTGAGTACTTGAAGTTTATAATGTTGAATCTTTTGAATGGTTTTGGAATATTTCAATTTTCAGCTACTTCAGTCCTCTGCTAAAATCATTGACCAATGGTGCTGATGTGGACCATGTCATGATCGAAGAAGACCTTGAAGAGAGAGAGGGTTTCATTGCAGCTCTTGAGTCACGATTTTTATTTCTTGCTGCTGATGCACGGTCAACCTTAAGGTTGTTGAATTATTGGCAAGTCAATGTTCAATTTCATTGAATTGGGATCTGGAAATTTGGTTTGAGTTTGGCTTCCATTCGAGTATTTTCTGAGCTGTAGTGTGTGTAATATATTGTCACGATTTAATTCACAGGCAAATTAACTAAATTAAGCTTTGGCTTTTGTTGGCATCCACGGAATTTCATTGTGATTGATATCTGATTGGTTTCACCTTGCCTTGTTAACAGGGGTTGGAGACCTTCATATAGAAATGTCTTGCTTGCTGTGAGGAAAAAGTTGAACATTCCTTGCTCGAGCAAATTGTCGACTGAAGATCTAGAAGTTGAAATTTTTCTTCATCTTTTGCAAGAATATGCTAGGTACTTTACTAATTAATAAGCAAATTCTTTAAAGTCCATCTGCTCTCTAAATGTAATAAAGGATCAGTTTCCCTTTAGACTACATTTCTTTTTCTTCACACTGTTGTGACTGTACTTTGATCACATAGTACTTGTTATTTGTCTCCATTTAGTGAAGAATCTGGAGTTTTTCCGGGCTTATGGGAAAATTCTAAGGCCATTGATATTCAGAATACTTTAGAGCTTGGACTCAGTCCGTGGAAGGTGCAAGGCCTTGCTTTTATGAAGGTTGGGGCAGCAGAGCTCAAGTCAATGATCTTGAAGGTACTTTTCCTCTCTCTATATCAGCTTACATTTTGGATACTCTTTTGCTTTTATTCATCTTAAGCTGATCTAGATTTTCTCCTGTTCTTTTCTTTACTTTGTCTAGGGTGGTGGTATGTATACTTTGGCGAAAGTTTATGAATTGGTAGGAGTTTTGTTTTTGTTAGAAACTCTATTCATATATCCTGTTATTTACTCGGGTCTTTTGGCTGTATGTCTAAGCTTTCCTGCTCTTGTGTTAGCTAGCGAGGAGATTATCTGGGAAGGTGTTCTTAGAGGCTGCCAACTATCAGATAAAGAAGGAAGTTCTTAAGAAGGTGCATGTTTGGTATTATAAAGTCATCCGTATCCCATCAAATTCTGAAATTTAAATCATCTCTGTTTATGCAATCCTTTTTAATGTTTTGGCAATGAAATTGCTTTTTCCGTGAAGGCCCTCATTTGATGTAATTGTTTATTTTTGTGTATGCTTCATCTCTGCCTGGATTAAATATACGTATGCTGCTTGTTTATGGTGTGAATTACCGGTGTGTTTTATATTTCTTATGGTTTACTTGATTGAATTTATTGGCTGTCTAGCTACAATCTTAAATATCCTTTCTACATTTTTCCAATATTTTGGCTGACCTATAGTTGTACAATGAAGCATAGTGACGGGCTACCTTGAAGTGACTCTTGTGCTTTCTTCACTTTCAGGGTGGGCAATTAGCTGCTATTAATTTGGAGTCCAGAGCAGCTTTGCTTGCAGCAAAGCAGGTCATTTTACCTATAATCTCAATCTGTTTAAAATGCTTATCCATGTTTTGGACACTATTCTGAGTGATTGTATGACTGTAGTTTGGAATGATGTGTAATCCTTTTTTATTTTTTCTTACTAAGCACCCCAACCCAATCTTCTGATGTACAAGCTCAAATTAAATGGACCCCTTTACAAGGTTGGTTTGAGAGAGATTCGATCCCTAAACAACTTGCTTCTATTGGTACATATGTAACCAACTAGGTTATCCCCTTGCGGATAAATTGAATGTTTAATATGATGGTCAGACTATATGTCAAATAGCTCTTTCTCTCTCTGTGTTTATCTATCTATCTATCTATCCATCCTAGGATTTTTAGGAACTGATTTGTTAAATATCCTGTTTCATGTTAGCTTTAATTCTTTCTCCACTTTACACTTTGGTGCTACGATTTCATAACTAGTATTAAGTGCTGCTAGGATACATTCATATATTGAAATTTTATTTAGGTGTGATACTTGCAGTAGAAAAAACCCTTTTTTGTTAATGTAGTATTTAGATTTGTGAATTATAGCAACTTAAAAACAATAATACTAAGTTGATCAATTATATTACAACCACTATATTATATACTGATTATGCATGTCAAAACTATTAGACAATAGAATTTGTTTATTTTACTATTACTTTTTTTTCTGTCGGCATTTTTCACTTTTCTTTCTAAAACTGACAGGGCTTTGCTGGTGCTGCAACAAAATATTTGGGTTTAAGGAGTATGATGGCATTTCTTGGCCCAATGTATGGACTCTTTTTGCACGGCTCAGTATGCTTTATTTGATCCAAAACTTCATTTTTGTCTGCATATTATTTTGTTATTTCACTTTTATCCGTGGAAACATAAATTCTTGTTGATTATGTAGAACTTCATTTGGATACTCTCAATGTCACCGCATTGGCTAAAGTTTGCAGTGTGGAACCATATACTTTTTATTGGAACTCTCTTTCTCTTAATTGTCCAGATTCAACTAGTGCTTGGTCTTTGCCATTCTTTGGCAACTGTTCTCAGTCAACATAATTATGGAAAAATTTATTTTGCCTTCCCTGCTTGTAAAATTGTTCCGATGTGGCTTTCTTCAGAAGTCATTTCTTCAAATATGATCATTAAATATTAATTCAACATTCATTGGTTTCTATGCAGAATGTGGGGAACATTACTGGCAGATGTCGTCATTCAGATGCTTGGAACTGATTATGCTAGAGTGTTGCGAGCTATTTATGCATTTGCTCAGGTAAACTATTAAAATGCAGTTATAATTTTCGTCATAGGATCTATCACAATCCCAGATCGACCCATTATAATTTAACTTCTAACGAAATAAAACGGGATAAGGAATCATCTGGATATAGTTGTAAATGGTTACTTGTGGTTTGATACTTTATATCTTGCTAACAGTCCAAGCATACTTAAATTTGGGGCGTTTTCATGTCTGCACTAACATAATTCTGGGCCATCAGATCAGAATTGAATCTACATGTATCAATAGAAGTGGTTGTATTTGGTTTCTGGGAAATATGTTTTGCTATCTGATTGTAAGTTTATGTTACTCTAACTAAACCCTCCGATTGTTTCTCCAGATCCGTATTACGCGCACATATCGGTTGCCCATGGACAATGAGTAAGGAATCTCAACGACATCTCTGAGAAGGTTGCATGTTGAACATCCTCAAGTAGAATGAGCACTCTTCAGCTGGTGGCTGGGCTGCAATGACATTGGAGTTGTACTTTAAATTTGCCATCATTTTTGCAGTGTAACAAAATTGTAGCTTCATGAATATAGTACTTGACCAAGTACTCCAATTTATCTGCCTCTGTAAATTGATTTTGAAATTGGAGTAGCCAAGGCTAAGCTTTATTTCTTATTCCCCAAACAAATTATATACTTTTTATAATATATGCAAAATTGGAACATCCCAAAATATACTCCAATTTTTTTTATTTTTTTTTGTTTTTGTTCGATATGATACGCTTACTCTACGTGTATTATGGGATTCGTTGATTATGATAAACCTTTCTGGCATTTACATAAACATTAAAATTAACGAACTGTTGAGGTCTCAAATTAATCTTAAGAATTTGTCCGGCCAATGGATCTTTGATAAATGCTCCAAAAACCAACATTAAAACAGCCAAAATTAGGTGAAATTATCAAGAAAATTGAGCCTTTTGTGTCTATAAAAATACTTGACATTTACCGAAGGTTTATACAAATTCAGAATTAGGAAGACTTTTGAATGTGAATCATGGCATCAAAAGCTATTGTAAATTTAAGCCTCGTTTTCAGGATTTTTGCTCTTTTACTTTCCGTTGGTTGTATTGTGGTACTTGTTACTGATACTGTCAAGTTTACTGATGGCTCCAAGACTACCTTCGAGGATGTAATGACTTATAGGTAAACTTCTTGTATCGAGAGCGTTCGTTAAATGGAGTTATTTCGTTGTTTGTATACTCGTTTTAACAAAATTCTATAATATATACAATTCGTCTCCTCTGACGTCTGCATTTCTTTTAAAATGCGATCCTTGTTTATTGATAAAAATTAGTAAACAGTTTATTACTATCATCTATCACTAAAAAGGATAAAAATTCAAACCGAATCTTTTAGTGTTTGTTACTGTTGGCCATCAGAAGTTCAGATTTAAAAAAAAAAATTTGTACATTCGCATATGAGAAGTATAAATCCTCGTCTAAATTTAAGTTGATCCATGTCCACATCAGGGTTACATTAAGAATAGTTTCATCTTATAATTTTCAATACTTTCCGAAAACCGTCGAGTGCTTCAAATTTAGCTTTCTCTCAAGGCGAGAAAAATTAATCGGTCTTCCGATTTAGCTAATATTCATTTTTACATATTAATGTTGTTACTTATTGGTACCCAAACAAATAAAAATTTACAGATACGTCCTTGCCACTGCTGCAATTGGAGGAGCCTATTCACTGTGGCAATTACCTTGTGCAATATATTATGCTTTCACACAAAAGAGGCTGATTGATTTCTATGGTGACAAGGTCAATTTTTATATTAGATTCATTTTACGAGCAATCGTTATTTAATCCTTGTATCATACAAAATTTAATCATTAATATGTTCGAAACACCTTGGACTCACCATACGTCCTTTTACCCTATCCGGATTCGTGGAGCATAAGCAACATGTGACGAGTATGAAGTGTTATTTTTAATCGTTTTAAAACCGTCTAATTTCTTTTCCCTCGTAATATCTTTTCTTTTTTCAGATGGTCGGTTTCGTTTTAGCATCAGGAGTTGGAGCTGTATTTGCAGTAACATATGAATTAAAATCATTTGTGAATGATTTTGTGGAAACCCTATTATCATTTGGATTTGAAGACACAGTTGGTTTTAAATCCGGCACTGATAAATTTCTCAACAGGATTTATATAGCTGCTGGTCTTCTATTGGGAGCTTTCGTCTGCATGGCTCTTCCTTCAGTATTGTCCTCCATTAATCGAACCACTTCCTCTGGATTCTTTAGATAAATTTAATATTTCCGGAATAATTAAAATAAAATAACAATGTACGTGTGACATTTAATATGTGATTATTTTTATTATTATTTTTTTGATTAATTTAGGTGGTCTTGACTCTCAATTGTTATGTTATTGTATTCCAAAAAAATAATAATTTTAATGAATTTCTTGATGGGGTATAACTATTCTTGAAAAATTATTTCGTTGATCGATTTACAATTCTTTTTTTTTTTTTTTGGGTGATCGGGGGTTTACGAGCAAGCTTACGGACATCACAACTAATCCCTTAAGACCCTGAAGTTGACACTCAGGTAAATCCCATTAGCGGCCATCGTTATTAGCAACCCAGGTGGATCAAACTCAAAATTTCTTGAATAATACACTCAAAAGTCCTAATCGACCATTGGGTCACCCAATGGTGGTTCATTGTTCTGATTCTTCCTTTTCTTATACAAGTGTATCATTTTGGTTTCTTAGCTATCAAAATTTAATCTATCAAACCCTCCATTTTATTTTCTTAATCAAAATAATTAATAAAGACCTTTTAAAAAAAAAAAATCAACATACATAATGCTTAGGATAGAGCTATATGCACCCCTTAAAACACTACTCTCCCCATCAACACTTCTAAGTACACCCCGCACAGAGACACCCCATTTCTTTAAATGGGCTGAGAACTTCAGACGATGCAAAATGGGCTCGTTCTTTTTCACAACTTTCACATATATACAGAAAAAAAGAACATTAACTACACAGAAAAAAAAAAAAAAAAGATCTTTAAAAATTCAGAAAGGTTTTGGATTAAAAAAGGATCATATAATTTGTGCATGAGTTATTTCATCGATTAATTCAAAAGGGTGTTCAAGATGTTATAAAAAAATTAAAAAAAAAAAAAAAATAGATACTATGACACTAGACTTTAAAAGTTTAATAAAACTTGGATCAAGATCTTAATTCGCGTATAAGTTTATTGATCAAATAACTCAAAAGGGTATATGAAATTTATTGTTATAATTACGAGGAAAAGAAAAAAAAAATCTTCACTACACATGAATACAAATGAAAACACATGAAACTAAATCTTTAAACTTTATAAATGTTTCGACAAATAAAAAAAAAAATAGTAAGAATGTTTGAAAATGAAAATAGTGAACATACATTTCTTATCGGAAAAAAGTTAAGTGAACAAAACCACTACTAGTTTTGTGACCAGATGACAAGACTTTAATTATCTGGGTAAGTTATCCAGAGATCTTATGTATTTGTATTCGAGTTTCACAAAGTGATCATCTGTCGCATTTGTAACTTACTTGACTCATTGGATTTAACTGTGTTTAATAGATCTCAACACCTCGATTATCAAAAAAAAAAAAAAAAAAGATAAATGAACAAACGAAAACGACAATGAACACATAAGAATAATTTCAACAGGGTGTTTGAGATTTGTGGGGAGATTTTAACTGTTTAATTACGTGAAATGAAAGGCTAAATAATGAATTAAAAAAAATAAAAAAATAAAAAAAGGGAGGGGGGGATGATTGCACGTTGGTGAGTTGTTTTAATAAAGGAGGGGACATTTGATCTTTCGGATTTGATGCTTTGACTTTTTGGAATTGCACAAGGCAATGGCAATGGCAATGGCAATCGGCAAACTTCTCTTTTTGGATTTAAAGGTAACTCTCCCCACTCACATGGTTTGTTTCTGGTGCCATTACTACTCTTTAGTCTTTTTTCCCATCAATTTTCTTATTGACAAACTGTGGATCAAAAGATACCCAAATTTAAGGAGAAAATTTAGCTGTCCGGTTATCCCAAGTTTCAATTTAAGAAAATGGCCTTGAAACTATTTTTCATTTTTTTTTTTTTTTAATTTAGAGAAGATAACATGACATAGTTAACATTAATTAAACACGTAAAATGGGTTAAAATGAAAAGATTAAAACATATGTGGGCCGAATAAAATAATGAAAGTTTTTAAATTTTGAAATTTCTCAAAACAAGCCCCACTATTCACCTCGCTTAATTGAAATTTATTAGGGCAAAAAGCGATTTTTTGAACCAAAGGGAGATGCGATTTTTTCCGATTGAACACCTGCAAATTTGCACCCTAAAATCAATTTCTTGAACCCTAAACCGAATACAGTCGCGATTTTCGACGATATAGTCACAATTTCTGATTGATTTGTTGAACCCTAAAATCAATTTCCTTAACCCTAAACGGAATATGTACGATTTCTGGTGATACAGTCCATATTTCCGATCGAAACTGCAAACTTTGACACCAAATTCAATCCAAAACCATGGCTGACACTCACAATGAGGAGGAAAACCCAACGCCACTTCGAATCCTAGATTTCGGTGGCGCAAGTAGTTCAATGGCTGCTCCTGTGGATCATCCGATCAGTGAAGGTGGTTCACACGCAGAGGAGACATCAGCTGCACAAGAACAGAGGGAAGAACCGGCAAACGGTTCTGAAGACGAGGAGTCAGGGAGAGAATTCAGGCCAAGATGAGTCGTCCGGCGAGAATTCAGGCCAAGAGGAGTTGTCCGAGGATTCAGGCGATGAGGAAGAGGCGGGCAAAGAAAGGGTACGTTGTTTCGGAATATTGCTTGTACTGTCGCTTAAGCGATCATTTGTATCGCTTAAGCGATTAATCTGTTTTACTCATGATCGCTTAAGCGATACAAAGGATCGTTGCGATTGATTCAGTTTACTCTTGGTCGCTTAAGCGATTTCAGATCGCTTAAGCAATCTTGTCGAGCCAGAATCACAGATATAATAAGCGATCTTTTGTATCACTTAAGAGATTCTCGGTTTACTCTTGGTCGCGCTTAAGTGATCTTGCACAAGGCAGAGTCAAGATCTCTTAAGTGATCTGAAATCGCTTAAGAGACTACAATGGTAATTTTTTGTTGCTAATATTTTGTTTATTAGTTGTTTTGGTTTATTTTCGTTGTTGACATTTTGTTTATATCGATTGTGCGGATTGTGTGGACCGTAAGCTGTAGAGACTATGAGTTAGAGCCTATAAGTGAGAAGGTACCCTACTTCCCTGCAAGGGTGACGGTGAGGTTGAGTTGGGATGTTTTTGACAGAATAAGGGCCATTTTAGCTGGAATGAGGTGTGGTGAAAGAGATTTCGGTTGCACTTGTTTCAGTCAGTTTTTAAGAATCGGAACAAATTGGAAAAAGTCATTTTGGGGGCAGGGAGTGCATTATATGTTGCTGCACTCAGTAAAATGCAACAAAAAAAATTAAATGTGGTTCGTAGTGGACGGAAAGTCACTACGGTTTGGGATGATGGAGTATGCCTTGGTGACGAGCTTAGGATACGGGGAAGTGCCAAATAAGGCGGAGGCAAACACAATAAGGACAAGTCCGGGAGCCATAAGGTTTCGTAATAAGGTTTTGTAGGGGGCAAAGTCTATTACAGGACACGTTTTAGAGGAGAGGCTAGAAACATGGAGAGAAGATAAAAGTGTGCTTGCTATTGTTTTTATATTCTATCTTATTGGCTGGTGAGTCAACAAAAGCTGTTGAGAAAGATTGGTTGTTGTTTGCAAGCGAATTGGAGTTCTTTAATTCTTATCCGTGGGGACGGATATCATTTGAGCGAACCATCAAGAGCCTGAAACCAGACATGGCGTTAAAGCATGCCGAATAAGGCGGGAAGGCTAAACCAAGCACGTATAATTTGTTTAGCTTCCCATGGGCAATGCAGGTAAATATTAATAGCTCTCTGTTATATTTTTTATAATATATGTGTTTGAATTATGATATGGACTGTTTTTTTACAATGTAGGCTTGGATGTACGAGGCCATCCCTGTCTTCGCTAAGGCATGGGGGAGGAGCAATAGTTTGGATGTGTAATAGTGATTTCATAGGTTGTTGCGATGGCATGTCAGGAAGTGTAACCATTCGAATTACAACCAAATAGAGATTGAGATTCAAGTGGCTAGGGTAAGATTAAAGGATTAAGCTTTTGAATATGCAGTTGCTTTTTTATTTTGCTTCAATCTAATTGATTTTGTTTCTTATTGCAGGGTGTCATCCGTCCCTTTCTCACCGCTACTGGGGATGAAGCGGAAGAGGACTATGTCACATCTTTCAAAGCAATGGAGGATAAAGGGATGAACGGATAGACTGCCTGATGCGGGACCTAAAAGGGTCACGCATGTGACGGCAGTTGCAGGGCCATTGCTTGACAACGTCGTTGATGCCGAGGATTATGAAGCTCCAATGGGCGGGAGGCCCGAGGATGAGGAGGAGAAGAAGGGAGGGAGGAAGCGATTCGTATGCCTCAGCAAACTGGTACAACAAGTACCGCTTTGCTGAGACATCGGCGTAGGGAGAATGAGGTTGTTGACCTCATAAACGGCCTGTTTGAGAGTTTTACAATAGCCGTTTATGCAAGGTTTGACAAGATGGAAGAGTGCATGAAAAGGGTGGAGGAGAAAGTGGATATGCAGGGAGAGAAAGTTGGTGGAGAATTAAAGGCGGTTGAAGTGTAACCTGGCTTGAAAAGAGAGAGCCGAAAGAGCAAGTTTGTGAAATCGCCTTACATGGTAATGACACAGGTAAAGAAGAAGAAAATTAAGAAACAAATGGAGGAAGAACCAGAAATAGAGGAGGTTGAGGAGGTTGGTGGAGGAAGTGGGGCGGTGATAATGGAGGAGGGCGAGGTGGGAGGCGAAGGAAGCGGGGATGTAAAAATGGAGGAAGTGAGCAAGGGAAATTGGACTCAAATGTCAATTTGTATAGGCCAATAGAGGAAAAGAAAAAACTTTTCTATGCCTATTACAATGGATCAAGAAGTAATGGCCATATAAAGTCTAAGACATAGGATTATCCTCGGGAATGGTTTGAGAAGTTGTTGACGATGGGCACGTGGCTTGAGGACTCAGTGAGTTATTTTCACTTAATTTTCCTTATTTTTGCCTATGTTTTCCATACTTATCTTGTTGTTTTTATTTGATGCAGCACATCAATGAGATATTAGCACTAATGAGGCTACGACAGACTACTAATGATGATCTGTTGTATCCCGACTGTGCTATCACCGATGTGGCATTTGGCCAAACCTTGTTTCGGCATATAACACTTTAATTAAAAATGTCGTTGCTAGTGGTGCAACAAAAGGACCGAAGCGAAAAAGATTGGCCCCAATACAGTTGGACTGCATCCCTGATGATTTTCATTTTGATGACAGAATTATGCAGTATATACGGGGATCGGCCCAAATATGGTCACAGTTGGGCCTTTGTTAAAAGAGTATACTGCATCATCTTTGTCAAACAGATGTATCGGATAGCAGTTATTGCGCATCAGAGGAGGGGTTGCTGAAGATCCTTGACTGTAACCCCACTATTTATCGAGACAAGCAGTTGGAGGTCGAGTTGAAGCCATTATCCAGGTTGTTCCTGCGACTGTTGCATGACAGCGGGATGTTTGGGCACTTGGGTGATCAAGTGCTAACTGAAAAGTGGCCAATTAAGCGCTCTACCGGCCCAATAAATGAGTCAAGGTAAATTTTATATAAAACTAACTTACATAATATAATTGTTCTATAATTTTATTCTAATGCTAATGTCTTCTTCCTATTGTAGTGCTAAATGTGGGGCATATGCCCTGAAATTTATTGAGTTCGACATGACCAACACCCCGATGGACGGGTTGAATGATGAAACAATAAGAGACTGTCGGGAGGGCTGGGCTGTTGACTGCTTCCACAGGCAGATGGATCCATTTTGAGTGAGCAGAACCCAATAAAAAGGTATGAAAGTTGGACTTTGAATTTTGTAGTTTATGTGATGTTGATGTTGATACTTAGGTTGTGGTGCTGATGCTGCAGGTGTCATGCTTATATGGAGCTTTACCGAAAGACATGGGCTGAGTGAACTTCTGACCTACCCACTCTATAACTTTTTTATGTGTTTTTTTTTTATTTACAAAAGTTGACGTGTCTGCAGGTGTGTACCAGATAATTTTGCAGGTTCTTGGCAAACAATGAGAGGAAACTTCTCAAAGGCTGGTTGGCAAGAGGAGGCATTTGCAATAAAGGCTGCTGGGAAGGCATGGTACCAAACAATGATCTCAGAAAGGTTGCTGGCAAACTGAATTTGAAAACTTCTCAAAGGCTGGTTGGCAGGAGGAGGCATCTGCAATAAAGGGATTGTGCAAAGGTGTTAGTGACATTAAACTCTTTGGCATCAAAAAGTAAATTAAAGGCAATGTATAGGAAATTCTTGTGTTGTGGCTCTTCTTGCAGCAGCCAAAAGTCTTGTGCCTATAGAATCATTGTAAAGAATTGGATCTGACATTTGAGAGATATTTTTTTTTTGTCCATATAAGATATCTCATTAGCAGTTTGAATTTACTATGTATGGTGTGATCATTTGCTTCACCCAAGTTGGATAATGGTTTTTTAGCGTTTTGTTTCATTTTGTGTATCACTACAACGTGTGATGTACTGGTGTGATTATTTGATTCACCAGAGTTGGGGCTAATGGTTAGCTTGTCCATATATTTCGATATTTGCCGCATCCCATGCCTATTTTTTATTTTGTATTTCGATAAACAGGTTACATTGATGTCTCTTATATTTTGATTTATGATGAATTAGATTGATATAAATGAGTGATGTACAAATGTTTCCCAATCACAGTCATTTCGAAATTAATTAACTTAAAGAATGGCATGCTACCAAACAATTACGTATATGACCAACCACATATATCTCTTAAATGACCAAGACTTTTCCAAATATGATCGCTTAAGCGATCTCAAATTGCTTAAGCGACTAAGAGTCTATTACGAAGCATCGCTTAAGCGATACATAAGATCGCTTAAGTGATTACATTTACCTATCTGGGCAGATGTTCATTTTGCCTTGGCCAAGATCGCTTAAGCGACAGAGACTCGTTTAGGAAAAATCGTTTAAGCGATGCATAAGATCGCTTAAACGATCATAGATCTGGGCAAATATTCATTCTGCCTCGGACAAGATCGCTTAAGCGACCAAGAGTATTTTAAAAAATCGCTTAAGCGATACAAATGGATCGCTTAAGCGATCATAGATCTGGACAGATTCATTCTGTCTTGGCCAGATCGCTTAAGCGATCAAGAATCTTTTACGAAAATCACTTAAGCGATACAAATAGATAGCTTAAGCGATTTTCGATCTAGGCATCTGCCGCGGGCTAGATCGCAGCGATTACCGATCGCTTAAGCGACCAGGAGTAAAAGCAAAGAATCGCTTAAGCAATACAGACGGATCGCTTAAGCGACCAGAGTAAAAGCAAAGAATCGCTTAAGCGACACAAACGGATCTCTTAACCGACTGTGTAAATACAGAGGATCGCTTAAGTGATCCTATGTATTCGGATATTATTTATTGTACTTCAGAGCATCGGTTAACCTATTAACGCTATGCTAAACATATAAGGTTTGCAAAGGTGTTCAGTGGACTATGACCGTTATTATATTTATATTAAACATATAGTTCTTTTACGTCAGTATGAAACATGTAAGGTGTAGACTGTTTATGTCTATGCTAAACATATAGGGTTTACGATTCGTTCAGTGGATTATGACCGTTATTATATTTATATTAAACATATAGTTCTTTTACGTCAGTATGAAACATATAAAGTGTAGAATGTTTACGTCTATGCTAAACATATGGGGTTTACGATTCGTTCAGTAGACCATGACCGTTATTATATTTCAAAGGTAACTATAGAATCTTAGTGAACATATGTTCTTCTTCTTTGTTCAGAACATAAAGGGTGCGTTTGGTTGAATATTCCTATAAATATTACAAATCCTATTCCCAAAATATTTCTTTTTTTAATTAATAAATTTTAGACCCATTAACTGAATTAATTTCATTAATACTGCCTAAAAAAGTTTAAAAAGTAACAAAAACACCCCCACCCACCCAACTTCCCAGATTCTGACACCACCGACAGCTTCAAATGACCAAAAATGCCGGTAATTCACAGATGTGACATTTTTCGGCCAAATCCACTGTGGATCTGGCCGAAAAAGGCCACATCTGGCCGTCATCGACTTTCAAAGAAATGGCCGACGTTGACGGTCAACGACGGCCAAATCTTAGGCATCGTTGACCAAAAACGACGGCCATATATTTGTCCGTCTCAGATGTTGACTTTTCCATCCGTCGACGGCCAGATCTGGTCGTGATCTAGTCTTTTCAAGCCATATCGACGCCCTATCAGCCTTATCCGACTGCTATGAGTCGTAACACCCTTTCCCGGTAGGATTCCAGTGGTAGTGGCCGGAATCTGGGAAGTTAGGTAGGTGGGGGTGCATTTATTAAATTTTAAAAAATTTTATTGGTCGATTAAGCGATCATACTAAAAGGAACTTCGTTTACACAGAGTCACTTAAGCGATTGTAGATATCACTTAAGCGATTCTTTTCCTTTTCACTTGATCGATTAAGTGATCGTGGATTGCTTAAGCGATCATGTGATTGGCAGAATCAAATCTACCCAGGTGCATGATCGCTTAAGCGATTCGAGATATCGTCTAAGCGATTGTTGTCTTTTTGTCTTGGTCGATTAAGCGATCGTGCACTTGGGCAGAATCATATCGGCCCAGTGCACAATCGCTTAAACGATCCATGATATCGCTTAAGCGATCCTGTTTGAAAAACCCTTTGTCGCTTAAGCGATATACTTAGTCACTTAAGCGATCATGGGCAATATATATTTTTTCACCTTTTCTCCTAAATTTTGACAAACTAAAATTACCAACACGTATTAATTTCATACTTTCTCCTCAATTTGACAACCTAGTTCCAAACTAAAATCACCAACAAATATTTAGGTCATGTAACAAGAAATATAAAGAATGATTTATTAAAGGTAACAATAAAATTTATAACATCAATAATTGAAAACAATAACTCATCAATGGTTGGCCTTCGCAACTCCCTGAATTTCATCCTTCTTCGAACCTAATTTTCTAGATCTGCATGTGATTACTTCTAGCAACTGCTTCTCTTATGGCCAGGTTGCTTGCAAATTGAGCACTTATTCATCTTCCAGGGAACCTCAAAGGCTGATGGAATACGCTTAACTCTTTTTCTCCCTTTTTCTGTCTTCTTGAATGGCGGATGGATGATAATGTCAGCCAACTCTGGCGGCACTACCCACTGCTCTTTTGGAGGCACTGGATATATTATTTCTGAATAAGCTAGCATGTAGTGATCTGCCATATAGAGAGTGGAGCAAAGTTCCATGTAAATTCTTGAACCAAAATCCGGCTTCTGTTGGTGTTTCAGTGTTGCTAGTGCATGAGGACAAGGTAAACATTGAATGTCAAGCACTTTACAGCTGCAAGTTTTACTAGCAAGGTTAACTAGGACATCCGGACCATAGCCGTGCACAGTGAACTCTTGAGCATTAAGAGGATAGGCAAACAGTACATTTGACAGTTCCATACGTTCTCGCAATAATTTTTCATCTGACAGAACAAGAGTTGTAGTAAAATTATCTGACTCCGTACGATGCTCATGGAACCACCGTGATAATGTCCTCTTGATTACATCAACAAGTGCAACTATTGGAAACTCTCTTTTTATTAACAACTTCGAATTTATGGACTCCGCTATATCCGTGGTCATGACATCAAACCTTCTTCCAGGAAAGTAAGCTCTATTTCATCGCTCGAAACCAACATCATGCTCAAGATACTTAGCAACTCTATCATCCTTAATTCGGATTTGCTCGAAGTGCTCATCGAACTCATCAACCCGATAAGCCTTTGCTACCATGTAGTATGTCTAAAGGAGGCCAGCACACTTAAACTTTTGTTTTATGTTCTCACTAAGGTGCCTCATATAGAATCCGTGATGTGCTTGACGGTAAATAATGGCAATCCCCTTCCTTATAGAGTTGCGCCTTTCGGATATTATGCACAACTCGTCATTGTTAGGCACTATCGTACGTAATTGCTAAAAAAACCAAGTCCACGACTCGTCATTCACAGAGTCAACCACACACCATGCAACAGGATATGTGTGATTCTCGCTGTCCTGTGCAGTGGCCACCAACAATGTACCTCCATACTTTTCCGTCAGAAAGCAACCATCAACAGCCAACACCTTTCTCATGTTTACAAAACCCCTTATAGCAGAACCGTAAGCAATAAAAAAATATTTAAACTTCATATTCCTGTCCCACTTCAAAGCCGTCTTGCTACCTTGGTTTGTCAACTCAAGCATATAATGGTACACTTCTAATACTGCGTACCCGTGCTCCAGCATGCCCCTCACAAAATCTTGTGCATGTTGCCTCCCTTTCTAGCATTTCCAATAACTAACAGCACATTCCAACTCTGTGCGCACAAGTCTCTAAATGTCTTTAGGAGATAGACCTTTCCCTTTAACGAACCGACTTTTAACAAATTGTCCAATAACATCGGCAGACTCTTGTCGATGCTCACCTAAAATATGTCTCAAACCACATGTGTGCTCATGGGTATATGTGCTAAGAATAAATTTTTTCGACTCCACCAACCTTCTACAATAAACCCGCCACTTGCACTTTCGGTCACGACATGCAACCGTCAGAGCCAATAAATTTGACTTTTTGGTGATGAACTCAAAATTATCTCTCACGGTAATAAGTTTTAGCTTCCTCACCACTTCCTCTTTGTTGTCAAACAAATACCCTATGCACAACTCCAATCCATCCATAAAAACATGAGATGATTCACTACTACCTCCAATTGCCCCCTCTGAACCTGCATAAACGACTATAGTGTTCTCTTCCTCACAATCTACGCCTTCTGCATAATCGTATTTAAAGGAATCTCTACATCTCGTGGGAACATCTACAGGGTCCTCCTCCTCAACATTTTCATTCGGCCCCTCATCACCAACCTCTTCTACAGTGTCCTCCTCACCACCCAATTCACCATCTACTCTTGATTTTTCAACTAACAAATCAATCGCCTCGTAGTTCAAATTAAAACTAGGCAAATCTCTGCCTACTTCCTCGTTATCCCATTCCTTTGGACCAACTTCCAACGGTTTTTCTACAAAACAAACCCTTAAAATCGGCCGCGAACCATTATCGGTCACATCAATCATATATAACTTCACACTTTCATCCGACTTTAATATAGCAGGAGGTACCTTATAATGTTCAGGAACTCTGCTTAAAACATACGTCACAATTATATCACTACGCGAGCAACTCAAATTACCTCTTCTAATTATTTCATCAATCAACTCATCAAAACTAACCTCTGTGCTCACAGCAATTCGTATAACTTCTTTGCTCTTCCCAATCCACTTCCAGCTACTTTCTTCCTCCACCCATTTATGATTAGGGTTTGTTGCCCCTAACTTTTCCTCATTAATAATCATAACAATAATAATAATATATCTCCCATCTAATTTTATACTCCTTTGTGGACGTCTTGATTGTATTCCTATTAACAGTTTTGTACTAAAGGAGAAAAAAAATTATGCGAAAAAACAGTTTTC
This sequence comes from Pistacia integerrima, assembly GCA_026225825.1. NCBI lineage: Eukaryota > Viridiplantae > Streptophyta > Magnoliopsida > Sapindales > Anacardiaceae > Pistacia > Pistacia integerrima. The sequence continues at coordinate 25,513,327 of CM047737.1, forward strand.
CTGCTCTTGTGTTAGCTAGCGAGGAGATTATCTAGGAAGGTGTTCTTAGAGGCTGCCAACTATCAGATAAAGAAGGAAGTTCTTAAGAAGGTGCATGTTTGGTATTATAAAGTCATCCGTATCCCATCAAATTCTGAAATTTAAATCATCTCTGTTTATGCAATCCTTTTTAATGTTTTGGCAATGAAATTGCTTTTTCCATGAAGGCCCTCATTTGATGTAATTGTTTATTTTTGTGTATGCTTCATCTCTGCCTGGATTAAATGTACGTATGCTGCTTGTTTATGGTGTGAATTACCGGTGTGTTTTATATTTCTTATGGTTTACTTGATTGAATTTATTGGCTGTCTAGCTACAATCTTAAATATCCTTTCTACATTTTTCCAATATTTTGGCTGACCTATAGTTGTACAATGAAGCATAGTGACGGGCTACCTTGAAGTGACTCTTGTGCTTTCTTCACTTTCAGGGTGGGCAATTAGCTGCTATTAATTTGGAGTCCAAAGCAGCTTTGCTTGCAGCAAAGCAGGTCATTTTACCTATAATCTCAATCTGTTTAAAATGCTTTTCCATGTTTTGGACACTATTCTGAGTGATTATATGACTGTAGTTTGGAATGATGTGTAATACTTTTTTATTTTTTCTTAGTATGCACCCCAACCCAATCTTCTGATGTACAAGCTCAAATTAAATGGACCCCTTTACAATGTTGGTTTGAGGGAGATTCGATCCCTAAACAACTTGCTTCTATTGGTACATATGTAACCAACTAGGTTATCCCCTTGCGGATAAATTGAATGTTTAATATGATGGTCAGACTATATGTCAAATAGCTCTTTCTCTCTGTGTTTATCTATCTATCTATCCGTCCTAGGAATTTTAGGAACCGATTTGTTAAATATCCTGTTTCATGTTAGCTTTAATTCTTTCTCCACTTTACACTTTGGTGCTACGATTTCATGACTAGTATTAAGTGCTGCTAGGATACATTCATATATTGAAATTTTATTTAGGTGGGATACTTGCAGTAGAAAAAACCCTTTTTTGTTAATGTAGTATTTAGATTTGTGAATTATAGCAACTTAAAAACAATAATACTAAGTTGATCAATTATATTACAACCACTATATTATATACTGATTATGCATGTCAAAACTATTAGACAATAGAATTTGTTTATTTTACTATTACTTTTTTTTCTGTCGGCATTTCTCACTTTTCTTTCTAAAACTGACAGGGCTTTGCTGGTGCTGCAACAAAATATTTGGGTTTAAGGAGCATGATGGCATTTCTTGGCCCAATGTATGGACTCTTTTTGCACGGCTCAGTATGCTTTATTTGATCCAAAACTTCATTTTTGTCTGCATATTATTTTGTTATTTCACTTTTATCCGTGGAAACATAAATTCTTGTTGATTATGTAGAACTTCATTTGGATACTCTCAATGTCACCGCATTGGCTAAAGTTTGCAGTGTGGAACCATGTACTTTTTATTGGAACTCACTTTCTCTTAATTGTCCAGATTCAACTAGTGCTTGGTCTTTGCCATTCTTTGGCAACTGTTCTCAGTCAACATAATTATGGAAAAATTTATTTTGCCTTCCCTGCTTGTAAAATTGTTCCGATGTGGCTTTCTTCAGAAGTCATTTCTTCAAATATGATCATTAAATATTAATTCAACATTCATTGGTTTCTATGCAGAATGTGGGGAACATTACTGGCAGATGTCGTCATTCAGATGCTTGGAACTGATTATGCTAGAGTGTTGCGAGCTATTTATGCATTTGCTCAGGTAAACTATTATAATGCAGTTATAATTTTCGTCATAGGATTTTTCGCCATCCCAGATCGACCCATTATAATTTAACTTCTAACGAAATAAAACAGGATAAGGAATCATCTGGATATATTTGTAAATGGTTACTTGTGGTTTGATACTTTATATCTTGCTAACAGTCCAAGCATACTTAAATTTGGGGCGTTTTCATGTCTGCACTAATATAATTCTGGGCCATCAGATCAGAATTGAATCTACATGTATCAATAGAAGTGGCTGTATTTGGTTTCTGGGAAATATGTTTTGCTATCTGATTGTAAGTTTATGTTACTGTTACTAAAACCTCCGATTGTTTCTCCAGATCCGTATTACGCGCACATATCGGTTGCCAATGGACAATGAGTAAGGAATCTCAACATCTCTGAGAAGGTTGCATGTTGAACATCCTCAAGTAGAATGAGCACTCTTCAGCTGGTGGCTGGGCTGCAATGACATTGGAGTTGGT
>CM047737.1:25515709-25554640 GCA_026225825.1 Pistacia integerrima
TGAAATTAAGACTATTATTAAAGAAATTACATAACATATTCCCGTTGATCGATTAAACGTGCATCCGTTTGTATAAAAATCCTTTTTCCCAATTTAGGTCGGTTCCACCATTACCACATGGAGCATACCTCACGTGTCAAAATCTTTAAGCAAACCCTTTTAGGACTTGAGATCTGGAGTCTGGACTGGAAATTTGAGATCTTGCTCGAGCGTTGACTGCGAACCCACTAAATCTCCACATTCTCACAACTCCAACCAATCAAAAGTCACCACGTCATCAAACCCTGACCCGACCGAAAACGTAAAAGGCAAAAAAATAAAAATAAATTAGGTGTAAAATCAAAATTGTCTATGGGCAGCGCATCAAAATCAGAGGTTCCAAAAACGCTGTCGTTCCATCGCCCATAAAAAGCGAATTCAATTCACGGTTTCCTCTTTCCTTATCCCTAAGCTCAAGCTCGATCCCGATCCCGATTTCGAGAGAAACCAAAACAAAAATGGAGAGGACGATTTTGGCGGTGCTGGTCATCGCCACTTTGGTGGTTTGTGGATTTGATCCGGTGAGGTCGGACGCATCGGATCACCGGTACAAAGAAGGAGAACAAGTCCCTCTTTATGCTAACAAGGTCGGGCCTTTTCACAATCCCAGGTAAGTTGTAATGTTACTGAAATCTGATTTGAAATTCGTTTTTATTTTACTTGATTTGGTTTTGTTGTTGCTGGATCTGATGAAATTTGATGTATTGGTGTTTCATTTTGTCGGTGAAATGAAGAATCGAGATAATGTGGGTTTGATTTGTGTGGTTTTTGGAGCTTAGAGGCAGATCTCGTTTTCGTTTTTGTGATCAGATAGTGAACTCGTGAAAATTTGGGAATTTTGTTTTGTAATAATGCATGTTAAGATAAATTTATTTATTTATTTATTTTGGGAGAGGAAATTATCTAATTTCATGATTAAAGTATTGAGAATCCTATTAACGTTACTGGTTCATTTCACTAGTCAGTAACAATATATGACGGTTCTGATTTTGTAGAATTTTGTTTGTTTGTTTTAAAATCTCAAGCTTATTGATTAATATGTTTTTGTAGAATAAAACTGTTCTGTGCATGTTATATGTTGAACTGACTTCTTATATGATCAATTAAAGAAATTTATTTATATTATGAGGCTTGATAATTTCAAGATTACCTATTGAAAATCCAGCTGATGTTACTGGGTTTGTGTCTATCGTTACTGTTTCATTTTGCAAATCAGTGACCTTGTGTGATGCTTTTGCATTCTTTAGCTTTGCACGATAAAGTGACTTTTCTTTTGGAGATTCATTTGAAGTTTAATGGTGAAGCATTATTGGTTTAACTTGTTTTGTTTTTTTGGCTGCAGTGAAACCTATCGCTATTTTGATCTTCCCTTTTGCTTGCCAGGTTTGCAATTATTTATCTGGAGTTTTTCTTTGATATATTTGTGAGATTTTGTTATGGAAAATTTGGGTTTTACCCTACCTTTTGCAGATCATCTGAAGGAGAAGAAGGAAGCTCTTGGTGAAGTGTTGAATGGAGATCGATTAGTCAGTGCTCCCTACCAGCTTGACTTCTTACGTGATAAAGATTCCGAAGTTGTGTGCAAGAAAAAACTCACAAAGGAGGAGGTTGCTCGGTTTCGATCTGCTGTCAAGAAGGATTACTACTTCCAGATGTACTATGATGACTTACCCATTTGGGGTTTCATCGGGAAGGTTGACAAGGAAGGGAAAGAACCCAGCGAGTACAAATATTACCTTTTCAAGCATATTCACTTTGATATCTCTTACAACAAGGACCGTGTGATTGAAATTAATGTGCGCACTGACCCAAATACCCTTGCTGATCTTACTGAGGACCAAGAAGTAGAAGTAGAATTTTTATATACTGTGAAATGGAAGGAAACAAACATCCCATTTGAGAAGAGGATGGACAAGTACTCTCGTCCATCCTCGTTGCCTCATCATTTGGAGATCCATTGGTTTTCTATTATAAATTCATGTGTGACAGTTCTCCTGCTAACTGGGTTTCTTGCCACAATTCTCATGCGAGTCCTCAAGAATGACTTTGTCAAGTAAGAATTACCTTTGTGTTATCTCAAAGTTTGGATGTACATGTCTACTTTGGTAGGGTTTTTGATTTTGCTTTGATTTGTTTATTGTTAAACTTTTTTTATATTACTCTTTGAAAGGTATGCCCATGATGAAGAAGCAGCGGAAGACCAGGAGGAGACTGGATGGAAATACATTCATGGAGATGTATTCAGATACCCCAAATACAAGTCTCTATTTGCGGCTTCACTTGGTTCTGGTAGCCAACTATTCACTCTGTAAGTAACTTGCTCATTTAGTTATCCAAAGCACTAAAACTTGATTCTCTAGGAAGTAATTTATTTCTTTTTATTTCATTAAATGTGTTTTTGAGTTGTTTTCATAAATGCATTGGCAGTACTGTGTTCATCTTCCTGCTTGCACTAGTTGGAGTATTTTATCCTTACAACAGAGGGGCTCTCTTTACTGCATTGGTTGTCATATATGCCCTCACGTCAGGAATTGCCGGCTATACAGCTGCCTCCTTCTATTGTCAATTGGAAGGAACAAACTGGGTATGTGCTTATTGATGTTCTTTGCTGGCATTTAGGTTTTGATCTGATCCTAAGTTACTGTTTTTTCATTTCTTATACGTTTGATTTTTTCTGACTTGGCAGGTTAGAAATCTGTTGTTGACTGGATGTCTCTTCTGTGGACCATTGTTCCTTATGTTCTGCTTTTTTAAATACTGTTGCAATTGCTTACACTGCTACAGCTGCTCTTCCATTTGGCACAATAGTGGTGATAGTTCTTATTTGGACTCTTGTTACTTCACCTTTGTTGGTGTTGGGTGGAATAGCAGGGAAAAATAGCAAGGCTGAATTCCAAGCTCCTTGCCGCACTACCAAATATCCCAGAGAGATTCCACCATTGCCATGGTACCGAGGGGCAATTCCACAGATGGCAATGGCTGGGTTTCTTCCATTCAGTGCTATTTACATCGAACTTTACTATATATTTGCCAGTGTATGGGGTCACAGGATTTACACTATATACAGCATCTTGTTTATCGTCTTTATTATTCTATTGATAGTCACTGCTTTCATTACGGTTGCGTTGACCTATTTCCAACTGGCTGCTGAGGACCATGAGTGGTGGTGGAGGTATGTGACTATGGTTAGGCATTTGATTTGGTTATTTGCCAAGTATAGGCATGTGAATTGAATTTCTGTGTGGTTACCATTTATTAATTTGTGTGAATTCTCATTCTTTGCATAAAATTAGATACTACACTTTCTTAATATCCTACCCTTAACCGTCAAAGAACTACTTTAATTTATTGCTCAAATTTAGTAATATCAGTGATTTTTTTCTTTCTTCAAATATATTTACATGATTTCATATTGTGTTTATGGATTATAATTGAAGTGGTATAACAACTTGGAATTATCTGTGTGATTTTTATTTGCTTCTCAAATTTGTAAGCAATAAGGAAGTCTCTTGGAGAATTTGAAATCTGGAAGAAGTGGTTTTATTAATTTTTTTAGCACTTTAATGCCTTTTAAGAACAGAAGCTCTGGTTGTGTTGGTTTGGTGAAGCATATTTGATTTACCTTGAATTAGGAGATTTTGTTAGTTGAATTCTGTCCTTGTATGCTTGGAGCTATGAAAGTTTATTCAAACTGATCTTTATGTATGATTTTTTTACAGATCTTTCCTATGCGGTGGATCAACTGGCCTCTTTATCTACGCCTATTGCCTGTATTACTACTTTGCTCGCTCAGATATGTCTGGCTTCATGCAAACATCATTTTTCTTCGGCTACATGGCTTGTATCTGCTATGGTTTCTTCCTCATGCTTGGAACTGTAGGCTTCCGCGCCGCCTTGCTTTTTGTCCGCCACATATATAGGTCCATCAAGTGTGAGTAGATAGTTGGTCTCAATCATCAAAAGTCATCTTTCTATGTTTATTATGCTTCTTCTTGTTTCACATGCGCGGAGTAGGGTTGTTCTCTACAGTAATTTTTCGCGCGTTTTGTATCAATACAAAAGTAGGAGCAGGGCTCATTTTGACTCTTGCTTCTGGAGATGTTAGATTACAACTTTGGATGGCTATATGAGTAGAAAGTTTGTACCATTACTTTTATTTAGACTCTACAATACAAGTTTCTTTCCCCCCCATTTCCTAATTTGATTCCATCATGGATGTTAATTTTTGTTTTAATTTTATAGATGATGTTAAGCTGCAAAAGTTACCCCACAAAATTATGAATTGGGTACATAATCAAGGGTTTATTTTAAGTGTAGTAGTGTGCATTGTTTTTCTTCTCTACCATGACTGAATCATATTTAACAAATTACTTCTACTTCTAACTGGGCTTGGACCATGTCTCCCGAACAATCTCAGTACATATGGTGCAAGACAATTCCGCAGATCAAGGTCGGAATGAGATCAGGTGTTTTCCACTGTTTTAAAAGCCGAATCGGACCAGCCGGTCCAACCGGTTGGACCATGAACCGGTCATGTGTCCGACTCGAGTCAACATAAAAACCGGTATAATGCAATAGCCCGTTTTGACCCGTTAATGGACCGGATGAACAGTGATGGACCGCCGGTCCAATCGGATCGCAAGCAAAACCGGCCCAACACTGAAAAGGGCAAAAAAATCCCTAACTGCCCATCGCGTAGTTTCTTCTTCCTCAGTTCCTCTACGCGCAAAATACTCTGAAAAAATTTGAATGAAATCGCGAAAATATGAAATCCCACACAAATCAAAACTGAATCTTGCTGAAATCGCAACCATTCGTTGCTGAAATAAATCGCAACTCCAGTCTTTGAAATCGCGACGACGCGTTCCTCTCTCGTCGGAAATCAACGCATGAAGGCTGATTGGCATGCATGTCTTGACAATCCAATTTGATTCAAGGTGAGTTGTAATCTTCGGGACCTTTGCTAAGAAATCTGAAATGTTTCATTGTTCATAGAGATTTTAGACCTAATAACATCCTCCTCACCCATGACTTTAGACCAAAGGTCAGCTCCATAGTTTCTGCAATTCATATTTTCTCTTTAATTTTAATTAATTGAAAATTTTTAAGAAATACACTGAATACGTATACCAACATTAATTATTATGTATCATCACTCTCAGAAACAGGTGGGAAATTTCGGTTTGGCAAGGTTGTTGGCAGATGGACAGTTAGTAGAAGAGGCGCATTTGGATATGAAAATTCCCTCAGTCTTGCTGATATAGCTCTAGGGCCTATTTAATTTGAGATATGATACAATTCTTTGGTTTTTGAACCTAAATGAAGAAATATTCCTTAAGTAAAACATTTTTGGTTGAGAATTTTCAGCAATCATTTACTTGATGATTTACTATTGAATATATATGACACCTTTTTATTTACGCATTTAGTTCCAGAATATACCCATTTTGGACTCATAATAGAGAAAGCTGATGTATATGCCTTCAAAATCATTTTGTTGGAGCTGTTTTTGAATAATACATGATTTATGGTCATCATGCCGACATTGTCGATTAATTTATTTCAATACGGATGATGCAGGGGAAACCATTACATTGAATCGTTCCTGTATGGTTACGGATTTGGGTTCGTATGTAGTAACTAATCAATAATTTAGAGAATGTTGTTTCATCAACTTATGTGTATGTAATTGGTTTTACAATTTTTATAACTTAAGCGTCATTGGTATTTAGATTATGCAAATGCAACAAAGAGGAGAGGTGGAGACTGGAGGGTAAAGAACAACTCTTGTAGTAGCATGTGAACCCTAGTTATTGAAGTGAATTGAGTTGTGGTTACTGAAGTTGCTGAAGTTACTTGATAAAGTGAATTGTCTGCTGAAGTTGTTTGCGGAGAAGATTGATGAAGTTGCTGAAGTCAAGTGGGTTGTGTTTGCTGAAATTATTGAAGTTAAGTGAGCTGTGTTTACTGAGATTGCTTGCCTGTGATTTGATGAACTTGTCTGCTGAAGTTGTTTGCTGAAATTACTGAATGCTAAAGTAAAAAATTTTAATGTAAAACATATTCTGGGTGCAATGTAACTGTGAAATCAGTTGTAATGGTTGGGAGGCCAACTTTTAATTACTCAGCTTTCAAAAAGGTTTTTTTTTTTTAAATGTGTTGACATCATCATGATATGTGATGACATCATCAGTCCAACCGGTTGGACCGTGACCCGGCCAGCAAAGCGGGTTACCCTCCAGTCCGGTTTTTAAAACAATGGTGTTTTCACGTCTCACTATAGTGCCTAGTTTGTCTTGATTTCCTATTGATGAACAAGAAGGAAAATGGAACTCATGGATTTTGTGAACACCACCCCCCCCTCTGGCGACTCTTCGCCAATGGGAAGCAAGCTAGCCCCGTTAGCTTGCTCGTATCTCAACTAATTTTCTGGGACCCTAAAGTTAACGATCAAATAAATCCTCTAGTGGTTATCCCTATTAACAATTAAGGGAAATCGAATTCAAAACTTCTTGAGTAATTACCCAAGAAAGATGATTTCACTCTAAGTTTATTACTCATTTTTAGTTCTTGGTTTCAATAATGGCCAGAAAAATACTTTTTAGAGATAAAAAAAATAAAAAATAAATTCCCAAAAGCATTTGAAGGCTCCCCAAATTTGGAGACCCTTGGTGGAGTTTGGGGTTTATTTGGGTTTCACCATATTCATTCCTTGCATAAAAAAACAAGCAAATTGGATAAGGGGATAAATGAAAAAGAGTGAATTATTATGGATCAAATAGACACAGTTTTGTTTAACAGGGTCTTACTAAGACTCTAGTAAAATTATAAAAGAACCCTTATGGGGGTGTTTTAATATTTTCTAAGACTATTAGGTACCAATTTAAAATAATGTATCAGTTCGAATAAATTCTGTGAGTCGAGAAATGGTCAGCAATCAGCATCCCCAAATATCTGGACTTAAAAACACTCTCAGCACTCAGAAAATTCACCCCAAATTATTTTTCTTAAAAAAAATTTCACAGATTCAATTATGAATGATTTGATTTGAAGCTGGCGGTGAGTGAAAATGGCTGCTGCTATTCTCGCCCTTCACTTTTCCTTCCCCTATTCAGTCTCCGTCACCACTAAAACCAAACTCTTCTCCTCGGTAACTTCTCACATTCATCTGGTTTTTTGCTTTCTTATTTAAATTTAAGTAATTAGTTTCTGTTTTTGCGTTTACTTTGTGGCAGGGGTTTAGCTCAGCTCGACGTGGAAATGGATTAGCTCCAGTGGCTTGTTCTCATGCTACTATTTCAAGAAAAGGGCAAGGTCTACTCTTCTTATCTTTCCTTTTTTTTTTTTTTCTTTTTTTTTTTTTTGGTGAATAATTGCATGCTTTTTGTTTCATTTTGTATGGTATTTTAACAATGTTTTAGTAACTATATTATATCGAGTGTTTTCGAAAATTGGGTTTAAGTTTACAGTATTGAGTATAACGTTACTCCCACTTAGACCATGATTATCCTAGTGTTAACCAGACCACGATATCAATATTTTAATAACGTTTTAGTCATCATACTGTATAAAGTGGTAAACACAGGTCAGGTAAGTGTACAGTAATGGGGGTTTAATGTTACCCTCCGCCTGGAATATGATTGTCCAAGTGGTGACTGGACCAAAATCAAATGGTCTAGGTCTGGTAATATTACCCTAGTAACATTACAATGTCTGAAAATAGCTTATGATAACTACATCGTTACACGTTAAGAAAATGTAGCTGTTATAATCACGTTGACCCGGTGATGTTACCGGATAGTATTGTAGCACACCTAACAATTTGGACTTCAATTTTTTATTAGGTTCATATGATCCTGAGCTTCGCTTGGTGCTTGAACTGGCCACTGATTCAGAGTTATATGAGCTTGAAAGAATTCTTTTTGGCCCCAGGTGATTTGTTTTCAATTTTTCATCTAAGTCATGTTCTATGAAGTGTTTTTAAGTAAACTATGGAAATTTACTGTATTGACTATTGAGTACTTGAAGTTTATGATGTTGAATCTTTTGAATGGTTTTGGAATATTTCAATTTTCAGCTACTTCAGTCCTCTGCTAAAATCATTGACGAATGGTGCTGATGTGGACCATGTCATGATCGAAGAAGACCTTGAAGAGAGAGAGGGTTTCATTGCAGGTCTCGAGTCACGATTTTTATTTCTTGCTGCTGATGCACGGTCAACCTTAAGGTTGTTGAATTATTGGCAAGTCAATGTTCAATTTCATTGAATTGGGATCTGGAAATTTGGTTTGAGTTTGTTATGATTTGGCTTCCATTCGAGTATTTTCTGAGCTGTAGTGTGTGTAATATATTGTCACAATTTAATTCACAGGCAAATTAACTAAATTAAGCTTTGGCTTTTGTTGGCATCCACGGAATTTCATTGTGATTGATATCTGATTGGTTTCACCTTGCCTTGTTAACAGGGGTTGGAGACCTTCATATAGAAATGTCTTGCTTGCTGTGAGGAAAAAGTTGAACATTCCTTGCTCAAGCAAATTGTCGACTGAAGATCTAGAAGTTGAAATTTTTCTTCATCTTTTGCAAGAATATGCTAGGTACGTTACTAATTAATAAGCAAATTCTTTAAAATCCATCTGCTCTCTAAATGTAATAAAGGATCAGTTTCCCTTTAGACTACATTTCTTTTTCTTCACACCGTTGTGACTGTACTTTGATCACATAGTACTTGTTATTTGTCTCCATTTAGTGAAGAATCTGGAGTTTTTCCGGGCTTATGGGAAAATTCTAAGGCCATTGATATTCAGAATACTTTAGAGCTTGGACTCAGTCAGTGGAAGGTGCAAGGCCTTGCTTTTATGAAGGTTGGGGCAGCAGAGCTCAAGTCAATGATCTTGAAGGTACTTTTCCTCTCTCTATATCAGCTTACATTTTGGATACTGTTTTGCTTTTATTCATCTTAAGCTGATCTAGATTTTCTCCTGTTCTTTTCTTTACTTTGTCTAGGGTGGTGGTATGTATACTTTGGCGAAAGTTTATGAATTGGTAGGAGTTTTGTTTTTGTTAGAAACTCTATTCATATATCCTGTTATTTACTTGGGTCTTTTGGCTGTATGTCTAAGCTTTCCTGCTCTTGTGTTAGCTAGCGAGGAGATTATCTGGGAAGGTGTTCTTAGAGGCTGCCAACTATCAGATAAAGAAGGAAGTTCTTAAGAAGGTGCATATTTGGTATTATAAAGTCATCCGTATCCCATCAAATTCTGAAATTTAAATCATCTCTGTTTATGCAATCCTTTTTAATGTTTTGGCAATGAAATTGCTTTTTCCGTGAAGGCCCTCATTTGATGTAATTGTTTATTTTTGTGTATGCTTCATCTCTGCCTGGATTAAATGTACGTATGCTGCTTGTTTATGGTGTGAATTACCGGTGTGTTTTATATTTCTTATGGTTTACTTGATTGAATTTATTGGCTGTCTAGCTACAATCTTAAATATCCTTTCTACATTTTTCCAATATTTTGGCTGACCTATAGTTATACAATGAAGCATGGTGACGGGCTACCTTGAAGTGACTCTTGTGCTTTCTTCACTTTCAGGGTGGGCAATTAGCTGCTATTAATTTGGAGTCCAGAGCAGCTTTGCTTGCAGCAAAGCAGGTCATTTTACCTATAATCTCAATCTGTTTAAAATGCTTATCCATGTTTTGGACACTATTCTGAGTGATTGTATGACTGTAGTTTGGAATGATGTGTAATCCTTTTTTATTTTTTCTTACTATGCACCCCAACCCAATCTTCTGATGTACAAGCTCAAATGAAATGGACCCCTTTGCAAGGTTGGTTTGAGGGAGATTCGATCCCTAAACAACTTGCTTCTATTGGTACATATGTAACCAACTAGGTTATCCCCTTGCGGATAAATTGAATGTTTAATATGATGGTCAGACTATATGTCAAATAGCTCTTTCTCTCTCTGTGTTTATCTATCTATCTATCTATCCATCCTAGGATTTTTAGGAACTGATTTGTTAAATATCCTGTTTCATGTTAGCTTTAATTCTTTCTCCACTTTACACTTTGGTGCTACGATTTCATGACTAGTATTAAGTGCTGCTAGGATACATTCATATATTGAAATTTTATTTAGGTGGGATACTTGCAGTAGAAAAAACCCTTTTTTGTTAATGTAGTATTTAGATTTGTGAATTATAGCAACTTAAAAACAATAATACTAAGTTGATCAATTATATTACAACCACTATATTATATACTGATTATGCATGTCAAAACTATTAGACAATAGAATTTGTTTATTTTACTATTACTTTTTTTTCTGTCGGCATTTTTCACTTTTCTTTCTAAAACTGACAGGGCTTTGCTGGTGCTGCAACAAAATATTTGGGTTTAAGGAGTATGATGGCATTTCTTGGCCCAATGTATGGACTCTTTTTGCACGGCTCAGTATGCTTTATTTGATCCAAAACTTCATTTTTGTCTGCATATTATTTTGTTATTTCACTTTTATCCGTGGAAACATAAATTCTTGTTGATTATGTAGAACTTCATTTGGATACTCTCAATGTCACCGCATTGGCTAAAGTTTGCAGTGTGGAACCATGTACTTTTTATTGGAACTCTCTTTCTCTTAATTGTCCAGATTCAACTAGTGCTTGGTCTTTGCCATTCTTTGGCAACTGCTCTCACTCAACATAATTATGGAAAAATTTATTTTGCCTTCCCTGCTTGTAAAATTGTTCCGATGTGGCTTTCTTCAGAAGTCATTTCTTCAAATATGATCATTAAATATTAATTCAACATTCATTGGTTTCTATGCAGAATGTGGGGAACATTACTGGCAGATGTCGTCATTCAGATGCTTGGAACTGATTATGCTAGAGTGTTGCGAGCTATTTATGCATTTGCTCAGGTAAACTATTATAATGCAGTTATAATTTTCGTCATAGGATCTATCACCATCCCAGATCGACCCATTATAATTTAACTTCTAACGAAATAAAACAGGATAAGGAATCATCTGGATATAGTTGTAAATGGTTACTTGTGGTTTGATACTTTATATCTTGCTAACAGTCCAAGCATACTTAAATTTGGGGCGTTTTCATGTCTGCACTAACATAATTCTGGGCCATCAGATCAGAATTGAATCTACATGTATCAATAGAAGTGGTTGTATTTGGTTTCTGGGAAATATGTTTTGCTATCTGATTGTAAGTTTATGTTACTCTAACTAAACCCTCCGATTGTTTCTCCAGATCCGTATTACGCGCACATATCGGTTGCCCATGGACAATGAGTAAGGAATCTCACCGACATCTCTGAGAAGGTTGCATGTTGAACATCCTCAAGTAGAATGAGCACTCTTCAGCTGGTGGCTGGGCTGCAATGACATTGGAGTTGTACTTTAAATTTGCCATCATTTTTGCAGTGTAACAAAATTGTAGCTTCATGAATATAGTACTTGACCAAGTACTCCAATTTATCTGCCTCTGTAAATTGATTTTGAAATTGGAGTAGCCAAGGCTAAGCTTTATTTCTTATTCCCCAAACAAATTATATACTTTTTATGATATATGCAAAATTGGAACATCCCAAAATATACTCCAATTTTATTTTATTTTATTTTTTTTTTTTTTTTTGTTCGATATGATACGCTTACTCTACGTGTATTATGGGATTCGTTGATTATGATAAAACCTTTCTGGCATTTACATAAACATTAAAATTAACGAACTGTTGAGGTCTCAAATTAATCTTAAGAATTTGTCCGGCCAATGGATCTTTGATAAATGCTCCAAAAACCAACATTAAAACAGCCAAAATTAGGTGAAATTATCAAGAAAATTGAGCCTTTTGTGTCTATAAAAATACTTGACATTTACCGAAGGTTTATACAAATTCAGAATTAGGAAGACTTTTGAATGTGAATCATGGCATCAAAAGCTATTGTAAATTTAAGCCTCGTTTTCAGGATTTTTGCTCTTTTACTTTCCGTTGGTTGTATTGTGGTACTTGTTACTGATACTGTCAAGTTTACTGATGGCTCCAAGACTACCTTCGAGGATGTAATGACTTATAGGTAAACTTCTTGTATCGAGAGCGTTCGTTAAATGGAGTTATTTCGTTGTTTGTATACTCGTTTTAACAAAATTCTATAATATATACAATTCGTCTCTCCTACAGACGTCTGCATTTCTTTTAAAATGCGATCCTTGTTTATTGATAAAAATTAGTAAACAGTTTATTACTATCATCTATCACTAAAAAGGATAAAAATTCAAACCGAATCTTTTAGTGTTTGTTATGTTGGCCATCAGAAGTTCAGATTTAAAAAAAAAAATTTGTACATTCGCATATGAGAAGTATAAATCCTCGTCTAAATTTAAGTTGATCCATGTCCACATCAGGGTTACATTAAGAATAGTTTCATCTTATAATTTTCAATACTTTCCGAAAACCGTCGAGTGCTTCAAATTTAGCTTTCTCTCAAGGCGAAAAATTAATCGGTCTTCCGATTTAGCTAATATTCATTTTTACATATTAATGTTGTTACTTATTGGTACCCAAACAAATAAAAATTTACAGAATACGTCCCTTGCCAACGCGCAATTGGAGGAGCCTATTCACTGTGGCAATTACCTTGTGCAATATATTATGCTTTCACACAAAAGAGGCTGATTGATTTCTATGGTGACAAGGTCAATTTTTATATTAGATTCATTTTACGAGCAATCGTTATTTAATCCTTGTATCATACAAAATTTAATCATTAATATGTTCGAAACACCTTGGACTCACCATACGTCCTTTTACCCTATCCGGATTCGTGGAGCATAAGCAACATGTGACGAGTATGAAGTGTTATTTTTAATCATTTTAAAACCGTCTAATTTCTTTTCCCTCGTAATATCTTTTCTTTTTTCAGATGGTCGGTTTCGTTTTAGCATCAGGAGTTGGAGCTGTATTTGCAGTAACATATGAATTAAAATCATTTGTGAATGATTTTGTGGAAACCCTATTATCACTTGGATTTGAAGACACAATTGGGTTTAAATCCGGAACTGATAAATTTCTCAACAGGATTTATATAGCTGCTGGTCTTCTATTGGGAGCTTTCGTCTGCATGGCTCTTCCTTCAGTATTATCCTCCATTAATCGAACCACTTCCTCTGGATTCTTTAGATAAATTTAATATTTCCGGAATAATTAAAATAAAAATGTACGTGTGACATTTAATATGTGATTATTTTTAATATTATTTATTTGATTAATTTAGGTGATCTTGACTCTCAATTGTTATGTTATTGTATTCCAAAAAAATAATAATTTTAATGAATTTCTTGATGGGGTATAACTATTCTTGAAAAATTATTTCGTTGATCGATTTACAATTCTTTTTTTTTTTTTTTTTTTTGGTGATCGGGGTTCTCCGAGCCAACTTATGGGCATCTCAACTAATCCCCTAAGGTTCTGAAGTTGACACCCGGGTAAATCCCATAAGCGGCCATCCCTATTAGCAACCTAGGTGGATCAAATTCAATACCTTTTGAATAATACACTCAAAAGTCTTAATCGACCATTGGGGCACCCAGTGGTGGTTCATTTTTCTGATTCTTCCTTTTCTTATACAAGTATATCATTTTGGTTTCTTACCTATCAAAATTTAATCTATCAAACCCTCCATTTTATTTTCTTAATCAAAATAATTAATAAAGACCTTTAAAAAAAAAAAAAAAAAAAAAAAAAATCAACATACATAATGCTTAGGATAGAGCTATATGCACCCCCTAAAACATTACTCTCCCCATCAACACTTCTAAGTACACCCCGCACAGAGACACCCCATTTCTTTAAATGGGCTGAGAACTTCATACGATGCAAAATGGGCCTCGTTCTTTTTCACAATTTTCACATATATACAGAAAAAAAAAAAGATCTTTAAAAAATTAAGAAAGGTTTTGGATTAAAAAAGGATCATATAATTTGTGCATGAGTTTTTTCATCGATTAATTCAAAAGGGTGTTCAAGATGTTATAAAAAAATTAAAAAAAAAAATAGATACGTATGACACTAGACTTTAAAAGTTTAATAAAACTTGGATCAAGATCTTAATTTGCGTATAAGTTTATTGATCAAATAACTCAAAAGGGTATATGAAATTTATTGTTATAATTAAGAGGGAAAAAAAAAACTCTTCACTACACATGAATACAAATGAAAACACGTGAAACTAAATCTTAAAACTTTATAAATGTTTCACAAATTAAAAAAAATAGTAAGAGTGTTTGAAAATGAAAATAGTGAACATACGTTTCTTATCGGAAAAAAGCTAAGTGAACAAAACCACTACTAGTTTTGTGACCGGACGACAAGACTTTAATTATCTGAGTAAGTTATCCAGAGATCTTATGTATTTGTATTCGAGTTTTACAAAGTGATCATCTGTCACATTTGTAACTTACTTGACTCATTGTGCTTAACTGTGTTTAATGGATCTCAACACCTCGATTATCAAAAAAAAAAAAAAAACGAAAACGATAATGAACACATAAGAATAATTTCAACAGGGTGTTTGAGATTTGTGGGGAGATTTTAACTGTCTAATTACGTGAAATGAAAGGCTAAATAATGAATTAAAAAAAAATAAAAAAATAAAAAAAGGGAAGGGGGGGATGATTGCACGTTGGTGAGTTGTTTTAATAAAGGAAGGGACTTTTGATCTTTCGGATTTGATGCTTTGACTTTTTGGAATTGCACAAGGCAATGGCAATGGCAGGGCAAACTTCTCTTTTTGGATTTAAAGGTAACTCTCCCCACTCACATGGTTTGTTTCTGGTGCCATTACTACTCTTTAGTCTTTTTTCCCATCAATTTTCTTATTGACAAATTGTGGATCAAAAGGTGCCCAAATTTAGGGAGAAAATTTAGCTGCCCGGACATCCCAAGTTTCGATTTAAGAAAATGACCTTGAAACTGTTTTTTATTTTTTTTTAATTTAGAGAAGATGACGTAGCATAGTTAGGATTAATTAAACACGTAAAATGGGTTAAAATGAAGAGATTAAAACATATGTGAGCCGAATCGAAATAATGAAAGTTTTTAAAATTTGAAATTTCTCAAAACAAGCCCCACTATTCACCTCGCTTAATCGAAATTCATTAGGGCAAAAAGCGATTTCTTGAACCAAAGGGAGACGCGATTTTTTCCGATTGAACACCTGCAAATTTGCACCCTAAAATCAATTTCTTGAACCCTAAACCGAATACAGTTGCGATTTTTGGCGATATAGTTGCAATTTCCGATCGATTTGTTGAACCCTAAAATCGATTTCCTTAACCCTAAACGGAATCTGTGCGATTTTTGGCGATACAGTCCACATTTCCGATCAAAACTACAAACGTTGACACCAAATTCAATCCAAAATCATGGCTGACACTCACAATGAGGAGGAAAACCCAACGCCACTTTGAATCCTAGATTCCGGTGGCGCAAGCAGTTCAATAGCTGCTCCGGTGGATCATCCGATCAGTGAAAGTGGTCCACACGTAGAGGAGACGTCGGAGGCACAAGAACAGAGGGAAGAACCCGCAAACGGTTCTGAAGACAAGGAGTCAAACGAGAATTCAGGCCAGGATGAAGAGTCCGATGAGAATTCAGGCCAGGAAGAGTCGTCCGAGGATTCAGCCGACGAGGAAGAGGCTGGCGAAGAAAGAAAGGGTACGTTTTTTGGGAATATTGCTTGTACTGTCACTTAAGCAATCATTTGTATCGCTTAAGCGATTAATCTGTTTTACTCATGATCGCTTAAGCGATCCTTTGTATCGCTTAAGCGATTGATTCAGTTTACTCTTGGTCGCTTAAGCGATCTTGTCGAGGCAGAATCACAGATATAATAAGCGATCTTTTGTATCGCTTAAGAGATTCTCAATTTACTCTTGGTCGCTTAAGCGATTTCAGATCGCTTAAGCGATCTTGCACGAGGCAAAGTCAAGATCTCTTAAGTGATCTGAAATCGCTTAAGAGACTACAATGGTAATTTTTTGTTGCTGATATTTTGTTTATTAGTTGTTTTTGTTTATTTTTGTTGTTGACATGTTGTTTATATCGATTGTGCAGATTGTGTGGACCGTAAGCTCTAGAGACTACGAGTTGGAGCATATAAGTGAGAAGGTACCCTACTTCCCTGCAAGGGTGACGGTGAGGTCGAGTTGGGATGTTTTTAATAGAAGAAGGGCCATTTTAGCTGGAATGAGGCATAGTGAAAGAGATTTCGGTCGCACTTGTTTTGGTCAGTTTTTAAGAATCGGAACAAATTGGAAAAAGTCATTTTAGGGTCAGGGAGTGCATTACATGTTGCTGCACTCAGTAAAATGCAACAAAAAAAATGAAATGTGGTTCGTGGTGGACAGAAAGTCACTACGGTTTGGGATGATGGAGTATGCCTTAGTGACGGACTTAAGATGCGGGGAAGTGCCAAATAAAGTAGAGGCAGTTGCAATAAGGACGAGTCCGGGAGCCATAAGGTTTTGCAGGGGGCAAAGTCTATTACGGCTGGTGACTTAACAAAAGCTGTTGAGAAAGATTGGTTGTTGTTTGCAAGCGACTTGGAGTTCTTTAATTCTTATCCGTGGGGACGGATATCATTTGAGCGAACCATCAAGAGCCTGAAACCAGACATGGTGTTAAAGCATGCCGAATGGGGCGGGAAGGCTAAACCAAGCACGTATAATTTGTTTGGCTTCCCATGGGCAATGCAGGTAAATATTAATAGCTCTCTGTTATATTTTTTATAATATATGTGTTTGAATTATGATATGGACTATTTTTTACAATGTAGGCGTGGATGTACGAGGTCATCCCTGTCTTCGCTAAGGCATGGGGGAGGAGCAATAGTTTGGATGTGCAACAGCAATTTCCTAGGATGTTGCGGTGGCATGTCGGGAAGTGTAACCATTCGGATTACGACCAAATAGAGATTGAGATTCAAGCAGCTGGGGTAAGATTAAATGATTAAGCTTTTGAATATGCAGTTGCTTTTTGATTTTGCTTCAATCTGATTGATTTTGTTTCTTATTGTAGGGAGTCGTCCGTCCCTTTCTTTCACCGCTACTGGGGATGAAGCGAAAGAGGACTATGTCACATCTTTCAAAGCAATTGAGGATAAAGGGGATGAACAAATAGACCGCCTGATGCAAGACCTAAAAGGGTCACGCATGTGACGGCAGTTGCAGGGCCATTGCTTGACAATGTCGTTGATGCCGATGATTATGAAGCTCTAATCGACGGGAGGCCCGAGGATGAGGAGGAGAAGAGGGAGGAAGAGGTTCGTATGCCTCAACAAACCGGTACAACAAGTACCGCTTTGTCAAGACATCGGCGTCGGGAAAATGAGGTTGTTGACCTCATAAACGGCATGTTTGAGAGTTTTACAACAGTCGTTATGCAAGGTTTGACAAGATGGAAGAGTGCATGAAAATGGTGGAGGAGAAAGTGGATAAGCTGGGAGAGAAAGTTGGTACAGTGGAGGAGGAAGTTGGTGGAGAATTAAAGGCGGTTGAAGTGTAAACTAGCTTGAAAAGAGAGAGCCGAAAAAGCAAGTTTGTGAAATCGCCTTACATGGTAGTGACACAGGTAAAGAAGAAGAAAATTAAGAAACAAATAGAGGAAGAACCAGAAATGGAAGAGGTTGAGGAGGTTGGTGGAGGAAGTGGGGTGGTGATAATGGAGGAGGGCGAGGTGGGAGGCGAAGGAAACGGGGATGTAAAAATGGAGGAAGTGGGCAAGGGAAATTGGACTCAAATGTCGATTTGTATAGGCCAATAGAGGAAAAGAAAAAACTCTTCTATGCCTATTACAATAGATCAGGAAGTAATGGCCATATAAAGTGTAAGACAGAGGATTATCCCCGAGAATGATTTGAGAAGTTGTTGACGATGGGCACATGGCTTGAGGACTCGGTGAGTTATTTTCGCTTAATTTTCCTTATTTTTGCCTATGTTTTCCATACTTATCTTGTTGTTTTTATATGATGCAGCACATCGATGAGATATTGGCACTGATGAGGCTACGACAGACTACTAATGGTGATCTGTTGTATCCCGACTATGCTATCACCGATGTGGCGTTTGGCCAAACGCTTATTTCGGCATATCACACTTTAATTAAAAATGTCGTTGCTAGTGGTGCAACAAAAGGACCAAAGCGAAAAAGATTGGCCCTAGTACAGTTGGACTGCATCCCTGATGATTTTCATTTTGATGACAGAATTATGCAGTATATACGGGGATCGGCCCAAATATGGATACTACTGGGCCTTTGTTAAAAGAGTGTACTGCATCATCCTTGTCAAACAGATGCACTGGATAGCTGTCGTTGCGCATCAGAGGAGGGGTTGCTGAAGATCCTTGACTGCAACCCCACTATTTGTCGAGACAAGCAATTGGAGGTCAAGTTGGAGCTACTGTCCAAGTTGTTCCCGCAGCTATTGCGTGACAGCGGGATGTTTGGGCACTTGGGTGATCAAGTACTAACCAAAAAGTGGTCAATTAAGCGCTCTACCGGCTTAATAAATGAGTCAAGGTAAATTTTGTATAAAACTAACTTACATAATACAATTGTTCTATAAGTTTATTCTAATGCTAATGTCTTCTTCTTATTATAGTGCTGAATGTGGGGCATATGCCCTGAAATTTATTGAGTTCGACATGACCAACACCCTGATGGATGGGTTGAATGACGAAACAATGAGAGCTGTCGGGGAGAGGGTATGTCTGCTTCCATGGGCAGATGGATCCGTTTTGAGTGAGCAGAACCCAATAAAAAGGTATGAAAGTTGGACTTTGAATTTTGTAGTTTATGTGATGTTGATGTTGATACTTGGGTTGTGGTACTGATGTTGTAGGCGTCATGCTTATATGGAGCTTTACCGAAAGACACGGACTGAGTGAACTTCTGACCTACCCACTCTATAACTTTTTTACGTGTTTTTTTTTTCTTTTTACAAAAGTTGACGTGTCTGCAGGTGTGTGCCGGATAATTTTGCAGGTTCCTGGCAAACAATGAGAGGAAACTTCTCAAATGCTGGTTGGCAAGAGGAGGCATTTGCAATAAAGGCTACTGGGAAGGCATGGTACCAAACAATGATCTCAGAGAGGTCGCTGGCAAACTGAATTCGAAAACTTCTCAAAGGCTGGTTGGCAGGAGGAGGCATATGCAATAAAGGGATTGTGCAAAGGTGTTAGTGACATTAAACTCTTTGGCATCAAAAAGTAAATTAAAGGCTGTGTATAGGAAATTCTTGTGCTATGGCTCTTCTTCGCGGCAGCCAAAAGCCTTGTGCTGAGAATCATTGTAAAGAATTGGATCGACATTTGGGAGATATTTTTTTTGTCCATATAAGATATCTCATTAGCAGTTTGAATTTGCTATGTATGGTGTGATCATTTGCTTCACCCAAGTTGGATAATGGTTTTTTAGCGTTTTGTTTCATTTTGTGTATCACTACAACGTGTGATGTACTAGTGTGATTATTTGATTCACCACAGTTGGGGCTAATGGTTAGCTTGTCCATATATTTCGATATTTGCAGCATCCCATGCCTATTTTTTATTTTGTGTTTCGATAAACAGGTTACATTGATGTCTCTTATATTTTGATTTGTGATGAATTAGATTGATATAAATGAGTAATGTACAAATGTTTCCCAATCACAATCATTTCGAAATTAATTAACTTAAAGAATGGCATGGTACCAAACAATTACGTATATGACCGACCACATATATCTCTTAAACGACCAAGACTTTTCCAGATATGATTGCTTAAGCGAAAGCGATTTGAGATCGCTTAAGCGACCAAGGGTCTTTTACGAAGCATCGCTTAAGCGATACATAAGATCGCTTAAGTGATTACCTATCTGGGCAGATGTTCATTCTGCCTTGACCAAGATCGCTTAAGCGACAGAGACTCGTTTAGGAAAAATCGCTTAAGCGATACATAAGATCGCTTAAACGATCATAGATCTGAGCAGATATTCATTCTGCCTCGGACAAGATCGCTTAAGCGACCAAGAGTATTTTAAAAAATCGCTTAAGCGATACAAATAGATCGCTTAAGTGATCATAGATCTGGGCAGATTCATTCTGCCTTGGCCAAGATCGCTTAAGCGATCAAGAGTCTTTTACGAAAACCGCTTAAGCGATACAAATAGATAGCTTAAGCGATTTTCGATCTGGGCATCTGCCGCGGGCTAGATCGCTTAAGCGACCAGAGTAAAAGCAAAGAATCGCTTAAGCGATACAGACAGATCTCTTAACTGACTGTGTAAATACAGAGGATCGCTTAAGTGATCCTATGCATTCAGATATTATTTATTGTATTTCAGAGCATCGGTTAACCGATTAACGCTATGCTAAACATATAAGGTTTGCAAAGGTGTTCAGTGGACTATGACCATTATTATATTTATATTAAACATATAGTTCTTTTACGTCAGCATGAAACATGTAAGGTGTAGACTGTTTACGTCTATACTAAACATATAGGGTTTGCAAAGGTGTTCAGTGGACTATAACCGTTATTATATTTATATTAAACATATAGTTCTTTTACGTCAGTGTGAAACATGTAAGGTGTAGACTGTTTACGTCTATGCTAAACATATAGGGTTTACGATTCGTTCAGTGGACTATGACCGTTATTATATTTATATTAAACATATAGTTCTTTTACGTCAGTATGAAACATATAAGGTGTAGAATGTTTACGTCTATGCTAAACATATGGGGTTTACGATTCGTTCAGTAGACCATGACTGTTATTATATTTCAAAGGTAACCATGGAATCTTAGTGAACATATGTTCTTCTTCTTTGTTCAGAACATAAAGGGTGCGTTTGGTTGACTATCCCTATAAATATTACAAATCCTATTCCCAAAATATTTCTTTGTTTAATTAATAAATTTTAGACCCATTAATTGAATTAATTTCATTAATACCGCCTAAAAAAGTTTAAAAAGTAATAAAAACACCCCCCACCCACCCAACTTTCCAGATTCCGGCACCACCAACGGCTACAAACGACCGAAAATGGCCGGTAATTCACAAATGTGACATTTTTCAGCCAGATCCACTGTGGATCTAGCCGGAAAATGTCACATCTGGCTATCATCGACTTTCAAAGAAATGGCCGACGTTGATGGTCAACGACGGCCAAATCTTGGGCATCGTTGATCGAAAACGACGGCCATATATTTGGCCGTCTCAGATGTCGACTTTTCTATCCGTCCGTCTACGGCCAGATCTGGCCGTGATCTAGCCTTTTCCGGCCACATCTGTGGTCGATCTGGCCGGAAAAGGCCATATCGACGCCCTATCAGCCTGATCCGACTGCTATGCATCATAACGCCCTTTTCCGGTAGGATTCCGACGGTGATGACTGGAATCTGGGAAGTTGGGTAGATGGGGGTGTATTTGTTAAATTTTAAAATTTTTTGTTGATCGATTAAGCAATCGTACTAAAAGGAATTTCGTTTACACAGGGTCGCTTAAGCGATCGTAGATATCGTTTAAGCGATTCTTTTCTTTTTCACTTGGTCAATTAAGCGATCGTGGATCGCTTAAGCGATCATGTGATTGGCAGAATCAAATCTACCTAGGTGCATGATCACTTAAGCAATTCGAGATATCGCCTAAGCGATTGTTGTCTTTTTGTCTGGGTCGATTGCTTAAGCAATAGTGCACCTGGGCAGAATCATGTATGCCCAGGTGCACGATCGCTTAAGCAATCCATGATATCGCTTAAGCGAGCCTGTTTGAAAAACCCTCTGTCGCTTAAGCGATATACTTAGTCGCTTAAGCGATCATAGGCAATATATACTTTTCCAACTTTTCTCCTGAATTTTGACAAACTAAAATTACCAACACGTATTAATTCCATACTTTCTCCTCAATTTAACAACCTAATTCCAAACTAAAATCACCAACAAATATTTAGGTCATGTAACAAGAAATATAAAGAATGATTTATTAAAGGTAACAATAAAATTTATAACATCAATAATTGAAAACAATAACTCATCAACGGTTGGCCTTCGCAACTCCCTGAATTTTATCCTTCTTCGAACCTAATTTTCTGGATCTGCATGCAATTACTTCTGGCAACTGCTTCTCTTGTGGCCAGGTTGCTTGCAAATTAAGCATTTATTCATCTTCCGGGGAACCTCAGAGGCTGATGGAATACGCTTAACTCTTTTTCTCCCCTTTACTGTCCTCTTGAATGGCGGATGGATGATAATGTCAGCCAACTCTGGCGGCACTACCCACTGCTCTTCTGGAGGCACTGGATAGATTGTTTCTGAATAAGCTAGCATGTAGTGATCTGCCATATAGGGAGGGGAGCAAAGTTCCATGTAAATTCTTGAACCAAAATCCGGCTTCCGTTGGTGTTTCAGTGCTGCTAGTGCATGAGGACAAGGTAAACGTTGAATGTCAAGCACTTTACAACTGCAAGTTTTACTAACAAGGTTAACTAAGGCATCCAGACCATAGCCGTGCACAGTGAACTCTTGAGCATTAAGAGGATAGGCAAACAAGTGCATTTGTGATTCCATACGTTCTCGCAATAATTTTTCAGCTGACGGAACAAGGGTTATAGTAAAATTATTTGACTCCGTACGATGCTCATGGAACCACCGTGACAATGTCCTCTAGATTACATCAAAAAGTGCAATTATTGGAAACTCTCTTTCTATTAACAACTTCGAATTTATGGACTCCGTTATATTCGTGGTCATGACATCAAACCTTCTTTCAGGAAAGTAAGCTCTATTCCATCGCTCGAAACCAACATCATGCTCAAGATACTTAGCAACTCTATCATCCTTGATTCGGATTTGCTGGAAGTGCTCCTCGAACTCATCAACCCGATAAGCTTTTGCTACCATGTAGTATGTCTGAAGGAGGCCAGCACACTTAAACTTTTGTTTTATGCTCTCACCAAGGTGCCTCATACAGAATCTGTGATGTGCTTGACGGTAAATAGTGGCAATCCCCTTCTTTATAGAGTTGTGTCTTTCGAATATTATGCACAACTCGTCACCGTCAGGCACTATCGTACGTAATTGTTGAAAAAACCAAGTCCACGACTCGTTATTCTCAGAGTCAACCACACACCATGCAACAGGATATGTGTGATTCTCGCTGTCCCGTGCAGTGGCCACCAACAATGTACCTCCATACTTTCCCATCAGAAAGCAACCATCAACAGCCAACACCTTTCTCATGTTTACAAAACCCTTTATAGCAGAACCGTAAGCAACAAAAAAATATTTAAACATCATATTCCTGTCCCACTTCAAAGCCGTCTTGCTACCTTGGTTTGTCAACTCAAGCATATAATGATACGCTTCTAATCGCTGCACTCCGTGTCCGACGTGCCCCTCACAAAATCTTGTGCATGTTGTCTCCCTTTCCAACATTTCCAAGAACTAACAAAGACATCCCAACTCTGTGCACACAAGTCTCTGAATGTCTTTAGGAGATGGACATTTCCCTTCAACGAACCGACTTTTGACAAATTGTCCAATAACATCAGCGGACGCTTGTCGATGCTCACCTGAAATATGTCCCAAACCACATGTGTGCTCACGGGTATATGTGTTAAAAATAAATTTTTCGACTCTGCCAACCTTCTACAATAAACCCGCTACTTGCACTTTCGGTCACGACATGCAACCGTCATAGCCAATGAATTTGACTTTTTGGTGATAAACTCAAAATTACCTCTCACGGCAACAAGTTTTATCTTCCTCACCACTTCCTCTTTGTTGTCAAATAAATACCCTATGCGCAACTCCGATCCATCCGTAAAAACATGAGCTGATTCACTACTACCTCCAATTGCCCCCTCTGAACCTGCATAAATGACCATAGTGTTCTCTTTCTCACAATCTACGTCTTCTGCATAATCTGTATTTAAAAGAATCTCTACATCTGTGGGAACATCTACGGGGTCCTCCTCCTCAACATTTTCATCCTGCCCCCCATCACCAACCTCTTCTACAGTGTCCTCCTCACCACCCAATTCACCGTCTACTCTTGATTTTTCAACTAACAAATCAATGGCCTCGTAGTTCAAATTAAAACCAGGCAAATCTCCGCCTACTTCCTCGTTATCCCCTTCCTTTGAACCAACTTCCAACGGTTTTTCTACAAAACAAACCCTTAAAATCGGCCGCGAACCATTATCGGTCACATCAATCATATATAACTTCACACTTTCATCCGACTTTAATATAGTAGGAGGTACCTTATAATGTTCAGGAACTCTGCTTAAAACATACGACACAACTATATCAGTACGCGAGCAACTCAAATTACCTCTTCTAATTATTTCATCAATCAACTCATCAAAACTAACCTCGTGCTCACAAAGAATTGGTATAACTTCTTTGCTCTTCCCAATCCACTTCCAGCTACTTTCTTCCTCCACCCACTTATGATTAGGGTCTGTTGCCCCTAACTTTTCCTCATTAATAATCATAACAATAATAATAATATATCTCCCATCTAATTTTATACTCCTTTGTGGACGTCTTGATTGTATTCCTATTAACAGTTTTGTACTAAAGGAGAAAAAAAATTATGCGAAAAAACAGTTTTCCTGCTCTTGTGTTAGCTAGCGAGGAGATTATCTGGGAAGGTGTTCTTAGAGGCTGCCAACTATCAGATAAAGAAGGAAGTTCTTAAGAAGGTGAATGTTTGGTATTATAAAGTCATCCGTATCCCATCAAATTCTGAAATTTAAATCATCTCTGTTTATGCAATCCTTTTTAATGTTTTGGCAATGGTATTGCTTTTTCCGTGAAGGCCCTCATTTGATGTAATGGTTTATTTTTGTGTATGCTTCATCTCTGCCTGGATTAAATGTACGTATGCTGCTTGTTTATGGTGTGAATTACCGGTGTGTTTTATATTTCTTATGGTTTACTTGATTGAATTTATTGGCTGTCTAGCTACAATCTTAAATATCCTTTCTACATTTTTCCAATATTTTGGCTGACCTATAGTTGTACAATGAAGCATGGTGACGGGCTACCTTGAAGTGACTCTTGTGCTTTCCTCACTTTCAGGGTGGGCAATTAGTTGCTATTAATTTGGAGTCCAGAGCAGCTTTGCTTGCAGCAAAGCAGGTCATTTTACCTATAATCTCAATCTGTTTAAAATGCTTTTCCATGTTTTGGACACTATTCTGAGTGATTATATGACTGTAGTTTGGAATGATGTGTAATACTTTTTTATTTTTTCTTACTATGCACCCCAACCCAATCTTCTGATGTACAAGCTCAAATTAAATGGACCCCTTTACAATGTTGGTTTGAGGGAGATTCGATCCCTAAACAACTTGCTTCTATTGGTACATATGTAACCAACTAGGTTATCCCCTCGCGGATAAATTGAATGTTTAATATGATGGTCAGACTATATGTCAAATAGCTCTTTCTCTCTCTGTGTTTATCTATCTATCTATCTATGATCTATCCATCCTAGGATTTTTAGGAACTGATTTGTTAAATATCCTGTTTCATGTTAGCTTTAATTCTTTCTCCACTTTACACTTTGGTGCTACGATTTCATGACTAGTATTAAGTGCTGCTAGGATACATTCATATATTGAAATTTTATTTAGGTGGGATACTTGCAGTAGAAAAAACCCTTTTTTGTTAATGTAGTATTTAGATTTGTGAATTATAGCAACTTAAAAACAATAATACTAAGTTGATCAATTATATTACAACCACTATATTATATACTGATTATGCATGTCAAAACTATTAGACAATAGAATTTGTTTATTTTACTATTACTTTTTTTTCTGTCGGCATTTTTCACTTTTCTTTCTAAAACTGACAGGGCTTTGCTGGTGCTGCAACAAAATATTTGGGTTTAAGGAGTATGATGGCATTTCTTGGCCCAATGTATGGACTCTTTTTGCACGGCTCAGTATGCTTTATTTGATCCAAAACTTCATTTTTGTCTGCATATTATTTTGTTATTTCACTTTTATCCGTGGAAACATAAATTCTTGTTGATTATGTAGAACTTCATTTGGATACTCTCAATGTCACCGCATTGGCTAAAGTTTGCAGTGTGGAACCATGTACTTTTTATTGGAACTCTCTTTCTCTTAATTGTCCAGATTCAACTAGTGCTTGGTCTTTGCCATTCTTTGGCAACTGCTCTCACTCAACATAATTATGGAAAAATTTATTTTGCCTTCCCTGCTTGTAAAATTGTTCCGATGTGGCTTTCTTCAGAAGTCATTTCTTCAAATATGATCATTAAATATTAATTCAACATTCATTGGTTTCTATGCAGAATGTGGGGAACATTACTGGCAGATGTCGTCATTCAGATGCTTGGAACTGATTATGCTAGAGTGTTGCGAGCTATTTATGCATTTGCTCAGGTAAACTATTATAATGAAGTTATAATTTTCGTCATAAGATCTATCGCCATCCCACATCGACCCATTATAATTTAACTTCTAACGAAATAAAACAGGATAAGGAATCATCTGGATATAGTTGTAAATGGTTACTTGTGGTTTGACACTTTATATCTTGCTAACAGTCCAAGCATACTTAAATTTGGGGCGTTTTCATGTCTGCACTAACATAATTCTGGGCCATCAGATCAGGATTGAATCTACGTGTATCAATAGAAGTGGCTGTATTTGGTTTCTGGGAAATATGTTTTGCTATCTGATTGTAAGTTTATGTTACTGTAACTAAACCCTCCGATTGTTTCTCCAGATCCGTATTACGCGCAAATATCGGTTGCCAATGGACAATGAGTAAGGAATCTCAACGACATCTCTGAGAAGGTTGCATGTTGAACATCCTCAAGTAGAATGAGCACTCTTCAGCTGGTGGCTGGGCTGCAATGTGATGGAACCCAGCACCTTCACAGATCTCTTCTCACTTGAACGCAACACAAACAACTCAAATGCAACAATACAATATAACCAAGCACACATTCAGCAATATTCCAGCACCAAATCCAACCACAGCTCAAAATAATGGAAAATGCTATATTGATAATGATAAAGAGTTAAGGAAACAATAGGTTGTTTGAATGAAACAGTAAACAAAAACACCAACTGGTCTTCGAGGGCCAGTACCTCCCACATTCAATTCATGAAACAACAAAAAATGATATCTTCCTCTGTGGTACCACTACTCTTTTATTCTGACACTAAATCCTAACTAACAGGACACCTGTCTTTGGTGATTTACCCCTTTTGCCCTTGCCTTCCCTTGCCTGTCTTGCGTGAGTATCAGCTGTGTATTTCGGGCCTAGTTAGTAAATACGGGTACGGCAAAAAAACGGTACGGGAATTTTACGGGTATAATACGGCAATCGGTGAAAAATACGTTTATAAAAATTCGGCCATAAAATTCGGATACGGAAAAAATACAGTACCAAATATCTGAAAAAAATACTATGACGGGTATATACTGGGTTTAATACTTGCATTGTCAATAATACGTTTTGAAAAATACGGGAATATCAATCTTAGTTTTAACACTTTTATGGACTACCTGGTTAAAATCAACATAACATTTCAAATGTAAAGTATTCAATTAACTAATAACACAAATACATAATACATAACTGATATTTAAATTATAGTCTCCAGACTCAAACACAATATTTAGCCAAGATTCAACTATAGTATCAAATTAAACACATAAGTCATAACAAAATCAAAACTCAAAGTCGAATAAGAGCTCCAAACAAATAAAATACACAAATAATACAACAAATATTCAAATTATAGCTTGTAACAAAAACTCACAAAGTACATAAACAACAATAAGTCAATAACAACTCAAAAAATAGCATCGTCCAACCAAGCAATGTCATCATTATCCATTAAGTCATCCATGTAACCCTCAACTGTTGGTGTGGAATTAGCATCTTCGTCCCATATGAATTTCTTCATATTCATAGTCTGGAAGCTCTCCCAATTTCTCAAGATCTATAGGTTCCAAGTCACGACTCATCGTGGAAGTGAATTTATCCATCATCATCGTGTTCATCCTCACATACACAAGTGTGTCTAGCATTTCATGTGACAACCTATTCCTTTTTTTTGGTTTGAGCAGCTTCAAAGGCACTCCAATTTCTCTCACATGATGAAGCGCTACAAGGTTGACTCAGAATTCGAATGGCATACTTCTTGAGCACAGGAAGATCATCCCCATTGTAATCCCACCATATTCCTGCAAATGACATAAAAAACTTTCTAGAATATAAAGAGAAAAGAAATGTACATAAAAGATATTGAAATTTTTTAAAACACTTACGAGGATGACTTGTTTGTAACATCGTTTTTGCTGTTGCAGTAAATAAGGTAGCTGGCCTACTACGATACAACTGAACCTCTCTCATAAATGGATGCTTTTCTTCTATTAGAAGCAGGGTTTTCATGAATGAAATTGATGCCATCTTTCATCTCCCTATCCTCTCTAAAATTTTGTGAGCAAAAGTAAGCTGGATTGAGAAAGGCATACGAAAGATGTATAGGATGAATGATGTTGTTGACCCGACGATTCTCAAACAATTCCCAAATTCTCCCATACTTGCTTGCCTCACTATTACATCTTTCTTTGATTGTAACTTTTGCCCTCGTCATTGCTTCATATAAGTAACCAGCAGTAGATCCATCACCATCAACCAAACGAAGAACTCGAACCAATGGCTCAATGGTTTTTATAACCTCCCTTCCTCTAGCCCAAAAATCACTCTGAACAATTTCAGTGACCCTTTTACCTGATTCGGTCTTACAATAATCAAAACCCCTCCATTCAGATGAAGCAACAAAGAGTCGAAGTTCATTCTCCAAATCCAACACAGATTGAAGCATTAAAAAATTTGAAGCAAATCTTGTGGCACAAGGTTGTCTCAATTGTCTATCTTTGGTGAACTCTTTCATTGCTGCATGAAGAACTGTGTACCGTGTCATGAACATAACTATTATTCTTGCTTCATCTGTGGCAACTTTTACCCAATTAACTTCTTCATATATGTCTTTCAAAAGAAGCTGAATTCCATGAGCAGCACACCTCGTCTTATACATTCGAGGATACAATCCAATGAGCATGTCACCAGCAGATGTGAAATTGCTACCATTATCAGTTATGAATTGCACAACATGTTCTTGTCCAATTGATTCAATAACAGAAACAACAATTTCTTTCAGATAAATCCCGCTTTTTCTTTCTCGAGAAACATCCAATGATTTTATAAACACTGCACCACCAGGTGAATATGCCACAAGATTAATAAAAGATCGATGCCTTATATCAGTCCATATATCAGACATTATAGTGCAACCAGATCCAGATGTATCCCAAGAATGCTTCACCATAGCAACATACTCATCAACACCTTTTCTAGATTCTGAATTAACTTAGTTCAAGAGTTGAATAAGATGGAAGCTTGTATGTTGCACCATATTCAACCACTGCCTTGACAAATTCTCCAAAAGCACCAGTTTGAACAACATTAAAAGCAATATTGTTCACCACAAAACACTTAGCAAGCATTTTATCAACAAACTCCTTGTCTTTTTTCTTATTCATTTCTAGTAAAGATGCTTGACTTTGACGTCTTTGGCTACCCTTAGAAAGTAGTGAAAATGGTGAATCTGTTTCCTCCTCATTATCATTAGAGTTTAAAGCAGTAGAAGAACCGGCTGAACTTTTTAATTTTTTGTTACTTCCACTTCCAGACATAGCTAAGAATGCACATGCTTGTGTCTCATGATTGACTTTACTACAAATCTCAACATCATGGCCAGTAATTCCCGACAAGTGTGCTTTAATTCGTAAGCCCCACCACTAAATACTTTTTTGACAAAATTTACATTTCCATTTATTCCCTTGGAGCTCCTCAACATGCTCCCAAATTTTATCTTTTTTTCGTACCATATTGATTTGAGTCTGTATTTACAAGAACATAAAAGAATTAAAGTCTGTGGATTTGGAACTCGAATATTTTTAATTGTGAAAAGATTAAGTTCAATGAAAAGGCAAGCCTACGAATGATTCTATGTAGTTTTATTTTACTCAAAAGTCCGAAAAGTTTGATCATAAAGAGTGCTCCACCCACCATTTTATTTGTTCTTGAATTAAGAAAATCAAGTCTCGGATAGAAATCAGTGAAAGTATTAATATTCTTTTTGCTAGTTATGGGTTAGCTTAGTCAATTGGATCCCATGAAAAAGCAAAACCCGTACGTAGCAAAAGCTAAGATCCTTTTATAGAGCAGCCTGTTTCATGAAGGAAAGAATTAATTCTAATTCGACCTATTGTCTAATGCAGAAGCCAACTGGGAAAGTTAAATGACTGTTGAACAACAAATTAAGAGGCTCAAACTACTCATTCTTCATCTTCATCTTCATCTTCTAAACTTTCAGATCAGATGTGAACTCATTTTTCTTTTGGATCCTTTCGCCTTCCTTTTCCTACTTCTTGTGATTTTAATTTTATTTTTGAGAGACACCAAATATCATGTGGGGACATAGACCATAACCACTCACTGTCACTTTGGTATTTCTTTTTTGCTCACAAGTACTCATTGTTCTAAGTTAGGTATACCGTATACATCACCAATGGAATGCATGATTTGACTGTAAGTTAAATAATATAATTCATTAAAGATTTCATATAGTTTGTGTGTTTTGTTGAATTTTATAACTTATGGTAGACAAAAGCCTTCTTCACACTTCAATTTTGTGAATTCCACTCTACGCCTAGAGAACTATTTAATTCCACTTGCATATTAGTGTTTTATCCAGTCGGTATATATTCTTGCTTTTCCAGCCATATATCCAGTTATGCACTACATGAAAATTTGAAACCCAAACAAATCCAGCCAAATCATCAAACGGCAAAACATATACCAAAAATACAATACCCAAACAAATCCAAAGATTCAAAGAATCCATTACCATAACAAATCCATCAATCCATTACCATAACAAATCCAAAGAATACCCAAACAAATCCATTACCATATACCAAAAATACAATACCCAAACAAATCCAGCAATCCATTACCATAACAAATCCATCAATCCACCAAAGAGAAGAGAACAAGTGTTAGGTGTGTACCTTGAAGTTGAAGTTGAAGCTTGGAAAGAAAACAAGAGATGAAGAAAAGCTGAAAACATGCAGATTTGAGGAAGAAAAGCTGAATTGCTGAAGAAGAGTTGAAGTGAGGAAGAACGAAGAAGAAGTGAAGAACTGAAGAGTGAAGAGTGAAGACCGATCTGCTTTAATTTTTAGTAAAAAACCTACAAAACGACGTCGTTTTGGGCCTAAACCTTTTTGTTTTTTTTTTTTCAATAATTCGCGAATTATTCGCGAATAATTCGGGAGGGCTTAAAATACGCGTATAATTCGGCAGATTTTGTAAAATACGTATTCGTGCGTTTTATACGCGAATTATACGGCTGTCCGTATAATTCGCGTATAATACGCGAATTAACTAACTAGGATTTCGGGTCCATCATTACCCTCCCCAAGGAGTGCCACCTTGTCCTCAAGGTGGAAAGAAGGAAATTGGTGGCAGATGGTTGTATAGGACTCCCAAGTATTATCACAAGTCGATAGGCCTTTCCATTTGATTAGGACCTCATAGTCTCCATTTATCAACCTTTGCTTCCGTACGACTTGCTCAGGCTCCACTTGGAGTACCATATCTTCATCAAGAAAGGAAGGAATTGGAAGTGAGGTGATTGGTTGAGAGGTAACCTTTTTTAGTTGGGAGACGTGGAACACGTTGTGGATGCGGGCGGTAGTAGGAAGTTGCAAACGGTTAGCGACCGGACCAACCTTTTCGATCACTTCATAGGGTCCATAAAATCGGGGGCTGAGTTTTTCATTGGGTCTTCGAGCCAGTGATTTGAGACGATAAGGTTGGAGCCTTAAGTAAACTAAGTCACCTGATTGAAATTGAACGTCTCTTCTTTTACCATTCGCATAGGCCTTCATGGCACCTTGAGCTTGAGATAAATTGAGCTTTAATTCATCCAAAATGTGATTCCTTTCGATCATTTGCTGATCAACTGCCGCTACCACTGAGGCATGTTCGGAATATCTAAGAAGGACTAGGGGGTCCCTGCCATATAAGGCTCGAAAATGAGACATGCCTAAGGACCGATTGAAGGTTGTGTTGAACCAATATTCTGCCCAATTGAGCCACTTAGGCCACTATTTTGGTTGCTGTCCCGCAAAGCAACGTAGGTAGCTCTCGAGACAACGGTTAACCACTTCTGATTGGCCGTCTGATTGAGGGTGATATACGGTGCTCATGTGTCGTTTCGTACCTGATTGTTTAAACATCTCGCCCCAAAAAAGGCTCATGAAGAGTCGGTCTCGATCTGACACAATTGTTTGTGGAAACCCATACAGTTTAACAATGTGCTGGATGAAAAGATCAGCCACATGTGGTGCCGTATAAGGGTGGTGTTGGAGGGGTATGAAGTGGCTGAACTTGGTTAACCGGTCAACCACCACTAGTATTGTGTCGACCCGTTGAGTTTTTGGTAGGCCGACGATGAAATCCATAGAAAGATCCTCCCAAACTTGGGTTGGTATCGGTAATGGTTGCAGCAGTCCGACTGGTTGAAGGTTGTCATACTTATTCTATTGGCATGTAGCACAGTTGCGAACAAAGGTTTGGATGTCACTCTTCATACCTTCCCAATAGACAACCTGAGATAACCGTTTGTAGGTCCTGAAAATTCCCGAATGTCCACCCATGGGAGACGAGTGAAATTCCTGAAGGAGGAGTTGAACTTGTGGGCTGATGCGAGGTAGCACTAATCGGTCATCATAGAAAAGCTGGTGTCCCATCAAGTGGAAGTGTGGATGGTTGTTGGGATCCTTAATCAGGTCTTGGCAGATTTTCTTTAGCTTAGGATCCTGCTGAATAGCTTCTTCCCATTCGTTATGGCTACCAAAGTAACAAGTAGAGATAGAAT
Source organism: Pistacia integerrima (assembly GCA_026225825.1). NCBI lineage: Eukaryota > Viridiplantae > Streptophyta > Magnoliopsida > Sapindales > Anacardiaceae > Pistacia > Pistacia integerrima. The sequence continues at coordinate 25,548,821 of CM047737.1, forward strand.
TGCATTCCACCCCATCAGTACGTCTGGATAAGGCATCTGCAACCCTATTTTTCGATCCCGGTTTATATTGTATCTCATAGTCCAGTCCCAACAGTTTGATTATCCATTTCAGTTGCTATTCGCCATGTAGTCTTTGGTCATTTAAGTAACGGAGGTTGCGCTAGTCCGTTCGGATGATGAAATGCCTACCCAAAAGATAATGTTTCCACTTCTGGACTGCGAAAACAATTGCCATTAGCTCCCGCTCATAGACAGACTTGGCTTGGGACCTTAGTGATAGGCCTTGGCTGATGAAGGCTAGTGGTCGCCCGTCTTGCATCAGTACTGCTCCCAAACCTAACCCCGAAGCATCTGTTTCAACAACAAAAGTTTTAGTAAAATCAGGCATAGCAAGAACCGGTACCGTAGTCATTACCCTTTTCAATTCGTTGAATGCAGTTTGTGAGGATTCGGTCCAACTGAAGGAATTTTTGTAAAGTAACGAGGTGAGAGGTTTTGCTAGTGTGTCGTATCCTTGAACAAACTTCAGGTAATATCCCGTCAATCTGAGAAATCCCCTTAAAGCTTTAATGTCTTTAGGTGTCGGCCATGCCAGAATACATTCAATTTTCGCCGGGTCAACAGCCACTCCCTTTGAGGAAATTACGTGGCCCAAATATTCCAACCGTGATTTGGCAAATGTACACTTCTTTTGGTTCACTACCAACTGATGCTGCCTTAAGATTTGAAAAGTGTGACTCAAGTGACCTTCATGGGCTGTGATATTAGGACTATAAACCAAGATGTCGTCGAAGAAAACCAGGAGGAATTGCCGTAGGTACGGCTTGAAAATATCATTCATGAGAGCTTGAAAGGTAGAAGGGGCACTAGCTAGTCCGAAAGGCATTACCAAAAATTCGTAGTAGCCCTCATGGATGCGAAAAGCGGTCTTGTGGGTGTCTTCTTCTTTGACCCGAATCTGATGGTAACCCGATTTAAGATCCAACTTAGTAAACACCGAAGCTCCTCCCAACTCGTCGAATAACTCATCAATCGTGGGTATTGGAAATTTATCGGGCACTGTAATCTTGTTCAAGGCCCTGTAATCCACACAAAATCGCCAGCCACCATCTTTTTTCTTCACCAGTAACACAGGACTCGAGAACGGACTTTTGCTTGGTGTGATAATCCCTGAAACCAACATGTCTCGGACAATACTCTCAATCTCATTCTTTAAATAGTAGGGATACCTGTAGGGTCTGATATTAGGCGGTTGACTTCCCTCTGTCAGTCTGATGGCATGGTCATGTATCCTACTCGGTGGTAGCCTAGGTGGGGGTTCAAACAAATCTTGATGTTGCTGTAATAGACTCTTAACCAACTCTGAATGGCCTGGTTCTTGTATTAACTGTGTCTGCATATGTCCGAACTCAATGTAGTATCCTGATCCTTCGGTTTGTAGTGTTTTCAGCATCCCTTTAAGTGACACCATAGTTCTGCATAAAGCTGGGTCTCCCCTGAGTGTGACCGTGGTGCCCGAACAGTGAAACTTCATTACCAACTTCTTCCAATCTGTGGTTGTTTCTCCCAACGTTTCTAGCCAAGCTATACCCAAAATGACGTCGGCACTACTTATCTCAAATGGAAAAAAAATTTGTATTATGTCAACACCTTGCAAACTCAGACACACGCCTTTACGTTCTCCTTGGCACCTGACGTTATAGCCATCACCAACCCTCACTCCGAATGTTCTCGTTACTGTTACTGGAATCTGAAGTTCCTCCACCAAGTCCCTGTTTATGAAGTTATGCAATGCCCCACTGTCAATTAAAATTATAACCTCCCTACCTTTAATTTCTCCACTCAACTTCATCGTTTTAGGCCCATTAATTCCAATCACAGAACTAATTGATAACTCAGCTTCCTTGGGAACTTCTTCTTCCAACATTTCCTCTTCATTAATTGTTTCCTCCTCTTTATTTTCCTCTTCATCAACCAGGAGTACTTGGAACTGCTTTTCCCCACATCTATGCCCTGGAGAATATTTTGCATCACACCTATAACAGAGGCCCCTCTCTCTCTTCCTTTGTATCTTAGATTCACTCAACCTTTTGAACGAAAAATCTCGTCGGAATAAGTTGGCCCTACTATGGTTTGAAGTTGTTGACCCTGAACTGCCGTAAGTCTCAGATGGGAATCTTCTGTTGTTGGTTGTAGTTTGGGAGTAGGCGTGGGTTTGGTTGACAGCTTTGGGTAAGTGTTGAATAGTGTTTGAATTTGAAATTGAACTGGAGGCTTTGTCATTTGTTTTAATTGAATATGGGTTGTCACTTGTTTTAATGGAATATGGGTTGTCGTTTGTTTTAAGTGAATAAGGGTTGGGCTTGGGTAGGTTAGAGTTGGGTTTGGGCCCAAAAGAGAAATGATTAAACCTTGTATTTCAAATCCCCGTCTAAATTTAAGTCGATCCATGTCCACATTAGGGTTACATTAAGAATAGTTTTATCTTATAATTTTCAATACTTTTCGAAAACCGTTGAGCGCTTCAAAATTAGCTTTCTCTCAAGGCGAGAAAAATTAATCGGTCTTCCGATTTAGCTAATATTCATTTTTACATATTAATGTTGTTACTTATTGGTACCCAAACAAATAAAAATTTACAGATACGTCCTTGCCACTGCTGCAATTGGAGGAGCCTATTCACTGTGGCAATTACCTTGTGCAATATATTATGCTTTCACACAAAAGAGGCTGATTGATTTCTATGGTGACAAGGTCAATTTTTATATTAGATTCATTTTACGAGCAATCGTTATTTAATCCTTGTATCATACAAAATTTAATCATTAATATGTTCGAAACACCTTGGACTCACCATACGTCCTTTTACCCTATCCGGATTCGTGGAGCATAAGCAACATGTGACGAGTATGAAGTGTTATTTTTAATCATTTTAAAACCGTCTAATTTCTTTTCCCTCGTAATATCTTTTCTTTTTTCAGATGGTCGGTTTCGTTTTAGCATCAGGAGTTGGAGCTGTATTTGCAGTAACATATGAATTAAAATCATTTGTGAATGATTTTGTGGAAACCCTATTATCACTTGGATTTGAAGACACAGTTGGGTTTAAATCCGGAACTGATAAATTTCTCAACAGGATTTATATAGCTGCTGGTCTTCTATTGGGAGCTTTAAATGCCGCATGGCTCTTCCTTCAGTATTATCCTCCATTAATCGAACCACTTCCTCTGGATTCTTTAGATAAATTTAATATTTCCGGAATAATTAAAATAAAAATGTACGTGTGACATTTAATATGTGATTATTTTTTAATATTATTTATTTGATTAATTTAGGTGATCTTGACTCTCAATTGTTATGTTATTGTATTCAAAAAAATAATAATTTTAATGAATTTCTTGATGGGGTATAACTATTCTTGAAAAATTATTTCGTTGATCGATTTACAATTCTTTTTTTTTTTTTTTTTTTTTTTTTGGTGATCGGGGTTCTCCGAGCCAACTTATGGGCATCTCAACTAATCCCCTAAGGTTCTGAAGTTGACACCCGGGTAAATCCCATAAGCGGCCATCCCTATTAGCAACCTAGGTGGATCAAATTCAATACCTTTTGAATAATACACTCAAAAGTCTTAATCGACCATTGGGGCACCCAGTGGTGGTTCATTTTTCTGATTCTTCCTTTTCTTATACAAGTATATCATTTTGGTTTCTTACCTATCAAAATTTAATCTATCAAACCCTCCATTTTATTTTCTTAATCAAAATAATTAATAAAGACCTTTAAAAAAAAAAAAAAATCAACATACATAATGCTTAGGATAGAGCTATATGCACCCCCTAAAACATTACTCTCCCCATCAACACTTCTAAGTACACCCCGCACAGAGACACCCCATTTCTTTAAATGGGCTGAGAACTTCATACGATGCAAAATGGGCTCGTTCTTTTTCACAATTTTCACATATATACAGAAAAAAAAAAAGATCTTTAAAAATTAAGAAAGGTTTTGGATTAAAAAAGGATCATATAATTTGTGCATGAGTTTTTTCATCGATTAATTCAAAAGGGTGTTCAAGATGTTATAAAAAAAATTAAAAAAAAAAAATAGATACGTATGACACTAGACTTTAAAAGTTTAATAAAACTTGGATCAAGATCTTAATTCGCGTATAAGTTTATTGATCAAATAACTCAAAAGGGTATATGAAATTTATTGTTATAATTAAGAGGGAAAAAAAAAACTCTTCACTACACATGAATACAAATGAAAACACGTGAAACTAAATCTTAAAACTTTATAAATGTTTCGACAAATTAAAAAAAAAAAATAGTAAGAGTGTTTGAAAATGAAAATAGTGAACATACGTTTCTTATCGGAAAAAAGCTAAGTGAACAAAACCACTACTAGTTTTGTGACCGGACGACAAGACTTTAATTATCTGAGTAAGTTATCCAGAGATCTTATGTATTTGTATTCGAGTTTTACAAAGTGATCATCTGTCACATTTGTAACTTACTTGACTCATTGTGCTTAACTGTGTTTAATGGATCTCAACACCTCGATTATCAAAAAAAAAAAAAAAAAACGAAAACGACAATGAACACATAAGAATAATTTCAACAGGGTGTTTGAGATTTGTGGGGAGATTTTAACTGTCTAATTACGTGAAATGAAAGGCTAAATAATGAATTAAAAAAAATAAAAAAATAAAAAAAGGGGAGGGGGGGATGATTGCACGTTGGTGAGTTGTTTTAATAAAGGAAGGGACTTTTGATCTTTCGGATTTGATGCTTTGACTTTTTGGAATTGCACAAGGCAATGGCAATGGCAGGGCAAACTTCTCTTTTTGGATTTAAAGGTAACTCTCCCCACTCACATGGTTTGTTTCTGCATGGAGAGCTTCCCCTTCCATGCAGAGTGCCGTCGACGGAACCCGATGCTCTTCGTGGATCTGGTTGATCGCGAAGTAGCGCTCCACCCGAAAGATCTAGCCGTATGGGTCTTTGCCGGAAAAGAGAGGGAGTTCCAGTTTCCGGCCACCCCACTCACGGCGTTTCCACCCCTCCCTGCCTTGGTCCGAACCTTGGCCCCCCTGATTCTCCCCGAAGCCTCCCTGTCCTCCTACATGTTCCTGTTCAGTACGTCCTCCCCTGTTTGGGTTGATTTCCACAGACGCACTTCTCCATCGTTCTTCCTCTTCTTCATCTTTTCTTCTCATCCTGTTTTGCATGTCCACCAGAATTTCTCTCATCGACTTCACTGTCTCACTCACCTTGGCTACATCCCTCTGCAGTACTGTTAAGTCCTTCTCTACACCTTCAATTCTGTTCTCCATTCGAGTGCCAACCATAACCCACCACCGTCAGCTCTGATACCAGTTTGATGGAACCCAGCGCCTTCACAAATCTCTTCTCACTTGAACGCAACACACACAACTCAAATGCAACAATACAATATAACCAAGCACACATTCAAGAATATTCCAAAGACCAAATCCAACCACACAAAATAATGGAAAAGGCTATATTGATACCGATAAAGAGTTAAGGAAACAATAGGTTGTTTGAATGAAACAAGAAACAAAAAACACCAACCTGGTCTTCGAGGGCCAAGACTCCCACATTCAATTCATGAAACAACAAAAAATGATATCTTCCTCTGTGGTACCACTACTCTTTTATTCTGACACTAAATCCTAACTAACAAGACACCTGTCTTTGGTGATTTACCCCTTTTGCCCTTGCCTTCCCTTGCCTCGTCCTCCCCGCGTGAGTACCACCTGTGTATTTCGGGTCCATCACAATGACATTGGAGTTG
>CM047737.1:26162182-26198145 GCA_026225825.1 Pistacia integerrima
TATGGCTATCGGGTGGAATTCACACGGTACCAACCCGTTCTTAGTGACTACTGAGTGAGGATCACAAAGCACCAACTCGGTTCTTTCTAACTGTCGGGTGGAGATCACCTAGCACCTACCCGTTCCTCATGAATTTTGGGTAACGATCACCAAGCATTTACCCGTCTCTAGTCACTATTGGGTGATGGTCACAAAGCATCAACCCACTTCTACTAAATGTTGGATGATGATCACAAAGCATCACCCCACTTATCTAACAACTAACCTGGGTACGGTCACAAAGCATCTACCCATTTCTACTACTCATCGGGTGACGATCACAAAGCATCGACCCGTCTCTCTAAGGGCTATTCGGATGATGATCACAAAGCATCAATCCGATTCCCATAACGGTCGGGTGATGATCACAAAGCATCATCCCAACTATACTACTCTTCTAATTCATTCTATTGTAGCATTTTTTCAATGCTCTCTACCCTTAGAGTAATTTTACCCACTAAGCTCTCTACTCATAGGGTAATTGCATAAACCATTTCCTTACACTTTCTTAGGTCACTTTTCCATGCACAATTAGTGCCTATGGATGGTTCATCACTACCAATGCACTTATGAAATGCCAACATGCAATGTTGCAAGAATTAAGGTTCAATACTCACACTCAAACCTCTATTAGGCATTTCATCAAACAACTCATGTGCACTATAAAACTCTATCATAGCCATGATTCTAAAACTTTTCCTAACCATCCAAAATGGGGAAAAACCCCTTCACAAAGCCATAATAACCTGTCAAACAAAACACTTCCAAAAAGGGTTCCATAACACCCCTTCAAATCCATCTCAACTACCTTGCCAATCCAACAACCCATTTCTCATATTTGCAAAGAATAAACAATCACAAAGCATAGAAATCTCTATTTAATCCTTCATACATGCCATAATACATGTACATCACATACATATATCAAGTCTAACAGAACCCTAATCAAGAAATTTCATAAATCTCAACTTGGGTTGGGTTTTACATACCTTGTTATGGAGAGACTTCACCAACTCTTCCTTTCACTTGTTTAGCTTGACTTTTCCTCTAATCTTAACCAAAAGAATGAAAACCCTCAAACTTCAATATGGGTTAAAACTCCCAGATCACACAACTTAAGGAGAAATCCTTACCTTAGGAAGCCTTAGATTACTTTTCCACCCCAAATCACTTCAAAACCCCTTGGAATACCTTGATCAAAAGAGAAGAGAAGTTGAGAGGAGTAAGGATGGGAAGTTGCGTTTGAGAAGAAGAAATGAGGGGTTTCTTTGATTCTAATTCCTTTTAATGAAATATAAACACACTCATTCCCATTTTGCCCTTATTCTTCTTTGGAAATTCCATCCATATCCTTTGATTCATTACAAACTCACCCCCATATCAACACATTCTCCATGAAAAATCCTTACAATTAACTCCCCACTTTTCCTGCTAATTAGGGGTAGAAAGGTCAAATTGCCCTTAGGGAAGAAAATATCTAAAACTCAACAAACAATTTAGTCGGCTGTCAGCCGCGGCCGTCTGTCGTCACTTCCCCTTGGCTTCAACCTCTCTTCGCGGCGAAGATTCTTCGCCCGTGGCACACGGAGACCGAACTTCTTCTTTTCTTAACCAATTTCGTGGGCAAACATTCAACACGACACTAAATCAAACAAAATTACCAAAAACCAACTCAAATAAGGGCGAAAGAGGAAACAATAACAACGTACCTCAAGCGGGGCGTTACAAGGAGGCTTGAAGGTAATGATTAGGATGGGATTAGATCGTGTAAAAATTTTCAATAATGTTCAGTTGAGGCAGGAGGTGTAGAGAATTTGACATTTCTGCAAAAAGATTGTAGGAATTACATTGAAAAAGTTAGAAGGCTACGACTTGGAGTTGGAGATGCTTCGGCAATGCTAGATTATTTCATGAAAATGCAAAAGGAGAATTCAAATTTCTAGTATATGATTGATGTAGATGAAGAGAGTCGATTGAAGAATGTGTTATGGATTGATGCTAGATGTAGGGCCGCATATAAAGATTTCGTGATGTTGTGACCTTCAACACAACGTATCTGAGGAACAAGTATGATATGCTATTTGCTGCTTTTGTGGGGGTTGATCAACATTCGACATTGTTAGGTTGTGGGTTAATTTCTTATGAGGACATAGAGAAATTTGTATGACTATTTCGTTCTTGGCTTGAATGCATGGATATTGCTCCTAGACCTGGCAAAACGGGTGGGTGGGCCGGGTCAAACGGGTATGGGTCCTTATACGGGTCCAAAATATTAGACCCGTGCCCTACCCTATACGGGCCTAGTGGTGGACCCGTTTTTTCTCTCTCCAGATTTTAGTTTTTCTTTCACCCCTAATAGTTTTCAATTATGATAGTTACACCCCCAAAATTCCTGCAGTTTTAATTTTTTTTACATTTACACCCCTTAAATCAACTACTATAAATTTAATTCAATTTAGAATATAAACAAATAAGAACCAAAATAAACAAATAACACATAAACAAACAATAACATATAATACAAAACTACAAATATGAACCAAAATAAACAAATATAAAATCACTAATCACACAATTACACATAAACAAACAAAATAAGTCAATAAACTATAACAACCAACTAAAATAAACAAATACATAATCCAATATTCAACAAAAAAACATTCTTAGGACAGCAAATGTTCATCCCACAGTGAGCGTGATAGAGTCTCTTGATTCTACAGTCTCGAGATTAGTTAATGGCACATCAAGATCATCATCCGAATCATCATTCATCTCATCATCTACAAAACAATGATCAACTACAAATATTAATAAATGTAAATAATAAAATATATGAAATATTATGTTAACATGTTACCTTCAAACTCATATCCATATATTAATTGATGTTTAACTATATATTAATTGATAATGGATTAACTATATATTAATTGATGATTAACTATATATTTCTTCTTTGTATAAAGTTGTTCTGTTTATTTTCCACTAGACATGATTTCTTCTTTATAAAATTGTTCTATTTCTTTTCCACTAGGCATGATTTCTTCTTTGATGTACATGCTTCTGGATTGCTGCCGAGATTTGGCAATTGCATTATTTAATTTTTTTCATTAATTAATGGAGTTTAGGTGTCGGTGGTTTGCATGCAAGCCAAGATAGAATTTTCCCCAACATTCACAAATATACACACTGCGTACAAACAATATTGCATGTTGAATTTCTCTTGTATGCATGCTAATTCACCACATAAAAAATGAAGAAATATTATCCAATATTCCACAACATATATGCCCAAGCCAGTTAAACTGGCAACTAACCTTCTCTTTCTAATGTGCATGACAGGGGATAATACTCACTATGCACCCAGAGAAGCTAGAAAGATGTAGAAAGTTTGGTCCCAAGATGTTAAAAAAAAACATTCAATTACAATAAGTTGCAGTCCATAAGGTTCAATGATTTCACTTCAGAGAACATCCTCCAACACAATGATATCAATATCCAGGAAATCCAAAAACTAAGCATAAAGCAGCTGCAACGTACTATTGCATGCAGAAACAAGCATGAAGCAGTACCAAGCCTAACAGGATGCATATCAAATATCAGTTCCCGAAGATGGGATTGACATAATCAAGGGCATCACAAAGAAGGAGTTGCAGTGCAACATTAGTTGATCTGCTAACTACAACCATACACTTGAGACAAGATTCACACGAAGTCTTATCATAAAACAAGGTTAAGTACAAGTTTGGTTATATTCAGCATTGACCGACTCCAAAATCCATAAACCAACTAACTCTCTCTTTCTCCAATTGTGAAGACAAACAAACTCAAATTAGAATAAAAGAGGAAAAAAAAAAGGTAAAATACTTTAAGCCATGCAGCAACTAGGGAGAATAAAGGCAATACAAAATAATCCATAAAACAAATAAACCGTGGGAAAAATAGAGGTGAATACTGAATAACACTCTGTATGAATGCTGCACAGGGAAATTTGGACCAAGCCTCACTCACAACGTCTAGCCTAAAAGAGTTGTACATGTTTTGCAACAAATTAACTCAGTTCAATAGATATATAATTCAGCTCTAGTAAAGTCCCCATCCCTAAATCGCAGGATCAGCTAAGAGAGATGCAAAACTGAAATTTTAGTACCTCTGTATCAAGATTAAGGATCTGTGAATAAGGTAATTCCGATTCTGCCTTGCCAAAAGAGATTATCCTTCCACACTTCACAGTTTCTTTTACTTGGAAGCCTGTCTTTATATCAGTGTAATAATCTGCGAAGATGAAATTCCAAAATCTGTAATGAGTTGGAAATTTGTAACTCCTTCACTTGCAAAACCCATCAACCAGGGGAACCCATCACAAACACAGTCAACGAAAACAACACAAACACACTCAACACATACAAAATATGTAGTAAGCCAAGAACCTACATTAACCATTCAAACAAAAAAGAAAACACAAAATCAGTCAAAAAAACAAAAACAAACACACAAAATTAGGGGTTAGGGATTCATTACCAGTTGACGAGGATGAGTGACGACGACCGACGACTGTGGTACTGGATTACTGGGAATGGGAATGACTGACGAGTGATGAACTAATGATTAATCGAAGAGGGAGACACCAGACAGGGAGTTGAGCTTCAGGCATGAAGAAGACTGATGAGAGATTGAGATGAGAGGCAGGAGATATTTGAGTTACTGAGAGTCTAAGAGATGAGATGCGGCTGCGATAGAGTTACTGAGAGTGAGAGATCAGAGATGAGATGAGAGTGAGAGATCATAGATGTGAGAGATCAGATTCAGAGATGAGATGAGAGTGAGAGGCGTGAATGCGTGATAAAATTAGGGCTTCATTAGTGAACTGAATAGTGACTAGCAAATACGGGTACCCGCGGGTGCCCGCGGGTGCCTGCGGGTTCACCCGTATGAATCGTTATTTATTGGATCGGGTACGTGTACGGGTCTCAAAAAAATGGGTTTAATATATTGGACCCGTACCCTATATTTTTTACCTAGGTACGGGCCGACCCACGGGTCCAGACCCATTTTGCCAGGTCTAGTTGCTCCTAATGGAATTATCACTAATCAAGATAAGGTCATCCAAAATGCAATTGAGATTGTTTTCCTTGGTACAAGACATAGGTGGTGTTTGTGTCATATAATAAAGAAACGGCCTGAGAAGTTAAGAGGGTATAATGAATATGAAACTATAAAGTTTTTCGTTACAAAATATTGTGTATGATTTGTTGACATGTGAAGAGTTCGAAGAACGGTGGAACAAATTCATTGATGTGTATAACCTTCATGAGAATGAATGGTTATCTGGATTGTATAAAGAAAGAGTAAGTTGGGTGCCTACATTTCTTAAAGATACTTTCTGGGCAGGTATGTCTACTACCCTATGTAGTGAAAGTATGCATGCATTTTTCGATGGATATGTAAATTCCAAAACAACATTGAAACAATTTGTGGAACAATATGATAATGCATTGCGAGATAAAGTGGAAAAGGAAAAGGAGGCTGATTTTAGATCTTTCAAGTCTTGGATACCGTGCATAACTAATTACCCCATTGAGAAGCAATTTCAAAATGTATACACAACGCAAAATTTAAAGAGTTTCAAGAAGAGATTGTGGGGAAGATTTATTGTGAATTATCTTTCCTAAAAAAGTCCGATTCGTGTGAAGAGTATCAAGTTTTAGAAGATGTTTGGTTTGGAGATAGTAATCGAATTGTTCCCTTTCTGGTATACCTTGAAGAAATTTCATGTGATACTCATTGCTATTGTCATTTGTTTGAGTTCAAAGGGATTTTATGCAGACATGCCATTATTGTGTTGATTCATAAAAGAGTTTCACACATTCCGGATAAGTACATTCTATAGCATTGGAGGAAAAAACATAAAAAAGATGTCATACGAAAATCAAGGTAAGTTATAATAGGTGGAGCACAAATGTTGAAGTACAACGTTTTGAGAAGTTGTCTAATCTAATGCGACAATAGGCGATATGGCATCAAACAATGAGGAAGACTATAACATGTTGATGGAATTGATGTGGAGTGAAAAATAAGTTGGAGCAAAAGGAAAGTGAGGGAGGGTTTGGTAGTAAAGAAGGGGACAATCCTCCGAAAGAGGGGAGTAGTCTGATTAATAGTCCACGGGTAGCTTGCCGCAAAGGTTGTCCTCCATGCAAAAGAAAACAATCGAAGGTGGACGAAATTGTACGTAGGGCTAAAAATAAAAAATTGCAAAAACAAAGACCTGGTATGAATTATACACCCATTTTGACATGATATTTGTTTTTTAAACATTATTTACTTATTTGAAGTTTATAATAATATTTACTTGATTATTAATGTGTTATGTTACTTTATAGGGAAAGAATCATTAGCAGAGCAAGATAACATTGCTGAAAGTGTACCGGGAACTCAAGTGTTGTCAAATGATATTGTTGCTACTCAGGTATGTGTTATGTATGTTGTATAATTGTAAAAACATTAAGTTTTCTATAACATGTGCTAAATTGTGGTGATTAAACATTGACAGTTGTCCAGGTCTGGTTTAGAATCTCGTAGCAAATAGTAATTTATGTCTTGGATGCGGGGAGGATGTAAATGATGAACAAATTTCATTAGGAGAGATTTGATATCGTTAACCGGTTGGAGCATTGTTGCATTTGTATTCGGTAGAAATTGTTCGCATTGTGGTTAATTTACGCGAATGCGGATTGAGCTATATCTTTGAATTAGTTGTTTTGTTTTTATTATTTTTGTTGCTTTGGTTAGGTAAGAGTAGACTGTTGGTTGTAGGGTGTTGAATTCAAAATAATAACGTAAATGTATGTATTATCTTTATTCTGAATGTTTTCAGTATATATTATCGTCACATTTCATTTCAGATTATTCTACATTTCATTTCAGATTTTAATTTTGATATGTCTTTTGGTATGTTTGTTTCGTTTTTATTATTTCTTCTTTGGTTGGGTAAGAGTAGACTGTTGGTTGTAGGGTGTTGAATTCATAATAATAGTGTCAATGTATATATTATCCTTATTCTGAATGTTTTCAGTATATATTATCGTCATATTTCATTTCAGATTATTTTATATTTCATTTCAGATTTTACTTTTGATATGTCTTTTAGTATGTTTAGTATTACATATACATGAGCATTCAGATATGTATTGAACAATAATTAATGATATGATACTGTGGCAAATATAATCTTCGTACATAACATTTATACTGAGAATTAACATTCATATGATATTGGAGAAGTTCAGCTAATTGAGAACATATTGTGAAATCAAACTTTATTAATTAACATATTTTCATGCATACAGTTTAGTATTTGAACTACACATAATTACAATTAACATTCATAGTCCGTTCCCCAAAGATGTTGAGAAGGTGGAGGTTGTTCAGTAGTTCTTCATCCTAGTGTAGGGGGTGGAGGCTAATTGGAGGAGGACGAGGCTGGTGACAATTTCTTCATCATGTTGGATATTTCTGTCATGCGTTCCCCAAGGATGTCAACCGTTTCTTCTATTCTTGATGCAAACGAGTTGAAATCACTTTGCAACTGATCCCGATGTTCCTGCATTTTCCTCTCAATACGTGAAAAACTCTCTTCTTGAAACCTTTCGATTCGATCAATTATGCTTACTATTTTGTCTCTAAGGTATGAGAAGACATTTCTTCTACATTCTGAGAAGATCTAGGTTCAATACTTGTTCTTCTTCTTTTCCGCACATAGACTCGTCCTTCATTTTCCCCTTCTGGAATAGGGACACTTTCCTAAATCATTGCCTCTTCCTCCATTTCATCCCTAATCAGCAACCATTCTCCTGACATATTCTTTTTAATCAAACCCATTTTAGATAATGTGACATCCCCCAACAAATTATTTGTAGAAAATGTTATCTTATTGGCTTCATCTGAAGGGGTGATCTCAAAACCTAACTTCTGACATATTAGCGTAAAACCATCCCCCAATAAATGTTAGTTTTTTCTGCTTTAATCTCTCCCAACTTCTTAATCAATAACTTAGCTGAATTTACTTACTTCCCTGTTACTGCTGCTTCCATCAACAATAAATCCTTCACTGTCACATTTCCATTTGTTTCTTTCCTGCCATTAAATGTGAATGTCAGAAATCTGTGAAAAACTCTCATGGCAGGATTCCTTAACTTTGTAGATTTACACCTATGTGGATGATAAACCCCTATTCCAGAAAAATCTGTCCAAGCTTGTTTGGAATCCCACGTTATGGGTACGTTATCCAAACCTTCAAAATCAATCCCTATCCAGTTTGCTAAGTCCTGTGGCCTCACTACACAATTCTGATTCTCTAAAAAACATTGTATACGGTAAATCATCGTACTTGTCTCCACAACTTCCAAACTACTAAAAAACTCGTAAATCAAATGCTTATATCTGTCATATCTAATACTCGCCAATCGCTCCCATTTCAAATTACGGATCCAACCATTAATCTCATCACCTAAACCCAAACTAGTTATAAATCCTAAATCCAAACTTCTTCCAAGACAAATATCTCTTTTTGCCATCTCTTTGTATTGCTTTTTATGTTGCACGTATCAAAATTGGACTCCAGATGACGATGTGCCTCCACTCGGAGTGGTTGTGTTTTTTGCTCTTACCATTTTCTGCTTTCTTCTAAAACCTTGAAAAAAAACATATCCATAAGTAATTCATGTTAGATGACAAAACATATATGACATTAAACCAATATTACAACCATAATCTTAACCTTAAACTTTAAAGCACATACAACATAACCATGTATCCCACTTTAACAGTATACTATCAAAATCAATCACATTGCGGACAATCGAAAGAGAAATTAATCAAAATGGCAACATATTTTGTTGGATTGTAAATGTTTCACTGGCTGCATTCATGATAGAAATTTTAAAGACACTGATAAGCTAAACATATATTTTTCTAAGACATCAGCAAGATGTAAAATAGTTCTCACTTCACCACATACCCTTCACAGTTGATGGAACTGTACACAGCTCGACATATTCTAGTCATGAAGTGCATTTAAATTTTATTTTTCAAATTCACTGGATTCTTTATTTTTTTATTTTATTTTATTTTTTTGGCTGGTTGAATCATTTTGCTGAACAATCACTTTGGTTCCCCTCAAGCTTCATGGTGATCCTCAGATGATCCAATTTGGTGCACATCTAGTGCTTGTGCTTAGATATTTACTTATTGATGAAATGAAGAATCCTATTAGGGAGGAGCTTATGATTGTTGGTGATCGCATTATACACATGTAAGTAATTACAAGCCTGAGGAGCCAGCACAGGAAGGTCAAGTTTAGTAAGAAAGTTCAATCGGTGCCAAAATTTTATGCATGAGTCAATCGTTCAGGTAATGGATTTCAAAAACCAATTCCACTCACTGTGGAGCCAGCATAGGAAGGTCAAGTTTTTAAAAATCTTCAAGTTGGGGAATTGTCCTCTAATTTTCTAAATTTTCCAATAAGTTATAAAGCTTGATATTTAAAATACACCATCATGGTTTTACTGTTTTGCACCCTTCAATTGATTTTAGAAAAATAATTAAGAATATGAGATTGACAACTGAAGCCATACTATATCATAATTTTCATAACAGAGACAAGGATAGAAATGATGTACTCATCCAAATAAGACAAAATTGCACACGTTGATATGGAGTTACATACTTTAAATTTCTGTAAACCCTATTGGAAAACTAGGTACATATCTAATTAAAAAAGTATTGATATAATGCTCCAAAAAAATGAAATCTTATTAAAACAATTCTAAATATATTGAATAGGAATAATATATATCCCATTATAACAATTGCAACAGAAGATAAAACAACAAAGTATTTCATCAAAACCAAATACCAACATATTTGCCCAAAACCAACACTGCCAGAAGCAAACACTGATTCAAGAAAATGCAACATTTTGCATTCAAATGTGACTCTTAGGCTATTGAGAACACTAGAATATTGATACTCTCATCGAACTAGTAAATATAAAAAGATATTGTAACAACTACTGTAAACTAGTACCATGCATGCATAATAACAATAGAAAATGGGCCCAAAACTTTTCTTTTTATTATAAGTATTAAGTCTTCTATACACAAAGAACATTATTTACAGAAAACCATTTTAAAAGACAAAAACAGGGGAAACGGTGTAGCTATTGCTCCTCGCTTGCCGACGCCCCTCCGACTACATCATCACCTAGATCCTGCATCCACAAAGGAAAATAACGGGGTGAGCACAAAATAATGCTCAGTAAGTAAAACTCTCTATCTGTCTATCCCCGTATGTATTACTCTTAATTCTTTCCTCACATTTTCTATTGTTTCCTACTAAACGTCATGGCCTCATCTTACTGGAGGCACGACCGGATGGCGTTCACACAGCACCATCTCACTTTTCATGACTGTCAGTGGAGTTCACACAGCACCAACCCGTTCTTAG
Organism: Pistacia integerrima; assembly: GCA_026225825.1. Classification (NCBI taxonomy): domain Eukaryota; kingdom Viridiplantae; phylum Streptophyta; class Magnoliopsida; order Sapindales; family Anacardiaceae; genus Pistacia; species Pistacia integerrima. Next base: position 26,172,731 of record CM047737.1, read on the forward strand.
TGACTACCGAGTGGGGATCACGAAGCACCTACCCGGTTGTCTTAACTATTGGGTGGAGACCACAAAGCACTAACCCGTCCCTAATCACCGCTGATCACAAAGCATAAATGGGTGATGATCACAAAGCATCAACCCACCTCTAATAAATGTCGGGTGATGATCACAAAGCATCAACCCACCTCTAATAAATGTCGGGTGATGATCACAAAGCATCAACCCCTTTCTAATAACTAACCGGGTGATGATCACAAAGCATCCACCCGTTTCTACTACTTATCGGGTGATGATCACAAAGCATCAACCTATTTCTAATGGCTAGTCGAGTGATGATCACAAAGCATTAACCCGATTCTCATAACTGTCAGGTGATGATCACAAAGCATCAACCCATTTCTACTACTCTTCTCATTCATTCTACTTTAGCACTTCTCATTCTCTCTACCCTTAGAGTAGTTACTTCTACAAAGTTCTCTACTCAAAGAGCAAGTGCATACACAAAGTTTCCTACTCTTTCTTAGGTCACTTCTCAATGCATAATTAATGCCTATGGATGGTTCATCTCCATTAATGCACTTATGAAATGCCAACATGCAATATTGCAAGAATTAAGGTTCACTACTCATACTCAAACCTCTATTAGGCATTTCATCAAACAACTCAAGTGCATAATAAAACTCTACTATAACAATAATTCTAAGTCTTTCTCTAACCATCCAAAATGGGGAGAAACCCCCTCACATAGCCACAATTCTTGCCAAAGAAAGACACTTCCAAAAAGGATTTCTCAATATCCTTTAATTCAATCTCAAACTACCTCTCCAACCCACATGTCATTTCTTATGTTTGCAATGTATAAACAACCACAAAGCACTAGAAATCTCTATTTAAGCCTCAATAACATGACATATGACATGTATATAACATACATACATCATTGCTATCAAAACCCTAATCAAGAAAATTCTCAAATCTCAACTTGGGTTGGGATTTACTTACCTTGTTATGGAGAGATTTCACTAGCTCTTCCTTTCACTTGGTGTGCTTGACTTTTTCTCTACTCTTAAACAAATGAACAAAAACCCTCAATATTCAATATATACTAGAACTCACAAAGCTTTACAACCAAAGCAAGAATCCTTACCTTAGGATGCCTTAGGTTGATTTTCTACCCCAAATCACTCCAAAAGCTCTTTAAAACTCCTTGATCAAAATAAAGAGAATTTGAGAGGAAGCAAGAGAGGAGAGTGGCGATGGAGAAGAAGAATGAAGGGTTTTGCAATGACTTAATTCCTTTTAATGAAATTTATACACAAGCATTCCCATTTTGCCCTTACTCTTCTTTAGGAATTCTAACTATATCCTTTGATTCATTACAAACGCACCCCCATAACAACATATTCTCCATGAAAATTCCTTGTATATAACTCCCCACTTTTCCTGCTAATTAGGGGTAGAATGGTCAAATTGCCCTTAGGGAAGAAAATATCTAAAACTTAACAAACATTTTGATTGGCATGTCGCCGCGGCGAGGAACCCTCGTCGCCTGCGGCTAAACGTCCCGACAACTTCCCCGTGGCTACTAACACCTCTTCCGCGCGGCGACCGAAATACTAAACTTCTTCTATTTTCAACCAATATCAAGGCAAGTGTTCAACATAACACTCAATCAAAGGTCAACCAAACAATACTACCAAGAACCCAACTCAAATAAGAGCAAAAGAAGAAACAATAACTATGTACCTCAAGTAGGGCGTTACAGATATCATATTGTATAAACAACCCACTGCTTTCTTAACAAAACAATCAAACACTGTATAAACAAAGAAGAAACATTTTATAAAAGAGAAGATGGAGCCATTAATTTGGCATTACCAAAAACGTTGTTGATTGTTATTGTCTGGCTCACAGAGGCCAAAGTTTAGTATATACTATAGTTGGAGATGTAGATAATTCTTCCTTCACTTTAATATACAATGAGTTAACATTAAAACTTCATGCAAGTATAAGCCTTTTTTGGAACACCTTCTGCCAACCAAAAACAAGTCCCCTGTTTTACCCTGTTTCCCTGGATTTAGTTGGTTTTTTCTACAATGAATGGTTCTATAGGAGTATGATAGACATAAACTAAAACTGGAGCCTAATAGCATACCTGGCCATTTTACTTTAAAAAAACAAACAAAACACACCATGAACCACTAGGAAGAAAAAAGAAGACATTAGAAGGCAACCAAAACTTTTACTTTAAAAAAGCAACCACTATGAAGTTGAATTATTGCAATGGTGGAGCCAAGACTTTAACACCAAAGTTGCAACAGTTACTTAGACTCTCTGCTTTATGAGTACACTGCCCATTTTACTTTTTCTTTACCACTAGGAAGAAAATTGATGTTTTGATCGAATAAGTTTGGTCTCAAGATAAAAGGGGAATGATTTCGAGTTTGAATGAGGACGCTAAGGGATATTATATAAGGTAGGAACTGCACAACCCCTATCATCTAACCTTGTCCACTGGACACACTAATTTTTGCCTAGCAATGCAATGGTTGACTACAAATTTTAGACATAATCAACAGAGAAGAACACTGAAAAGGTTACAAATTTCCTAGTTCTATTTGTTGTGTTAGCTTTTTCCAAGCCAAAAACAAAAAACTTCTATTTGTCAATCACACAAACCAGTCCCACCAAATTGACTGGATTTCTCTTTATCAACTCAACTCCATTCAACACAAATGTAAATCCAACACATTCATCCAACATAAAAAAAAAAAAAAAAATAATAATAATAATTTGAAAAACAAAAATGTCTAATTACTGCGGCTGATTTGTTTTTTGAGATGAAGAAGACGATGAACCAGAGCGCAGATAAGATGAAGAAGACGATGAACCAAAGCGCAGATGGACGAAGAAGAAGAAGACCGTGGCTGATTTGTTTTTTGAAACACTTTCCCCAAATTTTTTTAACCTAAATGTTTTTTAATTCAACATTTTTGTTTTTAATTAGAGTAGGGACGCCCGTCCAAAAATAAAGGATGGCCGTCCATTCCTTATGGACGGGCATCCATTATATATGGACGACCGTCCTTACATAGTGATCGGGCGTCCATTCCATATGGACGGCCGTCCATACGTAATAGACTGCCGTACATTCCATATGGACGGCCGTCCATACGTAATGGACGGACGTCTATTCCTTATGGATGCCCGTCCATAATTTATGAACGGGTGTCCAAATATTTTTTTAAATATTTTAAAACCAAATTATGGACGGGTGTCCATTCTATACGGACGCCCGTCCACACATTATGAACGCATGTCCACAATTTTTGGACAGGCGTCCCAGAATTTTTTAAAATTTTTATATTTTAAAAAAAGGACGGACGTCCCTTATTTGCAGACGCCCGTCCAAAACTTAAGGGACGGGCGTCCATTAACATATGAATGCCTGTCCAATATGTATGGACGACTGTCCCTAATTTTTTTAATATTTTTTATTTCATTTACCAATGGACGGGCGTCTTTTAAATGAGGACATCCGTCCGTAGTAAATAGACCCCCGTTCATATAATATGGACGGGATTCCATGTCAGTTATGGACGACCGTTCATTAGAAAACATTTAATAACGTAAAATGCGTTGAATGGTCTGAGTCAGCAAACACGTAAGCCGATACAAAATTTCGATATAAAAACCCTGTCTGTAGCATTGTTGTTTATATAAATAATAAGTATTCAATTGGATTTTTTTTTTAATTATAAGATTTAAATAAATCTTGCTATTAAAGTTTAAATTTAATTTATAATATATTAAAAAAATATTTTTTTCTTTGTTCTTCAAAATTTTAAATATAATATAGAATTAGTAATATTATTTTAATAATATAATATTTCACATATTCAAATGTAATACATTAAAATTCAAGGGATGTCGTTTTCTACTTCTTAAAAGGTTATATGAATAATGTTTTGTTATCATATTAACAAAATTATCACACTAATTATATTATTGAAATATCTATATTACTAAATTAATATTATGTATACGTTTTATTATAATTAATAATTCTATATTATATAACAGAGTTATATTAGCAGATTTGAAGTTTAATAAAATAAAAATAATCTAATTTATGAAATATTGGAAATCATAAAACATTTTAGGATAGATTTTGGTGGAGAAAAGGTTTTGTCTACGGGGAACAGAGTAAAAATTTTTATCTCTATAAAAAGCAAAAGTATGCTAAACATATAAAATATAAAAAATATATTTTATTTACCTCTAAAATACCACTGATATTACGAAAATAATTAGAATAAATCTTTTATTAGTGTAGTGATTCCTTTGCAAGAAGAACGAATTCCACTCTTTAGGAGAGGCTGAACCGTCTAATCAAAGATCACAAGAGCTAAGAGAAGAACAATGAATTCTGCTCCCTAAGAGTAAATGGATGGAGAAATGGAGTCTCCCTCCTATCAAAGATCACAAGAGTTAAAAGAATTAGCATATTTGCCATTTTTTCAGAAAAAACTCTATTGCTTTTGGTTTGTAAATCACCAATTTGGGTCCAAAACCTGGTCGTGCACACTAAGTGCTATCACCAATTTGGTAAACTCTGTTATGATGTATATATGTGGTTAAACTCCCTCCTTCCTAGAGCTAGCATTAATCACTTGCTAGAGCTAACTTGGTAAAAAAAAAACTTCAATTTTAATCACTTGCCTAAAATTTTAAATGCTTTTTGACTTTCCCAAAGCAAGCAAAGATGCATGAAATAAATTTAGTAATGCTAATTTTTAATAAATCCTTCACTTTTGTTTGTGTATTGTAGTTTTCATAGTTAGCTGAAGTCCAAGTTTCTTATGATTTGTTTTCTCAATAAGAGATACTCTCTGTTTCTCCTCGTAGTGTACCCAAAAGAGCTCTGTCCAAGCTTCCTGAGTTTGATGCAGGTTATTGATAAAAAGTCCTCTGCTATTCACTATGGCCCATCAGAAAATTCTCATGTTTCTAACTACAGCATGGCCTTGTCAAACTATCCACTTTCATTGCATCGGAAAAAATGGTCAAAGACAGAAAAGGAAAATCTTGGAAAGGGAATAAGACACCAATTTCAAGAAATGTTGCTGCATGTGTCAATGGATAGATTAAGGTATGCACAAACAAATCTTTTCAGCATTATATATCCTTTGAACTCATGTAAATAAGTATAGGCCATGACTAGGTGATGACATACTCATCAAACAACTTAGATTTTTATTATCTCCCCAATTTCTATGTTTCTTCTCTTGGTATTCTCATGATAGTCTTAACTCTTCTTATGATAGTTATCAGAAGGGATAGTACAGATCAGAAAGAAAGGGGAGGGATATAATAAGAAATGGGAAACAAGAGGAATTAGAAAAGAAGCATACAAATTGGGGAGAAAGCCATCTTTATTATCAATTCGTATTTCAAGTCAGGTAAGAAGACAATCCAATATAAGGAAGTCTTCGGTCTTATTTAGACTAGGAAGGAAATAAAAACAAATTAGGAGAAAAAATAAAACAAGTCCTAGAGATATAACATCAAACCTATGAGGGTCTTGGTTGTTCTGCATCTTTAAGCCTCTAGGCCAAAACAATATTTATTATAGAGTGTCTCCTTTAATGCTACAACTTAAAGTTCGAATCTATTTTGCTTTTAAACTTTGCTGTACATATAGTTTTTGTTACCTACGTTATGATTGGATTACTTCTTAAGCATAATTTTCTGGGCCTGCTTTAAATTGGCAGTGGTTCAGAGGGATCTTCTACAGATGCAAATGGTTTGAATAACATTTCACAGCATCAAGAATCTACCAAAAAATGGTTAAATACCACATCCACCAAAAAAGTTAAATGAAATGATGCTGCAATGAAATTGATACAGATTTGAGACAGATTTAGATCTAAAAAACACAGACTCATAATACTTGACAGCCTATTAATTAAGCTATAAGATAACACCGTTTGATAACCTTAGGGGGATCTTACCTGAGTCTATTTTCACACCATGCTGCTTAATAGAATTCAATGGCACTTTGAAATCCCCGAATCGACCAAATCTCCATGGATCATCATTACAGCAACTGCATATGTAACACCAGAGACCAGACCATATTTCTCTTGACTACAATGTTGTCATGTCAACTGTTCCAACAGGTAGATCCCATTGACCGGCCCCTGCAATGCATCCATATTCTTTAAGACATTATAGTTAAAAACCTTTTATAATGCTCCTCTTGCTTTGTCTTCATCAGCTATCGTTGAAAGAGCACATGCTCGTGCATAACTACATTAGAGACACACCTGGTAAGTTCCAGTGTAATCAAATTTGAACTAAAAAATATATATATTGAGAAAAAGAAACATGTAAAACACTATAACTAAATCGAGATTTATCAGGCCTGGATATTTGAGAATATCAATGAATGAAGTTAATCAGTTGCAACATACCATCGTCCAGGAAACTGATCAGCTTGAAAAGATGAACTTGAGCGGCTACCATTATTTTCGTAGTTGAAGTCAGAACCACTCCCCAATTTCTCATACACAACTTTTGCTTACTGAAATTTGCACCAGAAATAATCCTCAAACCCTTAAGACTACTTCATGTGCAAATGCTGACGCAGCCTGCAATGCTGCCACCTCCACTATATGCACTTACGACAGAGACAGATCACTTGTCGTATGTCTGATCAAGGAAGCCATCATTCTGAATCATCCCTGTCACCATCCCTATCAATTTTGAACAGATGAAAGTGTTTACTGTACCTTCTTCTTACCGTGACCAAAATAGAGCATTCGAGTAGCTGGGTGAACGTTTGCAGGATTCTGATCCAAAAAAAGTTGAATACTCACAAAAGTTTTTATCATGTAAGCATCAATTTCGCTTTTGGACGAGAAATTGAGGAAGCTGGTTCAAACATTCACGATAATTTTCAGCCTTCATTAGTAACTGCATGACTAAGGACATCGTAAATCCAGACGGCTTCACATTTCTCTCCGCCATCTTATGAAGGAGTTCAACAACTTTTGGTATCTCGTTATTTTTTAGGAAACCAAACATCAGCGTACCAAAAGTGACCTCATCTGGAGCGCAACCTTCTTCCTCCATATGTGTTAAAAACTCATTTGCCTTTTCTAATTGTCCACTTTTACAGAGCCCATAGATCAAAGTGGTATATACAATCACATCAGGCCTAATTCCTTCTGAAATCATCTCTTGATAAACACCAAGAGCTTTGTTGACTATTTTGTTCTTGCAATACCAATTGATTAAAGTATTGTAGCTAACAACATCAGCTCTATACCCCTTTCTAGTTATAGAATTCAATAACTCCCTTGCATCACGAATTCTACCTGCCAAGCAATAACCGTTCATCAAAATGTTATAAGTACAAGTGTCGGGTTCCACACCTTGTTGAATCATAAGTTGCAACAACCTATTTACTTCGTCGAATTTCCCTTTCTTGCAAAGGAAATCTATGACTACACTAAATGTCACCACACAAGGCTGCACACCTTGATCCATCATCAATATAAATAAACTTTTAACAATCTCCCAATCACCCACACGACAAAAACCATGAATTAGAACGGTATAAGTTACTACGTTTGGACTAATTCCCGAACTCTTCATCTCCAAAAATAACTGTCTAGCCTTCTTAATTAATCCATCCTTACAAAGACCATCGATTATAATACTATAGGTAACAACGTTTGGCCTACAAGTAACACCAGATTCTTCATTTCCCTTAGCCATTTCTTCATGCAACTTAATGGCAACACTTACATTCCCGGTTTTACACAATCCATCAATCAAAGTATTGCAAGTGATGACATTAGGCCTACAACCAACAGCAACCATTCTCTTAAACAATTCCATTGATTCCATAATCTTTCTCTCTACACACAGACCTTTGATCAAACAAGTAAAAGTCACCACATTTGGTCTAAAACCCTTCTTCAAAATCACCCCAAAAACCGCAAAACTATCCGGAACCCTTTTGATATTACAGAAGCAATTAATCAAAACATTAAAAAAAATCAAATCTGGAGACAACCCAGTTGAATTAAAGCACTTATAAAGCGAAATCACTTCATAATAATGCTTCTTCTTTGCAAGTGCACTAAGCAATGTAGTGAATGATGAAATTGGAGAAATAGGTTGCGAATTAATCATGTAATAAAAAAAGTTCAATGCTTCATTCAGAGTAAAGTTACCCGATCGACAATTTTCCTTGAGGAATTTTGCAAGTGAGGATCGTTCAAGGGGTTTTTCGAAAGAATACAAAACTTCATTTTTGGAGCTTGACGTTGTGAGGTTGTGTAAGTGAGCTAACAAAGATGAAATATTCCCTTTCAGAGATGGGTTTTGAGAGATTGAAGACGATCGAAATGGGGATCTCAAATCCCTGTATGAAGATTGAAGAGTGTTTTTCGGAAGTAAGGTCATTGCAAACTTATGTAAAGTATCGATCTTTCCTTAACAAAGTAACAAACCACCTTCATGATTTCGAAAATGAGTGAATCCCTTTTTCCCAACCCAAATAATGGCTTAATGTCTTTGCCACCCACAAACTTTTAAAAATATCAGTTTACTATCCAAATTTATATTTCAACAGTGAACAGAGAGCAAACTCTATCCAAACTATTATGGCTTTTGAAGAGAGGAGGCCAATGAGTATTTTGGTGGTAGAAGATTGGATTTGGTGGATGGGCTTGATCAAAATTTGACTTGGGAGAGGCTTAGGGTGTACACGAACGAGCAGTTCGCGAACTGTTGGGGCTTGGCTCGCAGATGCTTGAATCTGACTTGAAGTCTGACGAGCTGAGTAGAGTCTCGCACTGCTCAGTTTGTATACAAACCGAGTACCAAATATGGTGGTACTCGGCTTGGAGGCTTGTCGATCTTCTCAAGCTTGCCACTGAATGAGCTATCGAGCTTGAACTTGATCGCAATCTCTGGAGCTTACGTTTTTGTTAAACACTAAATGGTACTCTCCCACTCAGTCTCCCTCCAAAAAGAAACACAAATACCCAAAATCCCTAACTTTCTGAAATCTAAACGCAATCCGGAGAGAGACTTTCCCTCCTAAGTCCCAACCCCAACCCTAGAACCAATCAAAGAAGGGGGAAGACAGATTCCTCTCTCAAGCTTCAACCCTCACAATCAATCAGTGATTTCCTACAAAGTAAGTCAAAAAATTGATTCTCAAATTGTCTCTCTCTACCAAAGACTCCATTCTCAACCCCAAGTCCGCAAGACCCCGACCCTAAAACCAATTGAAGAACTTAGCTTCCTTTCTGAAGTTTCAAGTCTGACTAATCTTTCTCTCTCTATTCTAGAATATTATTAGCCTGAGGTTTGTGTTTATAACTTATTTAATATCAATCTCCAATCCTTGTTCAATTTATCTCTAATTTTTCTTTTTATTGTGTTGATTTTGCTAAAAGTTGACACTTAAAGATTTTGTTTTGTCATCAGACCCATCACTCGCTAGGACAGGTTGAGGCCGATTTATGCTTGATGCCTTGAAGTTGTGATTGTAAGTCTGAACGTCAATTCTTGCTTAATTTCAATATGAAGCTGTGTACATCAAGTATTTGTTCTTGGCATAATAACTTGAGGTACTGAAAATGCTAGTATGCTATTGATTTAGTGATTACTAATACTAATTACTGAATAGTGAATACTGATCACTAAGTTGGAGTGAAATAGATAGAATTATGTTGATTTTGTTGTTTTGTGGAAGGATAATCAGTGTTTATATTGGGCTGGGGAGCTAGGCTAATCAACAAGATAGTCCAGTCCCTTACATTTTCTTGTATGATAATGATGTCAAATTTTTTATTCCAAGTTTCTAAATGATATTACAATAATAACTAATCATGTGTTTTTCTTATTTGCGAACACATATGGCATCAACTCCATCGAGTTCCACTCCACAAGGGTCACGGCCCACGACTGATAGTAATGCAACAACTGCAGCTGCTGTTAATGAAGAAGATACAAAACAAATTGATGTTAACCCTTTTGCAAGGAAAAAGAGGGCTAAGACATCTGCAGTGTGGAAGGATTTTAGGGAAATTGATGTTCCTAACGGACCGAAAGCTGAATATCCATTGTAAAAGTAGGCTTGTGATAGGCACCGGGAGAACTACTCACCTTTCAAGGCACTTGAAGACTTGTGTACAACAAAAACTCTTTGAAAGGCAACAACAAAGGTTTTTCCAGGCAACAAATCCATCTAATGCAGGAAATGTTATCTCTGTTCTTACAGGAGATAAATTTGACATGGCAAAAATACAGGAATTAGTGGCCACTTAGGTGTTGATGCATGAGCATCCCTTTACTATTGTGGAGGAAGAAGGATTTAATAACATGTAGAGGTATATGATCCCTGAGTGGGAAAAGATTAGCAGTAGGATTTGTAAAAATGATGATGTTACTCTGTTTGTGTAAAACCCTCCTCCAGTCAGGTATCCTCTGAATATCCCTCAATGAGAATCTCGAGGATACATGTCTGGAAAACGAGTTGTATTTAGAAAAAATATCTGTATAAGGATAATAATAGTAATATCCAATACATGTATATAAAATGTCATGCAGGATCCAAACATATAATTTCAAAACGTTAAAGACTTTATCCATAAAATACACATTCGAAACATATTTATAGGGTGGACTATTCCAAAAGGTGTTTCACAAATATTTATCATTTACATTATTTATATCAAGATAAAAATATCAAGATGACAATAAATCATCTCCCCTCACGTATAGCCCCGCTATCTCTAGCATCCCTCGCTTCTAGTCTACCTGCAAAGAAATCAACAACAAAAGGGTGAGCGCTAATCGCTCAGTAAGGAATGATCCGTTTCATTCTAAATGTGCTATTTGATCTTTATTTAAACATATTTGTTAACACATCACTTATCTTGTACATCTGTGGATACTTTCCCTTTTATTATTATTATTATTATTATTATTATTATTATTATTATATTTTTTTTTTTCTATTTCATATGTCTTTCATCATTTTTCCCATGGCTACATAACATCAATGTGTACACATACAAATAAGTATGTAAACATAGTACACGCACATCACATGTCATGACATAACATCTAAAATCATCTAACATGAGCATAAATCATCACATAATGTAAATAACATCATAACTCATGCAATGCTACTAAACGCATATGAACCATTTAATGTCTAGCCGATTAGACTTTTCTTAGCATCTTAAGCACTTCATATCATCTAGCCTCCCGATGATATGAGCCTCAAATTCATCTAGAGCTCATATCATCGGGAGGCCTGCTTACGCGTTATTTAGCATCTAAAGCATATATTTATCTTTCCTCAACCCGTATACGAGGATATGCTTACACGTTTCTCATCATGTCTATATGAATCTCTAGCATCTTATGGCATGTAAATATATATTTTGGTGAGCTTAATACTTTTAATTCATCTATGGATTATCAATCCATTTACATTACCTCTTGCTCACATACATCATCTTAAAACATATATTAGATTGCATCTTCATGCCATTTCATAACATTAATCATGCATTGACATCATGACCATGTATATCTTTCAAAGATCATCTAACTAATGAGTAAACATTAGTACATGGCATAATTACAATAATACATTAATAATCAATTCATAATCATAAGAATTGATTATGTTAAATCTTAAACTTTAATAACCAATTTGTATTTCAGGCCATTTTCCATCCATTTCTAAAATGAATTGGCATCATCTCATTTCGATTTTTATAACTCAAGTTATGGTCGAAATCTGAAGCAGGTTAACAAAACCCCTAAGCTCACTAAATCCAAATTTTCATATTAACTATGCCACATTAATTCCTATTGACATTACCAATAGGTCAACTTATGGGTTAAATAAACCTCCCCTTAATAGTCTTTAACATCTTAAAGGAAGTATAAAATCTCATTCCCATAATCATCCATTATTGCTATAACATTGTAAGCTAATGCAAACAACACCTCAACACTTCTAATAGCAACCATTCAACACCATGTGACTGCCAATACTACAAGTTTTGCCACAATCAGCATCCACATTTCATTTTCTTCAATCAAACATAACAACTCATAAAACATAAATAGCAATAGCTTCATGTATAATGAATTCAAAGCAATAAGTAGAATAAATGAATTCAACTACACTTACCATCAACTAATTCTATGCCTTAAACCCTTAATTTAAGGTTTCATAAAAATCTACAAACCCTAGCATAAACCCTAAAGTCATGAGAGGTTCTTCCTTACCTTTTTAAAGACTTCCTCCAACAAATTTTTTGCCTTTGACTTCTTTTACACCTTAATCCTACATATATAACATTATACCTCAACATCTACCTCAAATCTTCAAATAACATCAAAACTAAAGTTTTTAATCCTTACCTTAAACCCTTCAAATTGAAGATCCAAGACTCCTAGCTTGTTCTCCTTGAAAAATTAAGCAAAACTCCTTTAAAACTTAGAGAAAGAAAGCTTGTTTCATGGAAGATTTGAGAGAAAATGGAAGAAATGTTGAAGAAAGGCTCTCTCCCTTGGCTTGAACGAATTTCATCTCATTTATAGGAAAATATTTCATTTATTTTCCAAAATTATGCAATTGGCCCAATTATTTTAGTTGTATAACTCATAAGTCCTTAATTCTTCATATAAGGGCATTTTGGTCATTTCATACTAGACATAATTATTACTTAATTAATGCCATTAAATGCAATGAAGCCTACTCATCCTTGACTTTTTCAATGCTTATCCATAGGCAAAATGACCATTTCACCCCTAATATTTTTCTATGGATAATTGATTCATACCGTTTCAAATGAATCGACTATTTTGCCCTTAGTTAGATTTTATGCTTTTTAACATAAAATTAACATCTAAATGACTATTTCGAGTTAGGAACATACCTTTGACATCTTTGGTATTATAGTTTGAAAGGGAGAAGATAAGGCTGAAGACTTTGTTGAAGGATGTTGACAAAATGAGCTTGACGACCAATTTATGGAAGTCAAGTAATCAGAGGATTTAGTACATGGTATTGACGGGGCATTTCAAAGATGGTAATTGGAGGTTGCAGAAATAGATTCTAAACTTCTTGTACATAGCTCATCCATTTACTGATTGTCAAATTTCAGATTTAATTTATAAGTGTTTGAAGGAATGGGGTGTAGAGAACAAGGTGTACACGATATCAGTGGATAATGCATCAAGTAATGATGCATCAATCAGGATTTTAAAGGAGAATTGGGCAATTAACAATAGGCTGCTTTGTGGAGGGAGATTATTCCACATTAGGTGTTGCACACACATCTTGAACCTTATTGTTCAAGATGAGTTGTCCCAAATAAGGTCCATTATTGATGATGTTCGTGATAGTGTGGCCTATGTGAAACAGATGGAGAGCATGCTTATTGTTTTTTTAGAGATAGTGCAAATGTTGTGTTTGCCCAACCGGAAGCTGATCCTGGACTACAAAACAAAGTGGAATTCCACTTTTGAGATGTTGTCAACTATAGTGAAGTTTAAAGATGTCTTTCAAAGGTATAAGAGAAAGACCCATATTATAATTGATGTCCCATCGTAGAGGAAAGAGTTAAGGTGGAGCAAGTTTGTGAAGTGTTGGGGGTGTTTAGTACCCATTACTAATATCGTTTCTAGGAGTGAATACCCAACTACAAATCTATATCTCAGTGAGATTTTTTATGTTAAGGTTATGCTAGATCATAAGTCAGTGGATGAAAATGATTTTATTTGACACATGATTATGAAAATGAAACTGAAATTTGACAAATATTGGGGAGAATGTAACTTGTTGATGTGTGTAGCAGCTGTCCTAGATCGTAGGTGTAAAATGATAGTATTGGACTTTTGTTTACCTAAAATGTATGGTGAGATTGATGCCCAAGTATATAAGAGCAAAGTTAAAGATGTGTTGTATCAAATTTACTAGGAGTATGTTGATGATTATCAATCTCAATCCTCAAACATTGAACAACCAACTGCAATGGTTCCTCGGGGCAATGAACAAACATAACCTAATGTGTTTGGTTTTGCATGTTTGCAGAACATATGAAAACGACTCAAAGTATTCCACCTGAGGAATCAAAGTTAGATAGTTATTTGGGAGAGGGTTGTTTCATGTTTGCAGAAGGGGATTGTACAAAATTTGAAGCATAGGAGTGGTGGAAGTTTAATACAATGGAGTATCAAATCTTGTCTAGGATGGCTTGTGATATACTAGCAATCCATATAACCACAGTGGCTTCGGAGGCCTCGTTTAGTGCTGGCAATAGAGTAATAGAAACGTATAGAGTCTTAGTGTCTCCCAAAACAATACAAGTGCTCCTTTGTAGAGGTGATTGGTGTCGGCATCTCAGTGGAGTTCATAGAAAGAACAAAGTAATTATAAATTGTAACAGGTGATTAGTACATTTTCACTTACTAGTTAGTAGTTGCTTCATTTTTATAATTGAAACTAATATTTGCCCTTGATGTAATCTAGAAGGAGCAAAAACAAATGGAGATTCAGCTTCCAATCGAGTGAAGATTACAAAGCTTGAATGCATTTTTTGGCCAGAATCCTCAGGTATCCATCAGCTCTTAATCACTTATGTAGTTATGTTTCATAATAAAATAGTTTTTATTCTTCATTTACAACTACCCTTTTGTCTTAATGTTTAGGGTTGTTTTTTTGTTTTTTCCTTTTTTTGGTCATATAAAGGTTGGTTTTTGTAAGGATTTATTGGTTGTTTGAGAGGGTGGAGAAGAGATATGTTTCATAATACAAAGGTTGGTTTTTTCGAGTGTTGTTGTGAACCTAAGTTGTGATGATGTTATTGTGATTCTTGTGAAGTGTTTATTTATGTTATGTTATTGTTGAACTTGTGATGTTGTTTGAGAGGGAGGACTATGGAGAAAAGATGTGATTCTTGTCGAGTGTTTATTTATGTGATGTCCATTGAGTTTTAAACTGGGGACTTTGTTGATTTTATCTTACATGTTTTTTCCTGAAATTTAGATATTCTATAATTCTAATTGGGGTTGTTTATTGTTTCTATAGGTTTTTTGAATTTAGAGTTCTAGACTTTGCTAGAAGGACTTTTTGCTCTTTACTGGGCATAATATGTTTGTCCTAATTCCTAAAATTTTATAATTCTAATTAAGGGAATTTATTATTGTTGCAGCCTACAAGTTTTTTAAATCTGGAGTTCTAGATTTTATTGGAAGGTCTTTTGCTTTTTGCTGGGTAGAATATGTTAGCCTGAAATTTTGATATTCTATAATTCTAATTAGGGGTATTTATTGTTGCTACAGGTTTTTGAATTAGGGGTATTTATTGTTGCGGCAGGTTTTTTGAATTTGGAGTTCTAGACTTTGCTGGAAGGTCTTTTGCTCTTTGCTGGGCGGAACATGTTAGCCTGAAATTTAGATATTCTATAATTCTAATGTTGTATATATTTTGTTGCTATAGGTTCAAAGGGTAAAAGTCTGGTGAAAGGTAAAGGTGAGTAGGTGACCCATGACTTGGCTGCTCATCTGCTATAAATTTGGTGTTGTTTTGCCAAATGCCAACAGGTTGTATTATGACTGGTGTATATTTTGTTTTATGTTAGTTTGGACTTTGGAAGCAGTCGGCTTGGCCATTGTAGTATGCATGTGAATGAGATAAATCCAAAGTCCCAAGTCCCAACCTCTAAATGTAAATATGTATTATGTAAATATGTACTGGCTCCTTGTAATTATGTATTATGTAAATATGCACTGGCTCCTTAATCTTGAAAATATTAATCAAGAAGCTTCTCCTTTGGATTCTGTAATCCTGGATTCTCAACTTGAATTCAGTTGAAAAGGTAATTTGATTGCATACGTGGTTTCAATTTCAGCTTGTAATCTGTATATAAAACTATTAAACGAGCTTTTCATCGAGCTCGATTTCGAGCCTGGTAACAAGCACTTACTTGAGCAATAAAACAGTCAACCAATCAAGCTATATTAACGAGCCTGGCTCAAACTCGAATCAAGTTCGAAAAATTCTCGAGCCAAACAAACTATTCATGAGCACCAATTAATTGACGATCTTGATCTCAATCTCGAATTTCCCTACTCGTCAAGCTCGAGCTCGAATTCGAGCCCAATGAACAGATTATGAGCCAAGCCTGTTCAGCTCAGCTCTCGTATACACCCCTAGAGAGGGGCGACTACAATAAGGATGGGCACAGGTTGGGGTTGGGGACCCTTGTCTCCGACCTTAGCCCAAAAGCCCAAGGAGATTCCCCTGTCTTGGCTTGTATCCTGAACCATGAATTTGGGGAATCCCCAAATTAGGTCTGATCCCCAAATGAGGAATTCAGGAATTCCCCGTTTGGGTTTTTGCGTTATAATTTTCTTTTTAATTTATAATGATTTAAAACAATTATAATGAATTGAAATATAAAAATTATATTTATGATACATTATACATATATGTGAATATATTATATATTAATGGTATAATATTATGTATTATTGTATTAATAACAAGTATTACCATATGAATATATAATATTATGATTACAGATAATAGCATATTATATATAATGTATAATGTATAATATATAATATATCATAATAAATTCTAAATAAATTATACCATATATATTATAATAAATTCCAAATAAATAGCTAACATAATATAACGAGGGCAATTAAGTAATGGAATTGAAATAATGATTCAATGAGGGATAAAAAAATAAATTATAATGATTTATTATAATCAATTAAAATATCAAATATATATATATATACACACACACACACGTATGATTATAAGTGGTAATATAATATATAACATATATATGTTATATACATTATACATATATAAATATATAACGCATAATGTACAATATACAATGTATAATGTATAACTTTTGTTTTATGGCATTAGCATATATATATATATATATATATATATATATATATATATATATATATATATTAGGGAATTCGAGGTGAGGATGAGCCAGGCAAGACCAATCATGTCCCCAAATTCGGGGACCGATTTTTAGCCTGGGCCTGACCCAAACCCTGAATAATTCTAGGAAACTTCACCATGTTCGAGACGAGTCCCCATGAGGGTGGGTATTATGCCCATCCTCAGGCTACATAAACCCTTATTACTCGATTGCCAGAGATTGGCTAGGTCGATGAGAGAAGGGTTTGAGGGTTTTTGATAAGTGATGATCGGAGAAGATAAGGGTGGTGATGCAAGGTCGCAACAATGCTAGAACTAAAAAGGGAATATAAATTTAGGTAACAAAGTAATATTTTAAAATTTCTTTAAAATATTACTTTGTTACCATTATGTGGGTGGGAAAAAGCCGTTTGCTCTTTTGAAAATTCTTCACTTAGCACCCTAAACGTTAAAAATGCAAATCCATGTTCAAGTGCTTTACGGTTGGAGGTGGTTTTCTACTAAATCCAAAATTATCCGGTTGATCAAACAAAATGCAACCAATTTATATAAGTATTGAACTGGAATTTTTTTTTTTAATGATAAGATTGAAATAAATCATAGTATTGAAGTTTAAATTTAATTTACAATGATATTAAAAGAATATTTTTTTTCTTTATTCTTCAAAATTTTAAATATAGTACTAAAATAGTAATCATAATGAATTATAAATAATATTATTTTAGTAATTTAATACTTCACATATTCGAATGTTATACATTAAAATTCAAGAAATTTTTTTCTACTTTTTAAAAGGTCATATGGATAATGTTTTGTTATCATATTAACTAGATTATCACTAATTATATTATTCACATATCTATATTATTAATATAATATTATGTATACATTTATTATAATTAATAATTCTATGCTATATAACAGATATATATTGACGGACTTGAAGTTTAACATAATAAAAATAATCTAATTTATTAACGGACTTGAGGTTTAACATAATAAAAATGATCGAATTTATAACATTTAAGGATCGATTTTGCTGAAGAAAACGTTTTGTCAACATGGAACAAAGTAAAATTTTGTATCACTATAAAAGCAAAAGTATGCTAAACATATAAAATATAAATAATTTTCTTTTTTAACTCTAAAATCCCAATGATATTGACAACGACAATCATGGATTATTTGAGCCTGTAGTTCTACATCGCCATGAACTTCCCTCAATATCATCTTGGATGCTGCACTCCAGATGCAGAGAGACATTATATATTGAGGAAAAAAAACATGTGAAACACTATAATAGGGACATTTGAGAATATCAATAAATGAAGTTAATCAGTTGCAACATACCATTGTCAAGTAAACTCATCAGCTTGAACAGATGAACTTGAGCTGCTACCATTATTGTCGTAGCTGACGTCAGAACCATTCTCCAATTTGTCACATACAAACTTTTGCTTACTCAAAATTTGCACCAGAATTAATCCTCAAACCCTTAAGACCTACTTCATGTGCAAATGCTGATGCAGCCTGCAATGCTGCTACCTCCACTATATGCACTTACAACAGAGACAGATCACATATTGTATGTCTGATCAAGGAAGCCATCATTCTCAATTATTCCCATCACCCTCCCTATCAAATTTGAACAGATGAAAGTGTTTACTGAACCTTCTTCTTACTGTAACCAAAATGGAGCGTTTGGCCAGCTAGATGGACTTTTGCAGGATTTTGCTCTGAAAAAAGTTAATACTCGCTGAAGTGTTATCACGTAAATTTCAATTTCGCTTTTGGACCAGAAATTGAGGAAGTTGGTTCAAACATTCATGATAATTTTCGGCCTTCATAAGTAACTGCATGACTAAGGACATTATAAATTCAGTAGGCTTCACATTTCTCTCCGCCATTTTATGAAGGAGTTCAACAACTTTTGGTATCTTGTCATTTTCGAGGAAACCAAACATGAGCGTACCAAAAGTGACCTCATTTGGAGCACAACCTTTTTCCTCCATATATGAAAACAACTCATTTGCCTTTTCTAGTTCTGCACTGTTACATAGCCCATTGATCAAAGTGTTATATACAATCACATCAGGCCTAATCCCTTCTGAAATCATCTCTTGATAAAGACTAAGGGCTTTGTTCACTATTTTGTTCTTTCAATACCAATTGATTAAAGTAGTGTAGCTAACAACATCAGCTCTATACCCCTCTCTAGTCATAGAGTCAAACAACTCTCTTGCGTAACCAATTCTACCAGCCAAGCAATAACCATTCATTAAAATGCTATAAATATAAGACACCTTGTTGAACCATAAGTTGCAACAACCTATTTACTTCGTCCAGTTTCCCTTCCTTGCAAAGAAAATCTATGACCACACTAAATGTCACCACACAAGGCTGCACACCTTGATCCATCATCGATATAAATAAACTTTTAACAATCTCCCAATCACCCACACGACAAAAACCATGAATTAGAACGGTATAAGTTACTATGTTTGGACTAATTCCCGAACTCTTCATTTCAAAAAACAATTGTCTAGCCTTCTCAATTAATCCAGCCTTACAAAGACCATCAATTATAGTACTATACGTAACGGCATCTGGCCTACAAGTAACACCAGATTCTTCCTTTCCCTTAGCCATTTCTTCATGCAACTTAATGGCAACACTTACATTCCCAGTTTGACACAATCCATCCATCAAAGTCCCATAAGTGATCACATCAGGCCTACAACCAACAGCAACCATTTTCTTAAGCAACTCCATTGACTACATAATCTTTCTCTCTACGCACAGACCTTTGATCAAACAAGTAAAAGTCACCATATCTGGGCTAAAACCCTTTTTCAAAATCACCCCAAAAACCGCAAAACTATCCGATAACCTTTCAATATTACAGAAGCAATTAATCAAAATATTCAAAGAAATAAAATCTGGAGACAATCCAGTTGAATTAAAACACTTATAAAGCGAAATCATTTCATAATAATACTTCTTCTTAGCTAGTGCACCAAACAATATGTTGAATGATGAAATTGGAGAAATAGGTTGCGAATTAATCATTTAATAAAAAAAGTTCAATGCTTCATTCAGAGTAAAGTTACCCGATCGACAATTTTCTTTGAGGAATTTTGCAAGTGAGGATCGTTCAAGGGGTTTTTCGAAAGAATACAAAACTTCATTTTTGGAGCTTGAAGTTGTGAGGTTGTGTAAGTGAGCCAACAAAGATGAAATGTTCCCTTTCAGAGATGAGTTTTGAGAGATTGAAGATGAACGAAATGGGGATCTCAAAGCCATGTACGAAGAGTGTTTTTGTGAGTAGGTTTTCCGAAGCATGGTCATTTGCAATTGCGTTAAAGAAAAAAGTTTTGACAAATTTCAGAAACAACCTTTAAGGTTTTCAAAATTACAAACTTATGTCAAATCGATCTTTCCTTTACAAACCACCTCCACGATTTCGAAAGTTGTTCACTTAGCACCCTGAAAGTGAAGGTTAAAAATGTAAATCCACGTTCAGGTGCTTTCTACTTTTTAAAAGGTTATATGAATAATGGTTCGTTGTCATATTAACAAAATCATCGTATTAACAAAGATTATTAGGCTAATTATATTGTTAAAATATCTATTTTACTAAAATAATATTTCGTATATTTCATTATGATCACTAATTTTATATTATATAATAGAGTTATATTGACGGATTTGGGGTTTGATAAAATAAAAATAATCTACTTTCTCCAAAGATTAGTCTATATACGCGTAAACAGGTCTAACTCTGGACACCTTGGAGAAATTAAAAAAAAAAAAAACTAACTTATGAAATAATGGAAATTTTTACAATCTGAATGATACCAAACTATTTTGATGTGTTGAATGAGCTAGTACTAGACTACTAGTAGTGGCCTACAGAGATGGGTGTGGAGGCTAATCCAAGAGGTGATCTTGAAAGCTGCTTGGAGATGGAGGTGATCTCTCTGAGTCTGAGAACAGGTCTCATCTCAGGCTGCTGTCCTCCTCCTCCTGGTGACTCTGAAGAATACTCCTCCTCCTTGATCTTTTTCACTTGGCTATGGACTGGAATTGGATTTCGATTCCCCGAAATCATTTGCTTTTTCTTCTTCAGCTCCATCTTCCTTTACTTCACAGCTTACCCTCTCTCCTTCCCTCCTCCTTTTTATCCTTGATGTTTTCCAAGTTAAGACAAGAGAGAGCAGCCATGAAAGGGTTTGGTGAAAAGAATAGACTTTGACCATTGTTTTGGACCACGTTGAAAACGTTTTAAATTATTTTGTTTCCTTTTATGATTGTCTGTACTTATCTCATGATAAAACAGTGTGCATTATCATCTTCTAGAATATTACAGCAAGACGTGTGTCCAAGGGATTGTTTTCTTTATATATTTGTTGTTAAATGTGAACCATGAGGTGAATGAATGTGTTTTAAGTCAAAATATATAGGGCAGTTCCAACTGCTTCAACCAAGAAGTTTCTGCAAAATGCTTCCTTTCTAGGTCTAAAATTGTGTCATTTGAATGGAAGTAGTTAGATTAAAAATTAAAAATTCATGTGATATTGGCTCGTGGTATGGCTGACGTTATACTATTATCATACTTTCCCATCTGAATTCAAAATGTGAAAATATATCGATCTATTCTTTTATGGATCTGAACAAGAAAAGGAAAAAAAAAAAAAAAAAGACATCATCTCTACTTTCGAATAGAAAATTATACATGTTTAAATACAAGGAAAATAATACAGTCACCGACGGTAGTTCACCAAATTCATGCACCGAATGACGTGACAAAATCTTGACCGTTGATTAATTTTAACTTAATATTAATTAACAGTCAGGATTTTAACACGTCATTCAGTATACAAATTCGATGTACTACTTTGGTGACTGTAGCATTACTCTAAATACAAAACTATCAATGAGCATGGAAGATAAATATTTTATCACTTCTGTCAATTTCCTCTCTCCCAATTTTCTGATATATGTATATAATCATCTGGGAAAGTTAAGATCTAGAGTACAAGAATCCTACCTCTGTCTTAATTTAAACTCGGCACGTCTTGGCAAGATAATCACATCCTTCGTAGACTTCCAGTCCTGGCTGATCCAGCTGATCTACTTCAAAACAAGCACATCGCTTACTCATCTTTCCCGTCAAAGCAATTTCTATAGGTCTCTGAACTAACCTTGGGACGCCGCTTTCACACCAGACCTGGCAAAATCAAACAGACAATTTCATTCAATTGACATTACAGTTCCAATTTAAATGGTCAGGAATAGCTTCGCTATAGAATATAGATCATGCCAAGATGGAGACTAAAGAGTACAGGAGCTTTCTACAAATAAAAAATTGTGAAAACTGCAACTCAATGATGCTCCAAGTTCTTTTAAATTATACCTCTCCACCCTCGTCCTGACTCCATCTTGAATTGCAACCTGGTTGTTTGGCTTCTTCAGCCTTCTGTTTCTCCAAAAGTTGAGCACCTCTCTTAGCCTTAGCTTCAGCTCCTTTCAAATATTTTGTGGGATTTCCTTGACTATCATAGTAACGACCTACCAGCTTACCAGCGAATCTGACAACAGGAGTAAGGCTTGACTAAATACCAAAGACTGTTCATGTTCATCGACATTTTAAATTTTGTATTCATTTTTAAATTGTTCGCTTATGGCCGCTAACAAAACAGAAAATTTAGTATCCTTATTCATGTGCATCTAGTGATTTTGATGACTATAACTTGAAATTTTGGACATCATTTAAAAACAATCCATCTAATCCAATTCAACAGTTGGGAAAGGGAAATTAAAAAGAAGCTACTGATGCTAACTAAGTAACTCTTTCAACCATTAGATTAAATTAGATTAATGGTCTCAAATTTTAAATCAAAAGATTAAGTAACAATATTCTGACATGCTATTGGAGGTTGGTTTGACCCTTCTATTATATGTTCTAATTTATGGGCTTGACTCCTAAGTATGTTATCTGTTTTGGTGCGCATGAGAAGATCTATTAGACTTAAATGTTAAAGTTGAAGCCCTACTTGATAGCTTAAGTTTTTGGATAAAATGATTATTTTACAATTCTGAAAAATTCCAAATTTTTCTGACTGCGAATTAGCAACAAGTATCATTTCCCCATGCAGACTAGTAACTAATTTCAGAAAATCTACTAATTGATTTCAAATAATGTAAGGATCTCAAAGCATCAAACACTAAAATTTCATCACATGAACATTGACATCAGATCTAGACTCATATATCAATAACATTTGAACAAGAGAAGTACAATTGACAGTAAGGATGAGTGCTTAATTTAAATTCCAATGAAGGAGCAAAAGAAAAGAGATGATGAATGATGTAAGACTCACGCGTAGCTTCTGAAGTAAAAGTCCCGCCAATCAACAATGCTCTTTACCTACAATATTAAATAAGTGAACCCAAAAATGTAATGCAATAATTTAACTGAAACTTAGCAAAGCATGAAGCAAAGGTTTTTTTTTTTATTTTTTTTGATAATAGAAAAGAAAACTGGACCAGAAGTTCAGAAGAAAAACTCATAATAACAGGAGATTGCTAATTGAAGTCCAAAATCATCTAACTACTGAATATTTGCTCAAATTTCCTTATTTTTCCACTGTTTGATCAGCAACCTAATTTGTATGTACAAGATCAATCAAGATCAAATAAGATCTCAAAGGATTGGAATGTTAACAACTACTTATCTTATATGCCAAGATAACAGTGTAGTGATAAAGTAGAGCTAAACTTTGGCATGAAAAGATCAAGGAAGGACTCCCTTGACAGGTACTAGAGCACTTCAACAAGATAAAGCATACAAAACAATTACCTCTGTGCTGGATAGACCATTCAGTGAATCAGTGAGTCCATCTCCTGCATCAAAAACAAAATAAAAGAGAAAAACAAATAAAACGAACAGTGATAGTGAAGGATAAAAGACAAACAGCAGTAAATCACTCCATTTGGTCAAGTAGTATGTTTAGATCTCATCTAGCAGTTCTTAGAAGTAAAACCAGAAAACAGGTAAACTACCTGAAAGAAAGACATTACGGCAAGTAATTCTTAAACCTCTAAAGAAATAAGGACTTAAGAGAAGATGAGTATGATAATGAAGTAATAATATAAGCCTCTCCTCTGATGCAAGCATAAAATTAACATTTAGGGTTGATGCTTATTGACGACGGGTGTGTGTATATACCACTGTGTGCATATGTATATAAATGAGTGAAACTGTTTACATGCTTAATGTTTTATTCGCATTGCTCTAAAATTTTGTTCAAATTCAGTACTTTGCCTGAGAGAAGGACGCTAACATACAAGATTCAACCAATTTACTTGGCTTTTCAAGCCGACAAGGATTACTATATACAAATCCAAGCCTTTTCATTCTGTTCTTATTTTCATCATCACAAACAACTCTATATAAAATAAAGATAACAATTGACCATTTGCACCTGTAAAGTTTCCTGAAACAAATGCACGGGAAGCATCTCTGAGTTTTCAAGGAAAAGAAAAAGCTATCAGAGCAGGTCTAGAGACATAATTTATAAAATACAATGAATCTAACAACGTTTTAGGCTCTTCGAAGAACTTTGAAGATGCTCAAATTTCTATGTACAACTTAGTTAGAAACAAAAGAATAGCATTCAAGTGAAAGAACAAACCACAAACCTTCCTGCAAAATGATGGTAACCTCCTCCCACACCATAATGAGATTTCCCTTTCGTTACATCGAACACCGATCTAATTCAAAAGCACAACCAAATAAACATCAAAATAAGTAACTGCTAAGTCAGTTCTTGTAAGTAAAATCATATATAACAGAGAATGAAAAATATTACCCAAGAATGCCTAAGAGAATCGGTCTCGAGTCATCAGTTCCGTTGTACAAAGCCAATTCTTCTACACTGAACAATCTCTAACAGCAGAAGCAAAATCAATTCGAATTCGAATTCAAAATATATGCAAAACTGAATAGAGATAATATAATGATCCGAACCTGCTGGGGTTTGAATTTGATGGAGGAAAATCTTGTAATTAGAGCAATTAACGCCACCAAAGCTGTGATTCCAACAAATGGAGACGTTAGTAACTTCTTAACAGCCATCGCAACTCAGCTTTCGAGAGTCTCGAATCAAATAGGGATCAGATTGTGAAAATGGAAAAGTAATTGGATTAATTTAAGCTCAACTGTGCGATTTTGAGCCCTAACGTTTACTGCAGTGCTTCACTGTTTGAATATAATTTCAATTTCACATTTAACGTGGGAAGATTATCATTTAAGGACACTTATTTTGTAAATTTCAAAAAGGACACTAGATTTGGAAAATGTCATAGAAGGTTCAAATTTTTA
>CM047737.1:26198245-26286910 GCA_026225825.1 Pistacia integerrima
TATGGCTATTTCGTTCTTGGCTTGAATGCGTGGATGTTGTTCCTAGACCTGGCAAAACGGGTAGGTGGGCCGGGTCAAACGGGTACGAGTCCTTATACGGGTTGAGATATACAGGTCCAAAATATTAGACCCGTGCCCTACCCTATACGGGTATGGGTGGACCTGGTGGTGGACCTGTTTTTTCTCTCTCCAGATTTTAGTTTTTCTTTCACCCCTAATAGTTTTCAATTATGACAGTTACACCCCAAAATTCCTGCAGTTTTAATTTTTTTACATTTACACCCCCTAAATCAACTACTCTAAATTTAATTCAATTTAGAATATAAACAAATAAGAACCAAAATAAACAAATAACACATAAACAAACAATAACATATAATACAAAACTACAAATACCAACCAAAATAAACAAATATAAAATCACTAATCACACAATTACACATAAACAAACAAAATAAGTCAATAAACTATAACTAACAACTAAAATAAACAAATACATAATCCAATATTCAACAAAAAAACATTCTTAGGACAGCAAATGTTCATCCCACAGTGAGCGTGATAGAGTCTCTTGATTCTACATTCTCGAGATTAGTTAATGGCACATCAAGATCATCATCCGAATCATCATTCACCTCATCATCTACAAAACAATGATCAACTACAAATATTAATAAATGTAAATAATAAAATATATGAAATATTATGTTAACATGTTACCTTCAAACTCATATCCATATATTAATTGATGGTTAACTATATATTAATTGATAATGGATTAACTATATATTAATTGATGATTAACTATATATTTCTTCTTTGTATAAAATTGCTCTGTTTATTTTCCACTAGACATGATTTCTTCTTTATAAAATTGTTCTATTTCTTTTCCACTAGGCATGATTTCTTCTTTGATGTACATGCTTCTGGATTGCTGCCGAGATTTGGCAATTGCATTATTTAATTTTTTTCATTAATTAATGGAGTTTAGGTGTCGGCGGTTTGCATGCAAGCCAAGATAGAATTTTCCCCAACATTCACAAATATACACACTGCGTACAAACAATATTGCATGTTGAATTTCTCTTGTATGCATGCTAATTCACCACATAAAAAATGAAGAAATATTATCCAATATTCCACAACATATATGCCCAAGCCAGTTAAACTGGCAACTAACCTTCTCTTTCTAATGTGCATGACAGGGGATAATACTCACTATGCACCCAGAGAAGCTAGAAAGATGTAGAAAGTTTGGTCCCAAGATGTTAAAAAAAAACATTCAATTACAATAAGTTGCAGTCCATAAGGTTCAATGATTTCACTTCAGAGAACATCCTCCAACACAATGATATCAATATCCAGGAAATCCAAAAACTAAGCATAAAGCAGCTGCAACGTACTATTGCATGCAGAAACAAGCATGAAGCAGTACCAAGCCTAACAGGATGCATATCAAATATCAGTTCCCGAAGATGGGATTGACATAATCAAGGGCATCACAAAGAAGGAGTTGCAGTGCAACATTAGTTGATCTGCTAACTACAACCATACACTTGAGACAAGATTCACACGAAGTCTTATCATAAAACAAGGTTAAGTACAAGTTTGGTTATATTCAGCATTGACCGACTCCAAAATCCATAAACCAACTAACTCTCTCTTTCTCCAATTGTGAAGACAAACAAACTCAAATTAGAATAAAAGAGGAAAAAAAAAAGGTAAAATACTTTAAGCCATGCAGCAACTAGGGAGAATAAAGGCAATACAAAATAATCCATAAAACAAATAAACCGTGGGAAAAAATAGAGGTGAATCTTGAATAACACTCTGTATGAATCTGAGGGAAATTTGGACCAAGCCTCACTCACAACGTCTAGCCTAAAAGAGTTGTACATGTTTTGCAACAAATTAACTCAGTTCAATAGATATATAATTCAGCTCTAGTAAAGTCCCCCATCCCTAAATGGCAGGATCAGCTAAGAGAGATGCAAAACTGAAATTTTAGTACCTCTGTATCAAGATTAAGGATCTGTGAATAAGGTAATTCCGATTCTGCCTTGCCAAAAGAGATTATCCTTCCACACTTCACAGTTTCTTTTACTTGGAAGCCCTGTCTTTATATCAGTGTAATAATCTGCGAAGATGAAATTCCAAAATCTGTAATGAGTTGGAAATTTGTAACTCCTTCACTTGCAAAACCCATCAACCAGGGGAACCCATCACAAACACAAACAACGAAAAACAACACAAACACACTCAACACATACAAAAATATGTAGTAAGCCAAGAACCTACATTAACCATTCAAACAAAAAAGAAAACACAAAATCTGACAAAAAAACAAAAACAAACACACAAAATTAGGGGTTAGGGATTCATTACCAGTTGACGAGGATGAGTGACGACGACCGACGACTGTGGTACTGGATTACTGGGAATGGGAATGACTGACGAGTGATGAACTAATGATTAATCGAAGAGGGAGACACCAGACAGGGAGTTGAGCTTCAGGCATGAAGAAGACTGATGAGAGATTGAGATGAGAGGCAGGAGATATTTGAGTTACTGAGAGTCTAAGAGATGAGATGCGGCTGCGATAGAGTTACTGAGAGTGAGAGATCAGAGATGAGATGAGAGTGAGAGATCATAGATGTGAGAGATCAGATTCAGAGATGAGATGAGAGTGAGAGGCGTGAATGCGTGATAAAATTAGGGCTTCATTAGTGAACTGAATAGTGACTAGCAAATACGGGTACCCGCGGGTGCCCGCGGGTGCCTGCGGGTTCACCCGTATGAATCGTTATTTATTGGATCGGGCACGTACGGGTCTCAAAAAAATGGGTTTAATATATTGGACCCGTACCTATATTTTTTTACCTAGGTACGGGCCGACCCACTGGGTCCGCACTCCCATTTTGCCGTGTCTAGTTGCTCCTAATGGAATTATCACTAATCAAGATAAGGTCATCCAAAATGCAATTGAGATTGTTTTCCTTGGTACAAGACATAGGTGGTGTTTGTGTCATATAATAAAGAAACTGCCTGAGAAGTTAAGAGGGTATAATGAATATGAAACTATAAAGTTTTTGTTACAAAATATTGTGTATGATTTGTTGACATGTGAAGAGTTCGAAGAACGGTGGAACAAATTCATTGATGTGTATAACCTTCATGAGAATGAATGGTTATCTGGATTGTATAAAGAAAGAGTAAGTTGGGTGCCTACATTTCTTAAAGATACTTTCTGGGCAGGTATGTCTACTACCCTATGTAGTGAAAGTATGCATGCATTTTTCGATGGATATGTAAATTCCAAAACAACATTGAAACAATTTGTGGAACAATATGATAATGCATTGCGAGATAAAGTGGAAAAGGAAAAGGAGGCTGATTTTAGATCTTTCAAGTCTTGGATACCGTGCATAACTAATTACCCCATTGAGAAGCAATTTCAAAATGTATACACAACTGCAAAATTTAAAGAGTTTCAAGAAGAGATTGTGGGGAAGATTTATTGTGAATTATCTTTCCTAAAAAAGTCCGATTCGTGTGAAGAGTATCAAGTTTTAGAAGATGTTTGGTTTGGAGATAGTAATCGAATTGTTCCCTTTCTGGTATACCTTGAAGAAATTTCATGTGATACTCATTGCTATTGTCATTTGTTTGAGTTCAAAGGGATTTTATGCAGACATGCCATTATTGTGTTGATTCATAAAAGAGTTTCACACATTCCAGATAAGTACATTCTATAGCATTGGAGGAAAAACATAAAAAGATGTCATACGAAAATCAAGGTAAGTTATAATAGGTGGAGCACAAATGTTGAAGTACAACGTTTTGAGAAGTTGTCTAATCTAATGCTGACAATAGCTGATATGGCATCAAACAATGAGGAAGACTATAACATGTTGATGGAATTGATGACTGGAGTGAAAAATAAGTTGGAGCAAAAGGAAAGTGAGGGAGGGTTTGGTAGTAAAGAAGGGGACAATCCTCCGAAAGAGGGGAGTAGTCTGATTAATAGTCCACGGGTAGCTTGCCGCAAAGGTTGTCCTCCATGCAAAAGAAAACAATCGAAGGTGGACGAAATTGTACGTAGGGCTAAAAATAAAAAATTGCAAAAACAAAGACCTGGTATGAATTATACACCCATTTTGACATGATATTTGTTTTTTAAACATTATTTACTTATTTGAAGTTTATAATAATATTTACTTGATTATTAATGTGTTATGTTACTTTATAGGGAAAGAATCATTAGCAGAGCAAGATAACATTGCTGAAAGTGTACCGGGAACTCAAGTGTTGTCAAATGATATTGTTGCTACTCAGGTATGTGTTATGTATGTTGTATAATTGTAAAAACATTAAGTTTTCTATAACATGTGCTAAATTGTGGTTATTAAACATTGACAGTTGTCCACTCGTCTGGTTTAGAATCTCGTAGCAAATAGTAATTTATGT
The DNA here is from genome assembly GCA_026225825.1 of Pistacia integerrima. Taxonomy (NCBI): domain Eukaryota; kingdom Viridiplantae; phylum Streptophyta; class Magnoliopsida; order Sapindales; family Anacardiaceae; genus Pistacia; species Pistacia integerrima. The sequence goes on from CM047737.1 coordinate 26,202,713, forward strand.
ACTGGACAGGAGGATGTAAATGATGAACAAATTTCATTAGGAGAGATTTGATATCGTTAACCGGTTGGAGCATTGTTGCATTTGTATTCGGTAGAAATTGTTCGCATTGTGGTTAATTTCTGACGAATGCAGTTGAGCTATATGCTGAATTAGTTGTTTTGTTTTTATTATTTTTGTTGCTGGTTAGGTAAGAGTAGACTGTTGGTTGTAGGGTGTTGAATTCAAAATAATAACGTAAATGTATGTATTATCTTTATTCTGAATGTTTTCAGTATATATTATCGTCACATTTCATTTCAGATTATTCTACATTTCATTTCAGATTTTAATTTTGATATGTCTTTTGGTATGTTTGTTTCGTTTTTATTATTTCTGTTGCTGGTTGGGTAAGAGTAGACTGTTGGTTGTAGGGTGTTGAATTCATAATAATAGTGTCAATGTATATATTATCCTTATTCTGAATGTTTTCAGTATATATTATCGTCATATTTCATTTCAGATTATTTTATATTTCATTTCAGATTTTACTTTTGATATGTCTTTTAGTATGTTTAGTATTACATATACATGAGCATTCAGATATGTATTGAACAATAATTAATGATATGATACTGTGGCAAATATAATCTTCGTACATAACATTTATACTGAGAATTAACATTCATATGATATTGGAGAAGTTCAGCTAATTGAGAACATATTGTGAAATCAAACTTTATTAATTAACATATTTTCATGCATACAGTTTAGTATTTGAACTACACATAATTACAATTAACATTCATAGTCCGTTCCCCAAAGATGTTGAGAAGGTGGAGGTTGTTCAGTAGTTCTTCATCCTAGTGTAGGGGGTGGAGGCTAATTGGAGGAGGACGAGGCTGGTGACAATTTCTTCATCATGTTGGATATTTCTGTCATGCGTTCCCCAAGGATGTCAACCGTTTCTTCTATTCTTGATGCAAACGAGTTGAAATCACTTTGCAACTGATCCTGATGTTCCTGCATTTTCCTCTCAATACGTGAAAAACTCTCTTCTTGAAACCTTTCGATTCGATCAATTATGCTTACTATTTTGTCTCTAAGGTATGAGAAGACATTTCTTCTACATTCTGAGAAGATCTAGGTTCAATACTTGTTCTTCTTCTTTTCCGCACATAGACTCGTCCTTCATTTTCCCCTTCTGGAATAGGGACACTTTCCTAAATCATTGCCTCTTCCTCCATTTCATCCCTAATCAGCAACCATTCTCCTGACATATTCTTTTTAATCAAACCCATTTTAGATAATGTGACATCCCCCAACAAATTATTTGTAGAAAATGTTATCTTATTGGCTTCATCTGAAGGGGTGATCTCAAAACCTAACTTCTGACATATTAGCGTAAAACCATCCCCCAATAAATGTTAGTTTTTTCTGCTTTAATCTCTCCCAACTTCTTAATCAATAACTTAGCTGAATTTACTTACTTCCCTGTTACTGCTGCTTCCATCAACAATAAATCCTTCACTGTCACATTTCCATTTGTTTCTTTCCTGCCATTAAATGTGAATGTCAGAAATCTGTGAAAAACTCTCATGGCAGGATTCCTTAACTTTGTAGATTTACACCTATGTGGATGATAAACCCCTATTCCAGAAAAATCTGTCCAAGCTTGTTTGGAATCCCACGTTCTGGGTACGTTATCCAAACCTTCAAAATCAATCCCTATCCAGTTTGCTAAGTCCTGTGGCCTCACTACACAATTCTGATTCTCTAAAAAACATTGTATACGGCGGTAAATCATCAGTACTTGTCTCCACAACTTCCAAACTACTAAAAAACTCGTAAATCAAATGCTTATATCTGTCATATCTAATACTCGCCAATCGCTCCCATTTCAAATTACGGATCCAACCATTAATCTCATCACCTAAACCCAAACTAGTTATAAATCCTAAATCCAAACTTCTTCCAAGACAAATATCTCTTTTTGCCATCTCTTTGTATTGCTTTTTATGTTGCACGTATCAAAATTGGACTCCAGATGACGATGTGCCTCCACTCGGAGTGGTTGTGTTTTTTGCTCTTACCATTTTCTGCTTTCTTCTAAAACCTTGAAAAAAAACATATCCATAAGTAATTCATGTTAGATGACAAAACATATATGACATTAAACCAATATTACAACCATAATCTTAACCTTAAACTTTAAAGCACATACAACATAACCATGTATCCCACTTTAACAGTATACTATCAAAATCAATCACATTGCGGACAATCGAAAGAGAAATTAATCAAAATGGCAACATATTTTGTTGGATTGTAAATGTTTCACTGGCTGCATTCATGATAGAAATTTTAAAGACACTGATAAGCTAAACATATATTTTTCTAAGACATCAGCAAGATGTAAAAATAGTTCTCACTTCACCACATACCCTTCACAGCTTGATGGAACTGCATACTCGACATATTCTAGTCATGAAGTGCATTTAAATTTTATTTTTCAAATTCACTGGATTCTTTATTTTTTTATTTTATTTTATTTTTTTGGCTGGTTGAATCATTTTGCTGAACAATCACTTTGGTTCCCCTCAAGCTTCATGGTGATCCTCAGATGATCCAATTTGGTGCACATCTAGTGCTTGTGCTTAGATATTTACTTATTGATGAAATGAAGAATCCTATTAGGGAGGAGCTTATGATTGTTGGTGATCGCATTATACACATGTAAGTAATTACAAGCCTGAGGAGCCAGCACAGGAAGGTCAAGTTTAGTAAGAAAGTTCAATCGGTGCCAAAATTTTATGCATGAGTCAATCGTTCAGGTAATGGATTTCAAAAACCAATTCCACTCACTGTGGAGCCAGCATAGGAAGGTCAAGTTTTTAAAAATCTTCAAGTTGGGGAATTGTCCTCTAATTTTCTAAATTTTCCAATAAGTTATAAAGCTTGATATTTAAAATACACCATCATGGTTTTACTGTTTTGCGCCCTTCAATTGATTTTAGAAAAATAATGAAGAATATGAGATTGACAACTGAAGCCATACTATATCATAATTTTCATAACAGAGACAAGGATAGAAATGATGTACTCATCCAAATAAGACAAAATTGCACACGTTGATATGGAGTTACATACTTTAAATTTCTGTAAACCCTATTGGAAAACTAGGTACATATCTAATTAAAAAAGTATTGATATAATGCTCCAAAAAAATGAAATCTTATTAAAACAATTCTAAATATATTGAATAGGAATAATATATATCCCATTATAACAATTGCAACAGAAGATAAAACAACAAAGTATTTCATCAAAACCAAATACCAACATATTTGCCCAAAACCAACACTGGCAGAAGCAAACACTGATTCAAGAAAATGCAACATTTTGCATTCAAATGTGACTCTTAGGCTATTGAGAACACTAGAATATTGATACTCTCATCGAACTAGTAAATATAAAAAGATATTGTAACAACTACTGTAAACTAGTACCATGCATGCATAATAACAATAGAAAATGGGCCCAAAACTTTTCTTTTTATTATAAGTATTAAGTCTTCTATACACAAAGAACATTATTTACAGAAAACCATTTTAAAAGACAAAAACAGGGGAAACGGTGTAGCTATTGCTCCTCGCTTGCCGACGCCCCTCCGACTACATCATCACCTAGATCCTGCATCCACAAAGGAAAATAACGGGGTGAGCACAAAATAATGCCTCAAGAAGTAAAACTCTATCCTGTCTATCCCCGTATGTATTACTCTTAATTCTTTCCTCACATTTTCTATTGTTTCCTACTAAACGTCATGGCCTCATCTTACTGGAGGCACGACCGGATGGCGTTCACACAGCACCATCTCACTTTTCATGACTGTCACGTGGAGTTCACACAGCACCAACCCGTTCTTAGTGACTATCGAGTGGGGATCACGAAGCACCTACCCGGTTGTCTTAACTATTGGGTGGAGACCACAAAGCACTAACCCGTCCCTAATCACTGTCGGGTGATGATCACAAAGCATCAACCCACCTCTAATAAATGTCGGGTGATGATCACAAAGCATCAACCCACCTCTAATAAATGTCGGGTGATGATCACAAAGCATCAACCCCTTTCTAATAACTAACCGGGTGATGATCACAAAGCATCCACCCGTTTCTACTACTTATCGGGTGATGATCACAAAGCATCAACCTATTTCTAATGGCTAGTCGAGTGATGATCACAAAGCATTAACCCGATTCTCATAACTGTCAGGTGATGATCACAAAGCATCAACCCATTTCTACTACTCTTCTCATTCATTCTACTTTAGCACTTCTCATTCTCTCTACCCTTAGAGTAGTTACTTCTACAAAGTTCTCTACTCAAAGAGCAAGTGCATACACAAAGTTTCCTACTCTTTCTTAGGTCACTTCTCAATGCATAATTAATGCCTATGGATGGTTCATCTCCATTAATGCACTTATGAAATGCCAACATGCAATATTGCAAGAATTAAGGTTCACTACTCATACTCAAACCTCTATTAGGCATTTCATCAAACAACTCAAGTGCATAATAAAACTCTACTATAACAATAATTCTAAGTCTTTCTCTAACCATCCAAAATGGGGAGAAACCCCCTCACATAGCCACAATTCCTGCCAAAGAAAGACACTTCCAAAAAGGATTTCTCAATATCCTTTAATTCAATCTCAAACTACCTCTCCAACCCACATGTCATTTCTTATGTTTGCAATGTATAAACAACCACAAAGCACTAGAAATCTCTATTTAAGCCTCAATAACATGACATATGACATGTATATAACATACATACATCATTGCTATCAAAACCCTAATCAAAAAAATTCTCAAATCTCAACTTGGGTTGGGATTTACTTACCTTGTTATGGAGAGATTTCACTAGCTCTTCCTTTCACTTGGTGTGCTTGACTTTTTCTCTACTCTTAAACAAATGAACAAAAACCCTCAATATTCAATATATACTAGAACTCACAAAGCTTTACAACCAAAGCAAGAATCCTTACCTTAGGATGCCTTAGGTTGATTTTCTACCCCAAATCACTCCAAAAGCTCTTTAAAACTCCTTGATCAAAATAAAGAGAATTTGAGAGGAAGCAAGAGAGGAGAGTGGCGATGGAGAAGAAGAATGAAGGGTTTTGCAATGACTTAATTCCTTTTAATGAAATTTATACACAAGCATTCCCATTTTGCCCTTACTCTTCTTTAGGAATTCTAACTATATCCTTTGATTCATTACAAACGCACCCCCATAACAACATATTCTCCATGAAAATTCCTTGTATATAACTCCCCACTTTTCCTGCTAATTAGGGGTAGAATGGTCAAATTGCCCTTAGGGAAGAAAATATCTAAAACTTAACAAACATTTTGATTGGCATGTTGCCGCGGCGAGGAACCCTCTGTCGCCGCGGCTAAACTGTCCAGCAACTTCCCCGTGGCTACAACACCTCTTCGCCGCGGCGAAGACTGAAATACTAAACTTCTTCTATTTTCAACCAATATCAAGGCAAGTGTTCAACATAACACTCAATCAAAGGTCAACCAAACAATACTACCAAGAACCCAACTCAAATAAGAGCAAAAGAAGAAACAATAACTATGTACCTCAAGTAGGGCGTTACAGATATCATATTGTATAAACAACCCACTGCTTTCTTAACAAAACAATCAAACACTGTATAAACAAAGAAGAAACATTTTATAAAAGAGAAGATGGAGCCATTAATTTGGCATTACCAAAAACGTTGTTGATTGTTATTGTCTGGCTCACAGAGGCCAAAGTTTAGTATATACTATAGTTGGAGATGTAGATAATTCTTCCTTCACTTTAATATACAATGAGTTAACATTAAAACTTCATGCAAGTATAAGCCTTTTTTGGAACACCTTCTGCCAACCAAAAACAAGTCCCCTGCTTTTACCCTCGTTTCCCTGGATTTAGTTGGTTTTTTCTACAATGAATGGTTCTATAGGAGTATGATAGACATAAACTAAAACTGGAGCCTAATAGCATACCTGGCCATTTTACTTTAAAAAAACAAACAAAACACACCATGAACCACTAGGAAGAAAAAAGAAGACATTAGAAGGCAACCAAAACTTTTACTTTAAAAAAGCAACCACTATGAAGTTGAATTATTGCAATGGTGGAGCCAAGACTTTAACACCAAAGTTGCAACAGTTACTTAGACTCTCTGCTTTATGAGTACACTGCCCATTTTACTTTTTCTTTACCACTAGGAAGAAAATTGATGTTTTGATCGAATAAGTTTGGTCTCAAGATAAAAGGGGAATGATTTCGAGTTTGAATGAGGACGCTAAGGGATATTATATAAGGTAGGAACTGCACAACCCCTATCATCTAACCTTGTCCACTGGACACACTAATTTTTGCCTAGCAATGCAATGGTTGACTACAAATTTTAGACATAATCAACAGAGAAGAACACTGAAAAGGTTACAAATTTCCTAGTTCTATTTGTTGTGTTAGCTTTTTCCAAGCCAAAAACACCAAAAACAAAAAACTTCTATTTGTCAATCACACAAACCAGTCCCACCAAATTGACTGGATTTCTCTTTATCAACTCAACTCCATTCAACACAAATGTAAATCCAACACATTCATCCAACATAAAAAAAAAAAATAATAATAATAATAATTTGAAAAACAAAAATGTCTAATTACTGCGGCTGATTTGTTTTTTGAGATGAAGAAGACGATGAACCAGAGCGCAGATAAGATGAAGAAGACGATGAACCAAAGCGCAGATGGACGAAGAAGAAGAAGACCGTGGCTGATTTGTTTTTTGAAACACTTTCCCCAAATTTTTTTAACCTAAATGTTTTTTAATTCAACATTTTTGTTTTTAATTAGAGTAGTCAAAAAATAAAGGATGGCCGTCCCATTCCTTATGGACGGGCATCCATTATATACGGACGCGATCCTTACATAGTGTCGGCCCATTCCATATGGGCGGCCAGTCTCCCATATAGCGTCATTGCATAGTCGATCTTCCATATGGGTGGACGTCTATCTAATGGATGCGATCATGTTGTGGATGCCCTGGATGCCCTAGTCCCATAATTTATGAACGGTGTCCAAATATTTTTTTAAATATTTTAAAACCAAATTATGGACGGGTGTCCATTCTATACGGACGCCCGTCCACACATTATGAACGCATGTCCACAATTTTTGGACAGGCGTCCCAGAATTTTTTAAAATTTTTATATTTTAAAAAAAGGACGGACGTCCCTTATTTGCGCACGCCATACAAAAGTTAAAACTTAAGGGACGGGCCGGCCCATTAACATATGAATGCTCGTCAATATGTATGGACGACTGTCCCTAATTTTTTTAATATTTTTTATTTCATTTACCAATGGACGGGCGTCTTTTAAATGAGGACATCCGTCCGTAGTAAATAGACCCCCGTTCATATAATATGGACGGGATTCCATGTCAGTTATGGACGACCGTTCATTAGAAAACATTTAATAACGTAAAATGCGTTGAATGGTCTGAGTCAGCAAACACGTAAGCCGATACAAAATTTCGATATAAAAACCCCGGTGTCTGTAGCATTGTTGTTTATATAAATAATAAGTATTCAATTGGATTTTTTTTTTAATTATAAGATTTAAATAAATCTTGCTATTAAAGTTTAAATTTAATTTATAATATATTAAAAAAATATTTTTTTCTTTGTTCTTCAAAATTTTAAATATAATATAGAATTAGTAATATTATTTTAATAATATAATATTTCACATATTCAAATGTAATACATTAAAATTCAAGGGATGTCGTTTTCTACTTCTTAAAAGGTTATATGAATAATGTTTTGTTATCATATTAACAAAATTATCACACTAATTATATTATTGAAATATCTATATTACTAAATTAATATTATGTATACGTTTTATTATAATTAATAATTCTATATTATATAACAGAGTTATATTAGCAGATTTGAAGTTTAATAAAATAAAAATAATCTAATTTATGAAATATTGGAAATCATAAAACATTTTAGGATAGATTTTGGTGGAGAAAAGGTTTTGTCTACGGGGAACAGAGTAAAAATTTTTATCTCTATAAAAAGCAAAAGTATGCTAAACATATAAAATATAAAAAATATATTTTATTTACCTCTAAAATACCACTGATATTACGAAAATAATTAGAATAAATCTTTTATTAGTGTAGTGATTCCTTTGCAAGAAGAACGAATTCCACTCTTTAGGAGAGAGGCTGAACCGTCTAATCAAAGATCACAAGAGCTAAGAGAAGAACAATGAATTCTGCTCCCTAAGAGTAAATGGATGGAGAAATGGAGTCTCCCTCCTATCAAAGATCACAAGAGTTAAAAGAATTAGCATATTTGCCATTTTTTCAGAAAAAACTCTATTGCTTTTGGTTTGTAAATCACCAATTTGGGTCCAAAACCTGGTCGTGCACACTAAGTGCTATCACCAATTTGGTAAACTCTGTTATGATGTATATATGTGGTTAAACTCCCTCCTTCCTAGAGCTAGCATTAATCACTTGCTAGAGCTAACTTGGTAAAAAAAAAACTTCAATTTTAATCACTTGCCTAAAATTTTAAATGCTTTTTGACTTTCCCAAAGCAAGCAAAGATGCATGAAATAAATTTAGTAATGCTAATTTTTAATAAATCCTTCACTTTTGTTTGTGTATTGTAGTTTTCATAGTTAGCTGAAGTCCAAGTTTCTTATGATTTGTTTTCTCAATAAGAGATACTCTCTGTTTCTCCTCGTAGTGTACCCAAAAGAGCTCTGTCCAAGCTTCCTGAGTTTGATGCAGGTTATTGATAAAAAGTCCTCTGCTATTCACTATGGCCCATCAGAAAATTCTCATGTTTCTAACTACAGCATGGCCTTGTCAAACTATCCACTTTCATTGCATCGGAAAAAATGGTCAAAGACAGAAAAGGAAAATCTTGGAAAGGGAATAAGACACCAATTTCAAGAAATGTTGCTGCATGTGTCAATGGATAGATTAAGGTATGCACAAACAAATCTTTTCAGCATTATATATCCTTTGAACTCATGTAAATAAGTATAGGCCATGACTAGGTGATGACATACCCATCAAACAACTTAGATTTTTATTATCTCCCAAATTTCTATGTTTCTTCTCTTGGTATTCTCATGATAGTCTTAACTCTTCTTATGATAGTTATCAGAAGGGATAGTACAGATCAGAAAGAAAGGGGAGGGATATAATAAGAAATGGGAAACAAGAGGAATTAGAAAAGAAGCATACAAATTGGGGAGAAAGCCATCTTTATTATCAATTCGTATTTCAAGTCAGGTAAGAAGACAATCCAATATAAGGAAGTCTTCGGTCTTATTTAGACTAGGAAGGAAATAAAAACAAATTAGGAGAAAAAATAAAACAAGTCCTAGAGATATAACATCAAACCTATGAGGGTCTTGGTTGTTCTGCATCTTTAAGCCTCTAGGCCAAAACAATATTTATTATAGAGTGTCTCCTTTAATGCTACAACTTAAAGTTCGAATCTATTTTGCTTTTAAACTTTGCTGTACATATAGTTTTTGTTACCTACGTTATGATTGGATTACTTCTTAAGCATAATTTTCTGGGCCTGCTTTAAATTGGCAGTGGTTCAGAGGGATCTTCTACAGATGCAAATGGTTTGAATAACATTTCACAGCATCAAGAATGTACCAAAAAATGGTTAAATACCACATCCACCAAAAAAGTTAAATGAAATGATGCTGCAATGAAATCAATACAGATTTGAGACAGATTTAGATCTAAAAAACACAGACTCATAATACTTGACAGCCTATTAATTAAGCTATAAGATAACACCGTTTGATAACCTTAGGGGGATCTTACCTGAGTCTATTTTCACACCATGCTGCTTCATAGAATTCAATAGCACTTTGAAATCGTTACAGCAACTGCATATGTAACACCAGAGACCAGACCATATTTCTCTTGACTACAATGTTGTCATGTCAACCGTTCCAACAGGTAGATCCCATTGACTGGCCCCTGCCATGCATCCATATTCTTCAAGACATTATAGTTAAAAACCTTTTCTAATGCTCTTCTTGCTTTGTCTTCATCAGCTATTGTTGAAAGAGCACATGCTCGTGCATAACTACATTAGAGACACACCTGGTAAGTTCCAGTCTAATCAAATTTGAACTAAAAAATATATATATTGAGAAAAAGAAACATGTGAAACACTATAACTAAATCGAGATTTATCAGGCCTGGATATTTGAGAATATCAATGAATGAAGTTAATCAGTTGCAACATACCATCGTCCAGGAAACTGATCAGCTTGAAAAGATGAACTTGAGCGGCTACCATTATTTTCGTAGTTGAAGTCAGAACCGTTCCCCAATTTCTCATACACAACTTTTGCTTACTGAAATTTGCATCAGAAATAATCCTCAAACCCTTAAGACTACTTCATATGCAAATGCTGACGCAGCCTGCAATGCTGCCACCTCCACTATATGCACTTAAGACAGAGACAGATCACGTGCCGTATGTCTGATTAAGGAAGCCATCATTCTGAATCATCCCCGTCACCATCCCTATCAATTTTGAACAGATGAAAGTGTTTACTGTACCTTCTTCTTACCGTGACCAAAATAGAGCATTCGAGCAGCTGCGTGAACGTTTGCAGGATTCTGATCCGAAAAAAGTTGAATACTCACGAAAGTTTTTATCATGTAAGCATCAATTTCACTTCTGGACTAGAAATTGAGGAAGCTGGTTCAAACATTCACGATAATTTTCAGCCTTCATTAGTAACTGCATGACTAAGGACATCGTAAATCCAGTCGGCTTCACATTTCTCTCCGCCATCTTATGAAGGAGTTCAACAACTTTTGGTATCTCGTTATTTTTGAGGAAACCAAACATCAGCGTACCAAAAGTGACCTCATCTGGAGCACAACCTTCTTCCTCCATATCTGTTAAAAACTCATTTGCCTTTTCTAATTGTCCACTTTTACAGAGCCCATAGATCAAAGTGGTATATACAATCACATCAGGCCTAATTCCTTCTGAAACCATCTCTTGATAAACACCAAGAGCTTTGTTGATTATTTTGTTCTTGCAATACCAATTGATTAAAGTAGTGTAGCTAACAACATCAGCTCTATACCCCTTTCTAGTTATAGAATTCAATAACTCCCTTGCATCACGAATTCTACCTGTCAAGCAATAACCGTTCATCAAAATGTTGTAAATACAAGCGTCGGGTTCCACACCTTGTTGAATCATAAGTTGCAACAACCTATTTACTTCATCGAATTTCCCTTTCTTGCAAAGGAAATCTATGACTACACTAAATGTCACCACACAAGGCTGCACACCTTGATCCATCATCGATATAAATAAACTTTTAACAATCTCCCAATCACCCACACGACAAAAACCATGAATTAGAACGGTATAAGTTACTACGTTTGGACTAATTCCCGAACTCTTCATTTCCAAAAATAACTGTCTAGCCTTCTTAATTAATCCATCTTTACAAAGACCATCGATTATAATACTATAGGTAACAACGTTTGGCCTACAAGTAACACCAGATTCTTCATTTCCCTTAGCCATTTCTTCATGCAACTTAATGGCAACACTTACATTCCCGGTTTTACACAATCCATCAATCAAAGTATTGCAAGTGATGACATTAGGCCTACAACCAACAGCAACCATTCTCTTAAACAATTCCATTGATTCCATAATATTTCTCTCTACACACAGACCTTTGATCAAACAAGTAAAAGTCACCACATTTGGGCTAAAACCCTTCTTCAAAATCACCCCGAAAACCGCAAAACTATCCGGAACCCTTTTGATATTACAGAAGCAATTAATCAAAACATTAAAAAAAATCAAATCTGGAGACAACCCAGTTGAATTAAAGCACTTATAAAGCGAAATCACTTCATAATAATGCTTCTTCTTTGCAAGTGCGCTAAACAATGTAGTGAATGATGAAATTGGAGGAATAGGTTGCAAATTAATCATGTAATGAAAAAAGTTCAATGCTTCATTCAGAGTAAAGTTACCCGATCGACAATTTTCCTTGAGGAATTTTGCAAGTGAGGATCGTTCAAGGGGTTTTTCGAAAGAATACAAAACTTCATTTTTGGAGCTTGACGTTGTGAGGTTGTGTAAGTGAGCTAACAAAGATGAAATATTCCCTTTCAGAGATGGGTTTTGAGAGATTGAAGACGATCGAAATGGGGATCTCAAATCCATGTATGAAGATTGAAGAGTGTTTTTCGGAAGTAAGGTCATTGCAAACTTATGTAAAGTACTGTATCGATCTTTCCTTAACAAAGTAACAAACCACCTTCATGATTTCGAAAATGAGTGAATCCTTTTTTCCCACCCAAATAATGGCTTAATGATTTTTCCACCCACAAACTTTTAAAAATATCAGCTTACTATCCAAATTTGTATTTCGACGGCAAACAGAGAGCAAACTCTGTCCAAACTATTAGGGCTTTTGAAGAGAGGAGGCCACTGAGTATTTTGGTGATAGAAGATTGGATTTGGTGGATGGGCTTGATCGAAATTTGACTTGGGATGGGCTTAGGGTGTACACGAACGAGTAGTTCGCGAATTGCTGGGGCTTGGCTCGTAGATGCTTGAATCTGACTCGAAGTCTGATGAGCTGAGTATAGTCTCGAATTGCTCAGTTCGTATACAAACCGAGTACCAAATATGGTGGTACTCGGCTTGGAGGCTCGTCGATCTTCTCAAGCTCGCCACTGAATGAGCTGCCGAGCTTGAACTTGATCGCAATCTCTGGAGCTTACATTTTTGTTAAACGCTAAACGGTACTCTCCCACTCAGTCTCCCTCCAAAAAGAAACACAAATACCCAAAATCCCTAACTTTCTAAAATCTAAACACAATCCGAAGAGAGACTTTCCCTCCCAAGTTCCAACGCCAACCCTAAAACCAATCAAAGAAGGGGGAAGATAGATTCCTCTCTCAAGCTTCAACCCTCACAATAAATCAGTGATTTCCTACAAAGTAAGCTGAAAAATTGGTTCTCAAATTGTCTCTCTCTACCAAAGACTCCATTCTCAACCCCAAGTCCGCAAGACCCCGACCCCAAAACCAATTGAAGAACTTAGCTTCCTTTTTGAAGTTTCAAGTCTGACTAATCTTTCTCTCTCTATTCTGGAATATTATTAGCCTGAGGTTTGTGTTTATAACTTATTTAATATCAATCTCCAATCCTTGTTCAATTTATCTCTAATTTTCCTTTTTATTGTGTTGATTTTGCTAAAAGTTGACACTTAAAGATTTTGTTTTGTCATTAGACCCATCACTCGCTAGGACAGGTTGAGTCCGATTTATGCTTGATGCCTTGAAGCTGTGATTGTAAGTCTGTGAACGTGAATTCTTGCTTGATTTCAACATGAAGCTGTGTACATCAAGTATTTGTTCTTGGCATAATAACTTGAGGTACTGACAATGCTAGTATACTATTGATTTAGTGATCACTGATACTAATTACTAGATAGTGAATACTAATCACTCAGTTGGAGTGAAATAGATAGAATTATGTTGATTTTGTTGTTTTGTGGAAGGATAATCAGTGTTTATATCGGGTTGGGGAGCTAGGCTAATAAAAAAGATAGTCCAGTCCCCTACATTTTCTTGTATGATAATGATGTCAAATTTTTTGTTCCAAGTTTCTAAATGATATTTCAATAATAACTAATCATGTGTTTTTCTTATTTGCGAACACATATGGCATCAACTCCATCGAGTTCTACTCCACAAGGGTCACGGCCCACGACTGACAGTAATGCAGCAATTGCAGCTGCTATTAATGAAGAAGATATAGAACAAACTGATGTTAACCCTTTTGCAAGGAAAAAGAGGGCTCAGACATCTGCAGTGTGGAAGGATTTTAGAGAAATTGATGTTACTAACGGACCAAAGGCTGAATGCATCTATTGCAAAAGTAGGCTTGAGATAACAGGCACCAGGAGAACTACTCACCTTTCAAGGCACTTGAAGACTTGTGTACAATGAAAGCTCTTTGAAAGGAAACAAAAAAGGTTTTTCCAGGCAACAAATCCATCTAATGTAGGAAATGTTATCTCTGTTCTTACAGGAGATAAATTTGACATGGCAAAAATGCAGGAATTAGTGGCAACTTAGGTGTTGATGCATGAGCATCCCTTTACTATTGTGGAGGAAGAAAGATTTAATAACATGCAGAGGTATGGGATCCCTGAGTAGGAAAAGATTAGCTGTAGGATGTGTAAAAATGATGATGTTACTCTGTTTGAAAGGGAGAAGATAAGGCTGAAGACTTTGTTGAAGGATGTTGACAGAATAAGCTTGATGACCAATTTACGAAAGTCAAGTAATCAAAGGTTGTAGTACATGGTATTGACGGGGCATTTCAAATATGGTAATTGGAGGTTGCAAAAACAGATTCTAAACTTCTTGTACATTCTCCATGCATTGGTTCTCAAATTGCAGATTTAATTTATAAGTGTTTGAAGGAATGGGGTATAGAGAACAAGGTGTACATGATATCAGTGGATAATGCATCAAGTAATGATGCAGCAATCAGGATTTTAAAGGAGAATAGGGCAATTAACAATAGGCTGCTTTGTGGAGGGAGATTATTCCACGTTAAGTGTTGCACACACATCTTGAACCTTATTGTTCAAGATGGGCTGTCCCAAATAAGGTCCATTATTGATGATGTTCGTGACAGTGTGGCCCATGTGAAACAGATGGAGAGCATGCTTATTGTTTTTTTAGAGATAGTGCAAATGTTGCGTTTGCCCTACCGAAAACTGATCCTGGACTACAAACAAAGTGGAATTCCACTTTTGAGATGTTGTCAACTGTAGTGAAGTTTAAAGATGTCTTTCAAAGGCATAAAGAGAAAGACCCATATTATAATTAATGTCCCACTGTAGAGGAATGGGTTAAGGTGGAGCAAGTTTGTGAAGTGTTGGGGGTGTTTAGTACCATTACTAATATCGTTTCTAGGAGTGAATACCCAACTACAAATCTATATCTTAGTGAGATTTTTTAGGTTAAGGTTATACTAGATCATAAGTCAGTGGATGAAAATGATTTTATTCGACACATGATTATGAAAATGAAACTGAATTTGACAAATATTAGGGAGAATGCAACTTGTTGATGTGTGTAGCAGCTGTCCTAGATCTTAGGTGTAAAATGACAGAGTGGACTTTTGTTTACCTAAAATGTATGGTGAGATTGATGCCCAAGTATATAAGAGCAAAGTTAAAGATGTGTTGTATCAAATTTACCAGGAGTATGTTGATGATTATCAATCTCAATCCTCAAACATTGAACAACCAACTGCAATGGTTCCTCGGGGCAATGAACAAATAGAACCTAATGTGTCTGGTTTTGCAATGTTTGCAGAACAGATGAAAATGGTTCAAAGTATTCCACCAGAGGAATCAAAGTTAGATAGTTATCTGGGAGAGGGTTGTCTCATGTTTGCAAAGGGGGATTGTACGAAATTTGAAGCATTGGAGTGGTGGAAGGTTAATATAATGAGTATCAAATCTTGTCTAGGATGGCTTGTGATATACTAGCATCCATATAACCACAGTGGCTTTGGAGGCCTCGTTTAGTACTGGCAGTAGAGTAATAGAAACGTATCGAGCCTCATTGTCACCCCAAACAATACAAATGCTCCTTTGTAGAGGTGATTGGTGTCAGCATCTCAGTGGAGTTCATAGAAAGAACAAAGTAATTATAAATTGTAACTGGTGATTAGTACATTTTCACTTACTAGTTAGTAGTTGCTTTCATTTTTGTAATTGAAACTAATATTTGCCCTTGATGTAATCTAGAAGGAGCAAAAACAAGTGCAGATTCAACTTCCAATCAAGTGAAGATTATGAAGCGTGAATGCATTTTTTGGCCAGAATCCTCAGGTATCAATCAACTCTTAATCACTTATGTAGTTATGTTTCATAATAAAACAGTTTTTATTCTTCATTTACAACTACCCTTTTGTCTTAATGTTCGGGACTTTTTTTTTTTTTTTTTTTTTTGTGTGCCATATAAAGGTTGGTTTTTGCAAGGATTTTTGGTTGTTTGAGAGGGTGGAGAAGAGATATGTTTCATAATACAAAGGTTGGTTTTTTCAAGTGTTGTTGTGAACCTAAGTTGTGACGATGTTATTGTGATTCTTGTGAAGTGTTTATTTATATTATGTTATTGTTGAACTTGTGATGTTATTTGAGAGGGAGGACTATGGAGAAAAGATGTGATTCTTGTCGACTGTTTATTTATGTGATGTCCATTGAGTTTTAAACTAGGGACTTTGTTGATTTTACCTTACATGTTTTTCCTAAAATTTAGATATTCTATAATTCTAATCGGGGGTGTTTATTGTTTCTATAGGTTTTTTGAATTTAGAGTTCTAGACTTTGCTAAAAGGTCTTTTTGCTCTTTGCTGGGCATAATATGTTTGTCCTAATCCCTAAAATTTTATAATTCTAATTAGGGGAATTTATTATTGCTGCAACCTACAAGTTTTTGGAATATGGAGTTCTAGATTTTGCTGGAAGGTCTTTTGCTCTTTGCTGGGTAGAATATGTTGGCCTGAAATTTTGATATTCTATAATTCTAATTAGGGGTATTTATTGTTGCTACAGGTTTTTGAATTAGGGGTATTTATTGTTGCGGCAAGTTTTTTGAATTTGGAGTTCTAGACTTTGTTGGAAGGTCTTTTGCTCTTTGCTGGGCGGAACATGTTAGCCTGAAATTTAGATATTCTATAATTC
This sequence comes from Pistacia integerrima, assembly GCA_026225825.1. Lineage (NCBI taxonomy): Eukaryota > Viridiplantae > Streptophyta > Magnoliopsida > Sapindales > Anacardiaceae > Pistacia > Pistacia integerrima. The sequence continues at coordinate 26,219,582 of CM047737.1, forward strand.
TAATGTTGTATATATTTTGTTGCTATAGGTTCAAAGGGTAAAAGTCTAGTGAAAGGTAAAGGTGAGTAGGTGATCCATGACTTGGCTGCTCAGTTGCTATAAATTTGGTGTTGTTTTGCCAAATGCCAACAGGTTGTATCATGGCTGGTGTATATTTTGTTTTATGTTAGTTTGGACTTCGGAAGCAGTCAGCTTGGCAATTGTAGTATGCATGTGAATGAGATAAATCCAAAGTCCTAACCTCTAAATGTAAATATGTATTATGTAAATATGTACTGGCTCCTTGTAATTATGTATTATGTAAATATGCACTGGCTCCTTAATCTTGAAAATATTAATGAAGAAGCTTCTCCTTTGGATTCTGTAATCCTGGATTCTTAACTTGGATTCAGTTGAAAAGGTAATTTGATTGCATGCGTGGTTTCAATTTCAGTTTGTAATCTGTATATAAAACTGTTAAACGAGCTTTTCATCGAGCTCGATTTCAAGCCTGGTAATAAGCTTTTACTCGAGCAATAAAACGGTCAACCAATCAAGCTATATTAACGAGCCTGGCTCAAACTCGAATCAAGTTCGAGAAATTCTCGAGCCAAACAAACTATTCATGAGCACTAACTAATTGACGATCTTGATCTCAATCTCGAATTTCCCTACTCGTCAAGCTCGAGCTCAAATTCGAGCCCAATGAACAAATTACGAGTCGAGCACTGTTTAGCTTGGCTCAACTCATATACACCCCTAGAGAGGGGCAACTACAATAGGGATGGACACAGGTTGGGGTTGGGGACCCCTGTTTTCGACCTTAGCCCAAAAGCCCAAAGAGATTCCCCGGTCTCGGTTTGTATCCTGAATCGTGAATTTGGGGAATCCCCAAATTAGGTCTGATCCCCAAATGGGGAATTCGGGAATTCCCCATTTGAGGTTTTTGCGTTATAATTTTCTTTTTAATTTATAATGATTTAAAACAATTATAATGAATTAAAATATAAAAATTATATTTATGATACATTATACATATATGTAAATATATTATATATTAATGGTATAATATTATGTATTATTGTATTAATAACAAGTATTAACATATGAATATATAATATTATAATTACGGATAATAGCATATTATGTATAATATATAATATATAATATATAATATATCATAATAAATTCTAAATAAATTATATCATATATATTATAATAAATTCCAAATAAATAGATAACATAATATAACAAGGGCAATTAAGTAATGAAATTGAAATAACGATTCAATGAGGGATAAAAAAATAAATTATAATGATTTATTATAATTAATTAAAATATCAAATGATAAATTATATATATATACACACACACGTATGATTATAAATAATAATATAATATATAACATATACATGTTATATACATTATACATATATAATATATAATATATATAACGTATAATGTATAATATACAATGTATAATGTATAACTTTTGTTTCATGGCATTAGTATATTATGTATAATGTATATATATATATTAGAGGTGGAAAATTTGGGCCGGGTTAGGCAGGTCAACCCTAACCCGACCCGGGAAAATGCGGGTTAAACTCGAACCGCCAAGATGGCGGTTCGGGTTGACCCTAACTTGACAACAACCCCCGGGCAGGCCGAGTTGCACAATGGCAATCGGCAACCCGGTGGGTTGCTATTTTGTCTCTTTTGCAAGAGACCCGGCAACCACAGCCAACCCGGCGGGTTGTAACGGCCAACCCGCCAGGTTGGCCGAAAAAAATAAAAATAAAAAATAAAAATTTTTATTTTATTTTTCAAATTACCCCTTTACCCTTGAAATATAGCCGTTGGAGGGGTCTTTTTCGTCATTTTTCTTTCCCATTTTTTCCTATAAATTGACCCTAAACTCTCACATTTTTCTCACAACTCAAATTCTCTCATTCTTTCATATTCTCTAATCTCTAAACTCTCAATTATTCATTTATTAGTTTTTGCAATTTGCTTATATTTTAATTTTTATTAGTTTTTTCAAATTTTAATTCATATTTTCAATTTTCCAAATTCAAATTTCCATACTCCAATTCTCTTTCTTTAATTTTTATTTCTTCTACATCAATTTTTTTTTTGAACTACAATGGATATATATTTCTCTCTCATCAATTACAATGATGATGGAAACTACTATCCTACTCCTAGTCCGTTGATTTTATTAACATAAATGTAGGAGGAGATTCAAATAATCCCGTTTTCCCATTCTCAGAATCCGATACACCTCAAACTATGCCCCCGATTCCAACAGCTCCCGGTGGTTCTAGAAGTTGTCCTCGTAATCGTTGTGCTCGTCAAACTTCATCTCAAGCTGAGGCAGGATCATCAACTGCCGTCGAAAGCAAAGACAGACACACATCAGACGTTTGGGCGCATTTCAACAAGTTTTACGAGACAAAAAATGGCGTTCAAGTCAAGAAAGCGAGATGCAAATACTGTAGAAATATTTTTAAAGCTGATTCAAGTAATAGTACTAGTATTTTAAAAAGGCATGCTAATAAACATATTAATCAACATGGAAATAGAGAAAGCAATCAAACTCAAATAACTAATATGGGTACTAATTGGCGTTATAGTTCTGATGTATATAGGGAACAGTTAGCTTTATATATTACTGCAACTGATCAACCTATTAATATGGCTGAAGATAAATATTTTGAAAGATTTGTTCAAAATTCATTTTTTCCAGGATTTAAAAGTTATTCTAAAACTTCAACTAAAAATGATTTAATAAAATTGTTTAAAAAAATGAAATTAGAATTAAAAAATAAAATACATACTTGTCATGTTAATGTGGCTCTAATTGCCGATATTTGGAGTGGTAGAGTTAAACAAGATTATATTTGTGTAACTAGTCATTATTTTGATAATTAATGTAAATTAAATAAATCTTTATTAGGATTTAGATTAATGGATGTTGATCATAGTGGTGAACAAATTTATAATAAAATTGTTGAAGTTTTAGAAGATTATGATGTTGTTAATAAAGTGATAAGTTTAACTTTAGATAATGCAAGTTCTAATAGTAAAGCTATAGATTATTTTCAAAATAATTATCCTTTATATAACAATTTGAAGTTTTTTCATCAACGTTGTGCATGTCATGTTATTAATTTAATTGTGAAAATTGGTATGAAAACAATTAAAGAAAATATTAATAGAATTAGAGATTGTTTAGCTTGGATTACTAGTAGTAATAAAAGAAATGCTGAATTTCAAGACGCTTATATAAAATCAAATATGTCTCCTAGAACTTTTGCATCAGACATGCCTGTTAGATGGAATAGTACTTATTTAATGCTTGATTCATGTTTACCTTATGCTAATATAATTAGTTATTTTGTAGCAAATGATAGAGGTCCTCATTATTTGGTAGAAAATGATTGGCAAATAGCTAAAGTATTTCATTCTTTTCTTAAAACTTTTTATCAATCCACTTTACAACTTTCTAGTGTGTATTATCCTACTAGTCCATTGGTAATACATACAATTATAAAAATTTCCGAGTTATTTATAAAAAACAAAGACAATGTAATTTTAAATGCACCAATAAAGGCAATGGAAAAAAAAGTTTTTAAAATATTGGGAACCCATTCCTTTTCTTTATTGTTTAGATGCTATATTTAATCCTAAAATTAAATTAGCAGGTTTAGAAAATGGTTTTGATAATTTATGTGAAAATTTACAAACTGAAGTATATGCCAATCAAATAGGAGAGGTAAAAAATACACTTTTCGAAGTATATTTCCAGTATGAAAACAGGTATAGGAACCCGCAAAGAGACGAAACATCCAAGGAAGCTGCATCAGAAGAAACAAATGAAGACTTCTACTCTTAGGGTGCATTGAATAGGCCGAAGAGGACCCGAATCTGAAGCACAACCTCCTCTTCAGAGGCTCCACCAATAACAACAACAACAACTAATGTACTGTCTTCCATGCAGTCGCAAAGTAATGAGCTTCAATATTATTTGGTAACCCCTGAAATGTTACCAGTAGATCCACAACAGAGAGCCAACATTGATCTCTTAGACTATTGGAGAGCCAGAAAATGTATTTTTCCGGTATTATCAAGACTTGCCTTGGATGTTTTCGCTGTTCCTGTCTCAACCGTCTCATCCGAACAAACTTTAGTGCAAGTGGAAGAATTTTAAATGAAAGGAGGACTAAACTTACACCACAAATGATTGAAGTCCTCACATGTCTTCGAGATTGGGAACGGTCGCGCCATCAAGGTCAATACGAGGTTATCAATGATACTTTAATAGAATTATTTCAATTTTGTAATATAGATAATACAGATGAGGGAGGTCCTAGTGAACCCCAAAATTAGTTGTTCTGTAAATTGTAACTTGTAAATTAATTGTCAATTAATGCACTCTTTTTTCCTTACCAAGTTTTTGTCCTATTAGGTTTTTCTTGGTGAGGTTTTTAACGAGGCAATAATTATTGTAATTTCTTATTTTATTTTTTAATAAATGAATAAATTTAATTATTCTTATATTATAATTTTAATGTATTAAAATTGAATTAATATTTGGAATGTTAACCAAAAAAAAATTAATTTAATTTAATTATTGATATTTGAAAAGAAATTAACAATTAACTAAAAACAATTACATTTATAAATTGTTAATTATTCATTTGAAAAGTTAATTAAACATTTAAACTTAAATAAAATAAAACAAAACAAAATAAAAAAAAAAAAGGTCAAAAAGCGAGTTAACTCGACCCAACCCGCGCCTAACCCGGCGGGTTAGGGTTGGCAGTCCGGGTTGGGCCAACCAATGTCGCCGAGCGGGTCAGAACCGACCCGCCATTTGCAGCAACCCGCCGCGGGCCGGGCGGGTTGCTTTTCCACCTTTAATATATATTAGGGAATTCGAGGTGAGGATAGGCCGGGCTGGGGCGGGCAAGACCAATCCTGTCCCCAAATTCGATGACCGATTTTCAGCCTGGGCCTGACCCAAACCCTGAATAATTTGGGGAAACTTCACCCCGTTCAAGACGATCCCCACGAGGGTGGGTATTATGCCCATCCCCAGGCTGCATAAACCCTTATTACTTGATTGCCAGAGATTGGCCGGGTTGGTGAGAGAAGGGTTTAAGGGTTTTTGGTGAGTAATGATCGAAGAAGATAATGGTGGTGAAGTAGGGTCGTAACGATGCTAGAACTGAAAACGGAATATAAATTTGGATAACAAAATAATATTTTAAAAGTTTGTGGTGAAAAAGTGTCTTTAAGCCATTATTTAGGTGGGAAAAAGCTGTTTGCTCTTTTGAAAATTCTTCACTTAGCACCCTAAATGTTAAAAATGCAAATCCATGTTCAAGTGCTTTACGGTTGAAGATGGTTTTCTACTAAATCCAAAATTATCCGGTTGATCAAACAAAATGCAACCAATTTATATAGGTATTGAACTGGAATTTTTTTTTTTACTTTTTTTTTTTTAATTATAAGATTGAAATAAATCATAGTATTGAAGTTTAAATTTAATTTACAATGATATTAAAAAAATATTTTTTTTCTTTATTCTTCAAAATTTTAAATATAGTACAGAAATAGTAATCATAATGAATTATAAATAATATTATTTTAGTAATTTAATACTTCACATATTCGAATGTTATACATTAAAATTCAAGAAATTTTTTTCTACTTTTTAAAAGGTCATATGGATAATGTTCTGTTATCATATTAACTAGATTATCACACTAATTATATTATTCACATATCTATATTATTAATATAATATTATGTATACATTTATTATAATTAATAATTCTATATTATATAACAGAGTTATATTGATGGACTTAAAGTTTAATATAATAAAAATAATCTAATTTATTGACGGACTTGAGGTTTAACATAATAAAAATTATCTAATTTATAACATATAAGGATCGATTTTGGTGAAGAAAACGTTATGTCTACGGGGAACAAAGTAAAATTTTGTATCACTATAAAAGCAGAAGTATGCTAAACATATAAAATATAAAGAATTTTCTTTTTTAACTCTAAAATCCCAATGATATTGACAACGACAATCATGGATTATTTGAGCCTGTAGTTCCACATCGCCATGAACTTCCCTCAATATCATCTTGGGTGCTGCACTTCAGATGCAGAGAGACAATATATATTGAGGAAAAAAAACATGTGAAACACTATAATAGGGACATTTGAGAATATCAATAAATGAAGTTAATCAGTTGCAACATACCATTGTCAAGTAAACTCATCAGCTTGAACAGATGAACTTGAGCTGCTACCATTATTGTCGTAGCTGAAGTAAGAACCATTCTCCAATTTCTCACATACAAACTTTTGCTTACTCAAAATTTGCACCAGAATTAATCCTCAAACCCTTAAGACCTACTTCATGTGCAAATGTTGATGCAGCCTGCAATGCTGCTACCTCCACTATATGCACTTACAACAAAGATAGATCACGTATTGTATGTCTGATCAAGGAAGCCATCATTCTCAATTATTCCCATCACCCTCCCTATCAAATTTGAACAGATGAAAGTGTTTACTGAACCTTCTTCTTACCGTAACCAAAATGGAGCGTTTGGCTAGCTAGATGGACTTTTGTAGGATTTTGCTCTGGAAAAAGTTTAATACTCACTGAAGTGTTATCACGTAAATTTCAATTTCGCTTTTGGACCAGAAATTGAGGAAGCTGGTTCAAACATTCATGATAATTTTTGGCCTTCGTAAGTAACTGCATGACTAAGGACATTATAAATTCAGCAGGCTTCACATTTCTCTCCGCCATTTTATGAAGGAGTTCAACAACTTTTGGTATCTTGTCATTTTTGAGGAAACCAAACATGAGCGTACCAAAAGTGACCTCATTTGGAGCACAACCTTTTTCCTCCATATATGAAAACAACTCATTTGCCTTTTCCAGTTGTCCACAGTTACATAGCCCATTGATCAAAGTGGTATATACAATCACATTAGGCCTAATCCCTTCTGAAATCATCTTTTGATAAAGACTAAGAGCTTTGTTGACTATTTTGTTCTTGCAATACCAATTGATTAAAGTACTGTAGCATACAACACTAGCTCTATACCCCTCTCTAGTTATAGAATTCAACAACTCTCTTGCGTAACCAATTCTACCTGCCAAGCAATAACCATTCATTAAAATGCTATAAATATAAGCGTTAGGTTCCACACCTTGTTGAACCATAAGTTGCAACAACCTATTTACTTTGTCCAATTTCCCTTTCTTGCAAAGAAAATCTATGACCACACTAAACGTCATCACACAAGGTTGCACACCTTGGTCCATCATCGATATGAATAAACTTTTAACAATCGCCTAGACGACAAAAACCATGAATTAGAACGGTATAAGTTACTATGTTTGGACTAATTCCCGAACTCTTCATTTCAAAAAACAATTGTCTAGCCTTCTCAATTAATCCAGCCTTACAAAGACCATCAATTATAGTACTATACGTAACGACATCTTCATGCAACTTAATGGCAACACTTACATTCCCAGTTTGACACAATCCATCCATCAAAGTCCCATAAGTGATCACATCAGGCCTACAACCAACAAAGAACCATTTTCTTAAGCAACTTCATCGACTCCATAATCTTTCTCTCTACGCACTGACCTTTGATCAAACAAGTAAAAGTCACCACATCTGGGCTAAAACCCTTTTTCAAAATCACCCCAAAAACCGCAAAACTATCCGTAACCTTTCAATATTACAGAAGCAATTAATGAAAATATTCAAAGAAATAGAATCTGGAGACAACCCAGTTGAATTAAAACACTTATAAAGCGAAATCATTTCATAATAATACTTCTTCTTAGCTAGTGCACTAAACAATATGTTGAATGATGAAATTGGAGAAATGGGTTGCGAATTAATCATGTAATAAAAAAAGTTCAATGCTTCATTCAGAGTAAAGTTACCCGTCGACAATTTTCTTTGAGGAATTTAGCAAGTGAGGATTGTTCAAGGGGTTCTTCGAAAGAATACGAAACTTCATTTTTGGAGCTTGAATTTGTGAGATTGTGTAAGTGAGCTAACAAAGATGAAATACTACCTTTCAGAGATGGGTTTTGAGAGATTGAAGGCGAACGAAATGGGGATCTCAAAGCCATGTACGAAGAGCGTTTTTGTGGGTTGGTTTTCCGAAGCATGGTCATTTGCAATTGCGTTAAAGAAAAAAGTTTTGACAAATTTCACAAACAACCTTTAAGGTTTTCAAAATTACAAACTTATGTCAAATCTATCTTTCCTTTACAAACCACCTCCACGATTTCGAAAGTTGTTCACTTAGCACCTCAAAGTGAAGGTTAAAAAATGTAAATCCACGTTCAGTGCTTTCTACTTTTTAAAAGGTTATATGAATAATGGTTCGTTGTCATATTAACAAAATCATCGTATTAACAAAGATTATTAGGCTAATTATATTGCTAAAATATCTATTTTACTAAAATAATATTTCGTATATTTCATTATGATCACTAATTTTATATTATATAATAGAGTTATATTGACGGATTTGGGGTTTGATAAAATAAAAATAATCTACTTTCTCCAAAGATTAGTCCAGATACGCGTAAACAGGTCTAACTCTAGACACCTTGGAGAAATAAAAAAAAAAATCTAATTTATGAAATAATGGAAATTTTTACAATCTGAATGATACCAAACTCTATTTTGATGTGTTGAATGAGCTAGTACTAGTAGTGGCCTCCAGAGATGGGTGTGGAGGCTAATCCAAGAGGTGATCTTGAAAGCTGCTTGGAGATGGAGGTGATCTCTCTGAGTCTGAGAATAGGTCTCATCTCAGGGTGCTGTCCTCCTCCTCCTAGTGACTCTGAAGAACACTCCTCCTCTTTGATCTTTTTCACTTTGCTATGGACTGGAATTGGATTTCGATTCCCCGAAATCATTTGCTTTTTCTTCTTCAGCTTCATCTTCCTTTACTTCACAGCTTACCCTCTCTCCTTCCCTCCTCCTTTTTATTCATGATGTTTTCCAAGTTAAGACGAGAGGGCAGCCATGAAAGGGTTTGGTGAAAAGAATAGACTTTGACCATTGTTTTGGACCACGTTGAAAACGTTTTAAATTATTTTGTTTCATTTTAAGATTGTCTGTACTTATCTCTTGATAAGACAATGCGCATTATCATCTTCTAGAATATTACGGTGAGACGTGTATGTATATATGTATGTGTATATATATTCAATCAATCTATAAATATTATGTTACTGTTAAGATTTGTTGAGATTTGATTAACATTAGTTTTGGAGATAATCTCTACTGCACATATTTAGGAATTTGTAATCCCTTCTTTCAAGGGAATTAGCTGAGTTTTATCTTCTTTCCTTGCTTATCAGATCATGACTTGATCTGCATATGTGTATATATTATAGCCTTTTGGCAAAGAAAAGTAATACAGAAAAATACAGCTTTCTTAATTCTCATTTATTTCATGGTATCAGAGCAATGATCCTATTGCTTCTGTAAATTTCCGCATACTCTGAATAAACATGTCTACATCTACTATTGATTCATCTGACCCTTTGTTCCTTCACCCTTTTGATCACCCTGGCATGATCCTTGTTCCAAAAGTCTTAGATGGAACAAATTATGCCATGTGGAAACGATCAATGCTGATCAGCCTTAGTGCCAAAAACAAATTGGGATTCATCAAAGGAACTGTTACCACTCCAGATGAAAAGGATCCCAACTACTCTTTATGGCAGCGTTGCAATGCTATGGTACTATCTTGGATATTCAATTCTCTAAGTCAAGACCTTATACACAGTGTTCTCTATGCTGAAACTTCTTCAGAGATTTGGACAGACCTTGAAGAACGATTCTCTCAAGGTGATTTTTCTCATCATTATCAAACTCAACGATCTATTGTTGAACTAAAACAAAATCAAGAATCCATTTTTTCTTATTATACAACGATGAAAATGTTGTGGGATGAACTAACCACTTGTAGCCCCTCAATCACATACACATGTGAAGGTAATAAAGTTCTAAAAGAAAAAGAAGAAAGAATTCGGCTTGGTCAATTTCTTATGGGACTCAATGAGACATACTCTGCTGTATGAGGACAGATTATGCTCATGCATCCTTTACCAACTGTCAAAAAGGCATATTCATTTTTATGTGAAGAAGAAAAGCAGTGAGGTCTCGTTGAAACAAAGAGCAGTGATCTTATTCATGCCATGAGTATTCATACTTATGACAATTCAAAGGAGTCACAACCTGTGGCTTCAAGATAACAAAAACAGTGGTCATCCACTCATTCCAAGCCTCAAGGAAATCGAAAACCTCTTCATTGCTCTTATTGTGAAGGCACTACTCACACTATGGACCGATGTTATTTCCTCAATGGGTTTCCTGTTGGACACAAACTGCATGGCAAAAATGTTCAGCCACCCAATCGAAGCAGAAAAACCATTGCTTACCAAGCTAATACAGAAGTCATTTCAGACTCACACAAGCCTCTCACTGATCCTACTCCTCAATTCACTCCTGAGGAACTTGCTCAAATCAAAGCCTTTTTTAATGGTAAAAAATTTGTCCAAGCAAACTATATAGGTATTTCGGCCCCCTTCTGTTCTTCCTTTACTGCACAAAAGACAAACTTGAGTCACTGGATCATTGACAGTGGTGCCACAAATCACATAGCCACATCCATTTCAATCTCCTCTCCTCTCTCTTCTCAAGTAACCTTGCCTAATGGTGCCTCCTCTGCCATAACTGGCATAGGTTCCACCCAACTTTCAGCTCACATGCATGTTAAAAACATACTCTGTGCTCCCTCTTTCCATGTTAATTTACTGTCAGTTAGTCAACTCACTGCTACCTTAAATTGTTATATTAATTTTTTTCCTACTTTTTGTGTATTACAGGACCTAACTTCGAAGAAGATGATTGGTTTGGGGAAGCAATTTAATGGCTTATACTACTTCGTGCCATCAATAAAGTCTGCATCACCTACCAGATCTATTACTTATCATTTAGATTCCACTCCAAAAATTCCATGGCACCAGTGGTTAGGACATCCCTCCAAGGCACCTTCACAGTTTTTGAGTCATGTTATTCCTTCATTTTTATTTAATTCTCAACATTTGTGTGAAACTTGCCATTTGGCTAAGCAAACACGGCTACCTTTTTCTTCTAGTACGATTCAAACTTTACATTCTTTTGATCTCCTTCACTGTGATATTTGGGGACCCCTTCGTACTGCAACTCATACAAGGGCACATTATTTTTTAACCATTGTTGATGACTATACCAGATTCACATGGATATTTCTCATGCGATTCAAATCCGAAACACAAGGGTTACTAAAAACCTTCATCTCTTTTGTTAATACTCAGTTTAACTGCCAAGTTAAATGTATTCGTAGTGATAATGGCTCAGAATTCATATCCATGAAACAATATTTTTCCAATCTTGGCATATCATTTCAAAGCTCTTGTCCATCTACACCTCAACAAAACGGTGTAGTTGAACGAAAGCATCGACATCTCTTAAACGTTGGCAGGGCCTTAAGAATTGATGCTAATCTTCCATTCCAATTTTGGGGAGAAAGTTTGCTTACTGCCACCTACCTTATCAATCGACTTCCTACCCCCTGTGCTGCAACACAAATCTCCCTATGAAATGTTGTATAACAAGCCACCCATTTATTCTCACTTGAGAGTGTTTGGATGTCTTTCTTATGCAACAAATCTGCACCCCACTCACAAATTTGACTCTCGCGCCAGAAAATGCATCTTTGTTGGCTATCCCATGGGACAAAAAGCTTACCGCTTATATGATCTTAAAACCCACCAATTTTTCTCAAGTCGAGATGTCATTTTTCATGAGGAAGTTTTCCCTTTTCATACCACAGCACCCTCACTAGAGACCACTATTTCTCAACCTGAAATAACAGAATATTCTACTGAGTCCATTCCTTGTACAAATCCTTCTACAACCTCATTACCCGAGACCACTTCCACAGAAAATTTCTCTTCCCCTATCTCATCCCCAGCTCCTCCTCCTCGTAGAAGTGAACGCGTTAGAAAACCATCCACTCTTCTTCAAGATTTTCATTGTGGCCAAGTGAGTACAATGCCATCAAATGCAACCTTCCACCAGAAATCTTCAACCAAGTCAGGTACTCGGTACTCTTTAAGTAACTACATTTCATATGATTCATTATCTTCTAATCATAAACACTTTGTCAATGCCATCTCAAGTGTTCTCGAACCAACCTCATATGCACAGGCTGTATTAGATCCGAAATGGCAAGAGGCCATGCAACGTGAACTTGATGCACTTACTACTCAGAAGACATGGTCTTTGGTTCCTTTGCCTACTGGTCATCGTCCCATTGGGAGCAAATGGGTATATCGTATCAAATACAATTCCAATGGCACGATTGAACGCTACAAAGCACGGTTAGCTGCCAAAGGATTTTTTCAACAGGAAGGCTTGGATTACACTGAAACTTTTGCACCTGTTGCCAAGTTAACAACTGTCCGATGTCTTCTTGCTGTTGCTACTGCCAAACAATGGCCACTACACCAAATGGATGTGACTAATGCCTTCCTCCATGGTGATTTGGAGGAGGAGGTATATGTGACTCCACCACCGGGTCTTTGTCGACAAGGGGAGAAGCTTGTATGTCGACTGCATAAGTCACTCTATGGACTTAAGCAAGCCCCTCGTAATTGGTTTGCAAAATTCTCTCATGCTATCAAAAAGGCTGGTTTTGTTCAATCACATTCAGATTATTCTTTGTTTGTGAAAACTAAAGGTCCATCTACAACTATAGTGCTCATCTATGTAGATGACATAGTGATAACAGGCAATGATGCTACTGCTATACAGAATCTCAAAGAATTTTTGCATTAACAATTTCACATCAAAGATCTTGGTTCTTTAAAGTTTTTTCTTGGCTTGGAAGTTGCAAGGTCCAAAGAAGGCATTGTAATCTCTCAACGAAAATATACCTTAGAGATTATAGATGATGTTGGTTACTTAGGTGCTCAACCTTCGAATTTTCCAATGGAAGTAAATCTAAAGCTCACGGATGATCAAGGTGATTTGCTACATGATCCAGAACGCTATAGGAGATTAGTTGGAAAATTAATCTACCTCACAATCACAAGACCAGACATCACATACTCAGTCAATATCCTAAGCCAATTTATGCACGCACCAAGAAAGCCTCATTGGGATGCTGCTCTTCGCATTATTAAGTATCTTAAAGGAAGTCCAGGTCTCGGCTTATTGTTTTCATCAAGCAATTCTTTCAACTTGAAGGCTTATTGTGATGCAAATTGGGCAAACTGTCCTATGACTCGAAGATCAACTACAGGTTATTGTGTGTACTTGGGAAATTCACTGATTTCATGGAAGGCCAAGAAGCAGAAAACAGTCTCTAGATCATCCTCAGAAGCTGAGTACAGATCCATGGCAGCAGCAACTTGTGAATTGACTTGGCTCAGATTTTTGCTTAATGACATGCAGATTTCCACAGGACCAGCAAAGTTACTATGTGATAATCAAGTTGCACTTCACATAGCAGCAAATCCAGTATATCATAAGCGCACCAAGCACATAGAACTCGATTGCCATGTTGTAAGAGAAAAGATACAAGAAGGTCAAATTGTTACAGAATTTGTTCCATCTCATTTGCAGTTGGGAGATGTTTTTACAAAAGCTCTTGGAGGAAATGTGTTTAAGGACTTAAGAAGCAAGTTGAACATGTTGGATATACATGCTCCAACTTGAAGGGGAGTGTTAAGATTTGTTGAGATTTGATTAACATTAGTTTTGGAGATAATCTCTACTGCACATATTTAGGAATTTGTAATCCCTTCTTTCAAGGGAATTAGCTGAGTTTTATCTTCTTTCCTTGCTTATCAGATCATGACTTGATCTGCATATGTGTATATATTATAGCCTTTTGGCAAAGAAAAGTAATAGAGAAAAATACAACTTTCTTAATTCTCATTTCTTTCAGTTACTAATACGTGTACACATGTGTATCTGTATATGTACATGTATACTGAGGATGATTACTTTTGACGGTCCCTATTATCATCTTTTACAATATTATGTCGACACTCGACACATGTGTATCTGTATATGTACATGTATATATATTCAATCAATCCATAAATATTACATTACTAATACATGTCTACATATGTAAATCTGATAGACCGAATTGTATCATCATCTTGTTAATTCGTGTGACATTACATTAACACGTTAACGTCACCTACAATCGTCCTATAATTAGATCCATTTTGGCAGCCCTTGTGATATAGTGCAAGTGATTGTTTTCTTTATATATTTGGAGTCAAATGTGAACAAAAATTGCACAAAATAAATAACTACTTTATCCTTTATTTTTTGTATGGTTATATAACTCGGTTATAAGCATAACATTATAGGTGGAAAAATAGTATTTTGAAACTTTTTGAGTTGGAAAATGTCATTAAGGCAAACCTTAGTTGACAAAAAGTCTTTACTCTATTTTTATAAAATCAAATGTTTACTTGGCGAAGTCTATTATATATGCAGAAAAAATAAACTAAAAACAGTTGTCATACAATTTGTGTTAAATAAAATTCAAAGTGGATTCATGTATAAACAGTTGACATAACCAAAATGATTTTTATATAAATTACCTTAATTAAATTTTGGGCCCTAGGAATCTTGTGTTGGTTGCAAGATTTTGATCGTCAAAGGTCTTTTTGCGAGGTTAGGTAATAATATTGGTATCAAAATGATCTTTTTTTAGTACTATCTATATCTATAATGTGTTTTAGCAACAGATGCAAAATTTGGCTGGCATTTGACATAAAAAGTTCGGGTGGCTGCACTTTCGATCTCGACCAAATGCCAGTTTTATTTCAACTAATAACTATGCACATAGATAGATCGTTAAAAGACTATAATCTTAATACCAATTTTGTTACCATTAGTCGCTGAAAAAAAAATATGGTCGTCAGAATTTGAGGATCGACAACTGAATTTCAGCATCGTATTGAAGAATTTTCACCTTATATTATCTTACATAATTGACTAGATGATAATAAAATTTATACTATAATTTAGTGATACCATTATAACTTGAATTATTAGGGATAAATTAGTAAATTAAAAACATTGACAAAATTAACTAGACATCATATATTTAAATAAATAAATAACATATCTTAAAACTTTTAATTGTCATGTACAACTAAACGCTATTAAGAGTTTAGTTTTGAGAAAAAAAAAAAAAAAAAAAACACCTATGATCAAATTATTAAAATAGGGGTATTATCTTTACCTCTCTAAGGTATAATCATCACTACTTACAAAATTTGGCAAAATCATCACTACTTACAAAATTAATATATAGAACTCTTGAATTAACACATTTCATGGTTAAAATTACAAATTTTCTTAATTCTCATGGAAGTTGTTTTGATTGAATTAAAAATATTGTGCATATCTCTCCCCTTGTGGTTGGATGACAAACCTTTTAACCACAAGGGTTAGTTATACCTAAAAGTCTTGCATTCGAGTCACGATAGAGACAATTACTGGGTTTATCAATATATATATATATATATATATATATATATATATATATATATATATATATGGAACATATCAATATCGGTATATATGATACATTCCAAGTTGCTAATCTTTGAGAGAATACATGATGAAGACTACCATGATTTTTAAGCATTCATTTCTTGTTCTTTTTTCTTGTTTTCTTCAATACATTCCATCGTTGCTTGTATTTTTATCTTAAAAACAACAGGAAAATAAAAAATAAAATAAAAAGTGCATCCAGCGAGTTTCCAAGGATTTTAGGTAATGTGATGGCGGCCGATGAGTTCGTTCAACTCAGTTGACACCTTGAGTGAAGCAACCATTTTAAATTAAGGTCAGTACATTTGTGACTTTGGTTTAGGGTTTAGAGATTTTATCAACAAATATTGAGAAAACCATCACCAAATCCTAAACCCTAACTATTTGGCATCATATCCTTAACATGCCCTTTAGAACAAAACAAAACAAAACAAAAAAAAAAAAAAAAAAAAATCCATAACCAAATCCCAGTCTCTTACTTACTTTACTTTTGAATATAAGCAGAAGAGTAGAATGGACGGGGTCATATAGACCTAACAATCAATTTTAGGCCATTGGGTAAAACCCTAAACCCTAACCTAGAGGTTTAATTCTTCACTTTAAAGAACTTCAAGTTAAAAGAAAACCTTGTAAAGTTACAAACATATCAAAAACACAAATAAAACTACAACCCTAAACCTGTCAAACACACTGAAAAAGTATTTGTAAATCGTATGGTTTGATGGCCATGCATGGTAACATGATCATCATCACGTGGTTGATAGGCCATGCACCTGTAGACCTAGTGCATCTCAAAAGCTATTGACAATTTAAACTAAAATATATGCAAAACAATCATGTAATAAAGAAACTATACATTAAGCCCTATGTACAGACTGATCATCGATAAAAAAAAATTAATAAAACAAACTAAACATCATTTATTCAATCAAATTAAGCTACTAAAAGCTACAATTATTGGAGCTGTCTGTGTACATCTTTTAATTGAGCTAGCTAGGTAGCTTTTCCTGGGTGTCATTCTTTCTTCTTTTTCACTCTCCAAGAACATATATATTACACGTACGGTAAAAGTATTTCATAGATTTCAGTTTCAAAAGATGAACCAAGAACAAATTGCAGTAGAGCAATGGAAGCAGAGACCAAAGTGTGATTGGGTCTTATATATGGAGCTACAGGGGTAAAAACCTCAATCTACTTGAAGGCTTAGCTGTGATTAACCACCTCACCATCACCATCACCATCACCATGTCCTTTTGACGGAAAAAAAATAAAAAAATACATCGGTTAGGATTTACAATTATCAAAATAAGAAAATTTAGATAGAGATAGAAAAAAACCCATAAACAAAAGCAAAAAAGAAAAAGAAAAAAAATGAGAACTAAAAAAGACAAATCTGGAAACCTCTCAGAAAAAAGAAATGGAACTGGCTTATATCTATTGAAACAAAACAGATTGAACATATTATGGACAAAATATGATAGTAGAGGCTACAAGATAATGAAAACGTACACAAAACTAAACTCATAAGTACTGCATAACAAACTTTAGGAAACTCCATTAAGCCAAGGAAAGTAAAAGCAAGATATATAACTAATCTCAACATCAAAGAAAACGATAGAATGGTCTGATCTCGTAGTTGTTTATCTAGTAGCTTCATTTGTTTTTTTGAAGAAGAGAACGCCATCGCCAGGTTGAAGTTTTCTCCTCCGAACAAATAGGAGGCTTCGCATAACCACTATGGCGTAATGCTAACCGAAAAGCCCATGGAATGTTTCTTTCCTCCATATCATTTACAACGAAATACTGAAAGTGCTGGCCTTCTACAAAAGGAGGGAAATCTTTGAGACAGCTAATAGGAACTGAAAAATTGCTGGTAACATCTGTCAATAATGTTAGTGTCTTTGAGAAAAGTAGTTCACCCATTAATCTTAGCTCCAAGAAGCTAGCACAAACTGAGTGAATGTCTGCGTGAGAATTACTTAAAGACTGAACTTGTTTATAACTTTATATATATGATTCATCCAAACCCTTTGCCAACATACACTTGTTTATTACCTTATACTTTTCAGAGACCCATTTAACAATACCAAGAAATTAATTCACACATTGATATCATTCTCACAGGAGCAATGCATATTACTCCTTTGGTACTATTTCTTGCATATACTGATGGAGATTGATATTTCCTAATTTTTAAAGAGAAACACAATAGTAAATTTTTTTTTTTTTCTTTTTTGGGTCATCACAATAGTATAATTCATCTTGCTTAAATCTTTCAAAGTAAAATTTAAATAGCTCTTAAAATGTGTTCAGTTACTGAAAAGATGAGAAAAATATATGCCTTTTGAATTGTATTTTATTGAACAAGGAGGCGTAGCTTTATGCAAAAGTTTTCCTACAATCATGCTAATCTATTCTAGGTAGTCTAAATATAAAAGACAACAAAATAAATATGTCCTACAATCATGCTAATCTATTCTAGGTAGTCTAAGTATGAAAGGCAATTAAATAAATATACAATTAATATAATATATTTGTCAATGAATGTTATTGACCTTTCCTTCTCAACACTCCCCCTCAAGTTGGAGAGTGAATGTCAAGAACTCCCAACTTGCGTATCATAGTTGAGAAAGCTTCCTTTCCCAATGGCTTGGTGAACACATCTGCAAGTTGATTTGTTGAGACAATATGTTTGGTTACAACTGAACCATCTTGTATTTTGTCACGAATAAAATGGCAATCCATCTCTATATGTCTGGTTCTTTCATGGAAAATGGGATTGGCAGCTATATGTAAGGCGGCTGTGTTATCACAATATAACAATGCTGGATTCGGATGCAAATTCTCAAATCTTTCAATAATGAACGTAGGCAGGATAATTCACAACAGTACTGTCATGGCTCTATATTCGGACCTGAGAAAGAAAGATACGATTTTCGCTCTTTGTCCGCCAGGAAATAAGAGAAGATCCCAGAAAAACACAGTAACCCGTAGTAGATCTACGAGATATTGGGCAACTAGCCCAATCCGAATCAGAAAAAGCTCGCAAAGATAAATCATTTTGAGAAGGGAAAAACAAGCCTTGCCCTGGTCTGCTTTTCAAATAACGCAATACACGCAAGGCAGCTTCCATGTGTGGTCTCCGTGGTGCATGCATGAATCTACTTAACACATGGACCGAATAGGTGATATCCGGCAGGGTAATAGTCAAATAAATTAGGCGTCCAACAAGTCGCCTATACTGAGACGGATCTTTAAGCAATTCACCTGAATCCGAAAGCTTTATGTTTTGTTCCATGGGAAAGTTCACAGGTTTAGCACCCAAAAATCCTCCATCTTTTAAAATTTCCAAAGTATATTTTCGTTGCGAGATGGAAATACCTTTCTTCGACCGAGAAACTTCGATGCCCAGAAAATATTTCAAATCACCCAAATCCTTAATCCGAAAATGACTATGTAGAAATTGCTTGAGAGCTAGTATGACATTGACATCATTATCCGTAATAAGAATGTCGTCAACATATATCAACAAAGCTGTAAAACTTTTGCCTTTCTGACATGTGAATAATGAGTAATCTGCTTTGGATTGAACAAAGCCAGCAGCTTGGATAGCTGTAGAGAACTTGGCAAACCATTGTCGGGAAGCTTGCTTTAAGCCATATAACTACTTGTGAAGGTGACACACTAGATTCTCCCCTGTCGCTGAAGACCAGGAGGTGGAGACATATAAATTTCTTCATGGAGATCGCCATGAAGAAAAGCGTTGTTGACATCAAGTTGGTGAAGAGACCAATTTTGGGCAGTTGCTAAAGCCAATAGACAACGAACAGTAATCATTTTAGCAGTGGGAGAAAAAGTGTCATGGTAATCTATACCTTCCAATGTGTGTAACCTTTTGCAACCAAACGAGCTTTGAAACGCTCAATAGTACCATCCGAGTGTCGTTTGATTTTATAAACCTAACGACAACCAATAGGCTTCTTACCAGGAGGAAGAGAAGTGAGATACCAAGTGTGATTAGCTTCTAAAGCAGCCAATTCAGATTGCATTGCTTCTTGCCAATGTGAATGAGAAGTTGCTTCTGTATAAGATGTAGGCTCAATATCTTGACTGACAGCAGCAGTAAAAGAGCAATGTTATGGTGAGTAACGATGATAAGAGACAAAATTGCAAATGGGATATCGCGTACCTTTTTGTGGACTTGATGACAAAGACGGCAAATCGTTGGGAGACGTTACTTGGTTGCAGACATAATCACGTAAAGCCATGGGAGGGAGGCTGATGCGGTCTTTGAGAGCGGCGTAAAATAGGTTCGGGAGGAGGACTAGCAGGTGCATTTGGCGGTGAGGGTTGTTGGGCAAGAGAAATTGGTTCCAATGGTGAGGGTTGTTGGACTGGTGGGGAAGAATCAGGTACAGAAAGAGGAATCATTGGGGCTGAATTTGAGGAAGTGGATGGAATGGACTCATAAGGAAAAATAGTTTCATGAAAAACAACATCACGGCTAGTGAATATTTTGTGGGTGGCAAGGTCATAAAGCTTGTAAGCTTTCTGACCGACTGGATAGCCAAGAAAAATACATCGTTTGGCTCGAGGAGCGAATTTATGGGGAACGTGCACATTAGTAGCATAGGCAAGGCACCCAAAAACTCGAATATGTGAATAAGAAGGAAGTCTACCATAAAGTCGTTCAAAAGGTGTTTGGCGAGAAAGAAGTGGTGTGGGCAAACGATTGATTATATGAACAGCAGTAGAAACACATTCTGCCCAAAAATGTAAAGGAAGGTGGGCTTGAAAATGAAAAGCTCTAGCATACTCAAGTATATGGCGATGCTTGCGCTCTACAACCCCATTTTGTTGAGGAGTATAGACACAAGAATGTTGGTAAGTGGTCCCTTTTTGTTTAAAAAATTCTCTCATAGAGTAGAATTCTCCACCATTATCAACCCGAATGTTGGCTATAGAAACATGGAATTGTGTTTGGACAAATGAGAAAAAATTGATAAGTAAATGTTGTGTTTCACTTTTGTAATGCATAAAAAATACCTATGTGAATCTAGAATAATCATCCACAATAGTCAAAAAATATTTTGCACCAAAAAGAGAGGCAATTTTATAGGGACCCTAAATGTCATAATGAATTAATTCAAAAGGTCTAACTGACGAAATTGAACTAACAGAGAACGAAAGTCGACTTTGTTTTGCAAGTGCACAAACATCACAAGCATTATTAGACTGAAAAGGGAAATTTAACAAATGTTTTGCCATAAAATCTAATCTAGAGGAAGACAAATGCCCCAATCGGCGATGCCATAAAGAGGTGGAGGTGACCTGAGAACTGGGTGAACAGAAAGAAATGACTGCTGCAGATGGAGTTTGAGGTTTTGACTTCTCTGATGCTAACGCAACCAAGTAATAAAGTCCGTCTCGTTGTTCACCCAAACCAATCGTCGTCCTCATCATCAAGTCCTACAAAATACACCAATAAGGGAAAAAAGTTACTGAACAATTTAGATCTCTAGTAACTAGACTCACAGATATTAAATCCACCTTAAAAGATGGCAAACCAAGCACATTTTTTAAAGTAACAGCAGAATTCAAAGGTAAATTCCCAATAGATGTAATCGGAGCTTGTTCTCCACTTGGCATAGCAACTGGTGGCAAAAAGGTATTCTTACTGCCGTTGACAAGCAAAGTTGGAGATGAAGTAATGTGATCTGTGGCACCACTGTCGATAATTAATTGATGGAGGCGTAACAATTTTTGTAACAAAACTGAGGAAGTAGCA
The DNA here is from genome assembly GCA_026225825.1 of Pistacia integerrima. NCBI lineage: Eukaryota > Viridiplantae > Streptophyta > Magnoliopsida > Sapindales > Anacardiaceae > Pistacia > Pistacia integerrima. The sequence continues at coordinate 26,241,068 of CM047737.1, forward strand.
TTAGCTTTAGGATTGGCAAATTGTGTTGTTCCTTTACCCTGCATGATAGATAAGATTTGCTAGATTTGCAAATCAGAAAGCCCATTTGTCACTGATGGCACTTCTTGCATTATTGGACTTTCTTTGACATTGTTGACTGAGGATTGATGGTTATGGTTGCGTTTGGAATGAGTGTGTCCTTGATTAGACCTGTTTGATGCATGTTTAGGGTGTTCTGGTGGGTACCCATTCAGCTTCCAACATGTTTCTCGTACATGATGGTCACGATCACAATAAGAGCAATGCAGAGGTTTTCGATTAGTTGAGTTGGAACGAGAAGAAGAACCTTGTCCATGTCGAACAGCCAGAGCCACTGGTTCAGCCCTCCGAACAACCATGGCTGAGTTCTCTACTGTCTCACGTGCAGCCCCCAAGCTTCGCTGCTTCTCCTCCTGTACAATGGAAGAATAAGCCTTGGCAGCATTAGGTAGTGGATTCATCAACAAAATTTGCCCTCGGATTGCACTATAGGACTCATTGAGTCCCATGAGAAATTGCATCAATCTGCGTCTCTTATGGTCCGCTCCACAAGAGCAAACAGTGTCATTATAGGATCCCAGTTCATCCCATAATTTTTTTAGTCTTGTGTAATAAGCTGCAACAGTCATCTGATCTTGAGCAAGACAAGCAATGTCCCTCTCAATCTGAAAAATACGAGGGGCATTGCTTTGAGAAAAACGATCCCGAAGGTCTTCCCATACCTCCTGAGCAGAGGTAGAAAAAATGACACTATCTGCAAGATCCTGTGTGAGTGAGTTGAGAATCCAAGAGAGGATCATATCATTGCATTTTTTCCACGAAGCATAGTCGTCTGGTTTGGTTGTGGCAGATAGCATTGTGGTGGTCCCGTCTATGAAACCCAACTTAGATTTGGCGTTCAAAGAAATTGTCATGGCTCTACACCATGTCGAATAATTATCCTCATTGAGAGGCTTGGAAACAAGCACCATTCCTGGATGATCCGAATGGTGAAGAAAATATGGATTGGCAGCATCAAGCTTGCCTCCATTCGAAGGTTGCTGTTTAGTCATGATAAAGAGAAACAGCAATAAAAGGAAGCAAAAGAAAGGGAGCAGATGCAGAGAAACATTGATAAAAAGAAGGCAAAAGAAAGAAGACAAATGCGTAGAGCTAGGGTATCGTGCCCTGCTCTGATACCATGAAAAGATGAGAAAAATATATGCCTTTTGAATTGTATTTTATTGAACAAGGAGGCGTAGCTTTATACAAAAGTTTTCCTACAATCATGCTAGTCTATTCTAGGTAGTCTAAATATAAAAGACAACAAAATAAATATGTCCTACAATCATGCTAATCTATTCTAGGTAGTCTAAGTATGAAAGGCAATTAAATAAATATACAATTAATATAATATATTTGTCAATGAATGTCATTGACCTTTCCTTCTCAACAGTTACCACAATTTTACACAATATCAATCTATTTACCATTTAAAATGTGTTCAGTTAACACAATTTTAAAGCAATGTTTTAGACATAACCCGTTTGTTAAATTAAAGTATTAGGGTGAGGCCACGGCCGGATCAGGATCCCATGCCGACCCACCACCACTCTCGAGTTCGTACTTGGCGTCGTTTTGTTCGCAACCGGAACTTCAACATTATTCGCAACCATCGGATTCGAAGACAGAACAGTCATCGCGATGTCAGTGGCCACGTTTCGAAACGGCGCCGTGTAGAAATTGGTTGTAGTTGTGGAAGTTGAGAAGATGAAGAAAAAGACCAAGCGAGAAAAGCGGTAACCGAGAACCAAGCTGATTAAACAACAGAGACTATGAAGGACGAACCAGAAAACGGCGGCCGGATACTTGATCCCACTGTCAGAGGAGGAATCCAAGGGCGTTGATCCTCTGAAGCTATTGCTCTGGCAACTCAAGTAGCTCTGATGCAACACGGAGAGCTTCATGTTTAGAGTAGGTTCCTCCGGATAGAGAGAGAAAGGGCTCGATGGTGAGGTATTTGATTACTGGAGTTAAGCTGGTTAAGGGTAAAGTGTACTTTAGGCTCAAGAGTTTGTGATTGTTCGTTGTTTTTGTTGAGTAGCAGCTGTCTGCTCTGGTACAATGATGATTGAAGAAAGGGACATTAGCCCTTGAGGTTGAGGTTGAGGTAGGGCCCAAGTAGCTTAGTTTTTCAGACAGGAAGCCTTTGCCTTTCGTCTCTGAAATCAATTACCAGATGCTCGTGTATAATTATAGTCAACGTTTTACTGGTAATACACCAATACTTCACGAGACGAGAAGACAAGTTCAAGTCATGGTTAAAAAGAAAAAAGAGAGTTGGCTACCTTAACTGGGTGAGCACGAGTAGCGGGTAGAACCGAGGCAGGGAGTAAGAATTGGAAGGCAAGGCAGGCTGGGACCTACCAGGAGCACCTGCATTGTGTCATGAGGTTCCGGCCCAATTCCAAGGTTCCTTTTTTGGAACCATCTGCATGCGGTTCGGATTGCGGTTCAGGTTCTTGCATGTGGAGGAACCAGGAACTCGATGACCCTGACCTGTTTGGAACCTGTAGGGGTACCCAGTTTGGAACCTTTTTTGGAACCTGTTTGGAACCTGTTTTGGAACTTATTTGGAACCTGCTTTGGGACCTATTTTTATAACCTGTTTAGAACCTATTTTGGAACCTGGACTATAATGAAATATTTGTGAAATGTAAATAATGGGGGAGTTTCTATTATTTTATATATAAAAAAAAATTAAAATAGAAAAAGTTAAATTTTTAGAATAACCTAATTAAATAAATATACGAATACAATTATATTTATTACATATAAATTACACCATATTAAAAGCTTTAATATATTATAATACATTAATATTAAAGTTTTGATCAATTAAGTGAATAATTGGAATTATGATCCAATTAAAAGTGTTTTACATTTTTAATGTTATTAAAAGAATTATTTTTGAATAAAATAGTATATTTAATTGAGTAATAATATATTTAGTTATTTACTTCAATTATCAAGTTCTAAGTATATCTATAATAAATTAGTAATTAATTAATTATATATGATAAATTGATAAACATTAATAAATTTAATTATTAGTTAAATATCATACGTAATCAATTATAATATTACATTATAGTTAAATGATTACTTAATTAATTATAATTTTATAATATTACTTAATTGATTTATAGTATAATTAATTGACTTATAAGTTATAACATAATTAAATAGTTAATTAATTGACTTATAATTAGAAATTTAATTAATTATAGCATTACGTTATAGATTTATAGTATAATTACTTAATCAATTATAATATTTTATTATAAACATTAGTACAAACTTAATTAAATGATTAAAAATTTAATTAATTATAATATTACATTAAAAATTTATAGTATAATTACTTAATAGTTAATTCACTATAACATTACATTATAGTATGATTATATAATTAATTATAACATTACATAATTAAATAATTACTTAATTGATTATGTCATTATATTATAAATATTAGTAATTACTAATTTACTACATAAACATTAGCATAATACTTAATTAAATAATAAGAAATTTAATTAATCATAACATTACCTTATAAACATTTCATTATAAACATTAATTAAGCATTACATTATAGTTAAATAATTACTCAATTAAATTATAATATTATTATATTACATTATATATTATAATCACTTACTTAATTATAGCATTATATAGTTAAATGATTATATAATTACATAATTAGTTATAAATTTATAACATTATATTATAAACATTAGTAATTTACTAATTTACTATATTATTACATTACTTAATTAAACGATTAAAAATTTAATTAATTATAACATTACCTTATATATTTATAATATGATTACTTAATCAATTATAACATTCCATTATAAACATTAGTATATTAATCAAATGATTTGAAATTTAATTAATTATAATATTAAATTATAGATTTATAATATGATTACTTAATTTATTATAACATTACATTATACTATTATAGTATGATCATAAAATTAATATAACATTACATAATTAAATGATTACTTAATTGATTATGAGTTATGTTATTATGTTTTAAACATTAGTAATTACTAATTTACTACATAAACATTAGCACAATACTTAATTAAATAATAAGAAATTTAATTAATTATAATATTACTGTATAAACATTTCATTATAAACATTAATTAAACATTACATTATAGTTAAATAATTACTCAATTAAATTATAATATTATTATATTACATTATATATTATGATCACTTATTTAATTATAGCATTACATAGTTAAATGATTACATAATTACTTAATTAGTTATGAATTTATAACATTATATTATAAACATTAGTAATTTACTATATTATTAAATTACTTAATTAAACGATTAAAAATTTAATTAATTATAACATTACCTTATATATTTATAATATAATTACTTAATCAATTATAATATTTCATTATAAACATTAGTATATTAATCAAATGATTTGAAATTTAATTAATTATAATATTAAATTATAGATTTATAGTGTGATTACTTAATTCATTATAACATTATATTATACTATTATAGTATGATCATATAATTAATATAACATTACATAATTAAATGATTACTTAATTGATTATGAGTTATAATATTATGTTTTAAACATTAGTAATTACTAATTTACTACATAAACATTAACACAATATTTAATTAAATGATAAGAAATTTAATTAATTATAACATTACCTTATAAACATTAATTAAGCATTACATTATAGTTAAATAATTACTCAATTAAATTATAATATTATTATATTACATTATATATTATGATCACTTACTTAATTATAACATTACATAGTTAAATGATTACATAATTACATAATTAGTTATGAATTTATAACATTATATTATAAATATTAGTAATTTACTAATTTACTATATTATTACATTACTTTAAATGATTAAAAATTTAATAAATTATAACATTACCTTATATATTTATAATATGATTACTTAATCAATTATAACATTTCATTATAAACATTAGTATATTAATCAAATGATTTGAAATTTAATTAATTATAATATTAAATTATAGATTTATAGTATGATTACTTAATTCATTATAACATTATATTATACTATTATAGTATGATCATATAATTAATATAACATTACATAATTAAATGATTACTTAATTGATTATGAGTTATGATATTATGTTTTAAACATTAGTAATTACTAATTTACTACATAAACATTATCACAATACTTAATTAAATGATAAGAAATTTAATTAATTATAACATTACCTTATAAACATTAATTAAGCATTACATTATAGTTAAATAATTACTCAATTAAATTATAATATTATTATATTACATTATATTATGATCACTTACTTAATTATAACATTATATAGTTAAATGATTACATAATTACTTAATTAGTTATGAATTTATAACATTACATTATAAACATTAATAATTTACTATACTATTACATTACTTAATTAAACGATTAAAAGTTTAATCAATTATAACATTACTTTATATATTTGTAATATGATTACTTAATCAATTATAACATTTTATTATAATCATTAGTATATTAATTAAATGATTTGAAATTTAATTAATTATAATATTAAATTATAGATTTATAGTATGATTACTTAATTCATTATAACATTACATTATACTATTATATTATGATCATATAATTAATATAACATTACATAATTAAATGATTACTTAATTGATTATAATATTATATTATAAACATTAGTAATTTACTAATTTACACAATACTTAATCAAATTATTATAACATTATATTATAAATTTATGGTATGATTATTTAATTAATTATAACATTCTATTATAAACAATATTACAATACTTAATTAAATGATTAACAATTCAAGTGTTTCTTAGAGATTACAGGTTATGAGTTACATTGACATAAATGAATGAATAATGAAAATTTGTTAGGGGTGTATTTGTAAACTTATAAGGTGTTTTTACTATTTTTTAAACTAATAAGGCGGTAATTAATTTTTTATAGGGTACCTGGAAAGGAACCGGAACCTGTATTTTAGGTTCCGGTTCCTTGAATTGAAGAACCTGCACTGTGCGGTTCCGGTTTCTGTTCCTTTTTTTGGGAATTTATACTGTGCAGTTCTGGTTTTAGTTTCCTCGAAAAATACAGGATACCCAAAACCGTTCACCCCTAACCTTAAGGAGTTTAAAAATATTACGTACGTGTCCTTTTACTTCAAAGAAGAAAAATAAAAGAAATACTGACCTATGGGCTCCACTGCAGCCCCACCAGGTTCTTTTGGTATTAAACACGACTCTTTAATTTAATCTCTAGTTGGATGTCAAGATCCATTAAATAATTCCATGTTCTTTGGGAACAACCGCTAGATATATATAAGAATATAGGGAGAAAAAGGACCACCTTGTTGGGTGGGTGGGATTTCATTCTGTTCCTTCAGCAGGAAAGTGCGCACATCTGCCAGTCCAATCAGCTGTTTTACCCACCATTGTATCCAGACAAAAAGTGATACGGGCCCACTTTTTTTTTTTTTTTTAATCATTTTGCTTTCCATATTCTGCAAATTGATGATAAGCCATATTTGAAGATTCCTTATCCCATGTTGATTACTGTGAAGCAAACACAGCCCTAGGGTTTAGAATAGCTTCTGTTCTTTATGCGTTGCAAGGGTAGCAAAAACTAGCCATCGTGTTTATGAGATCTGCTGACGACCTGCAAAATTTAAGCTTTTCTGGTCATTAAAAGATTAGTGTTAACAGCAATGAACTGAGAATATCTAATGTTTAAGAGAACAGTATGGTTCTTTGGCTCCACTTTTGTGTGCAACAACTCAATAATATCAAGATAATTCCTACCCAGAAATTGTCCAAGAAAAAAAATAGACAAGAGGAGATATATGGAGTCTTACCTTCAAAGAAACCAAATACAATAATTAAATGAACATACATGAGTTAAATAAAAAGAGAATAATCCAAACAAAATAATTTAGTATACATATTTTGAAATCTTTTTACTTGCATGTGGAAGAAGTAGTTCAGCAGATAGAAATAATTTTATGCTGTATATATTGAAGTAATTAACAAACATTAAAAATGAAGGCTTCACACACAAGCCATTTCAATAAAAAGAAGTCCTGAACAATTTAATTAAATTGTCAATTCTAGAAAAATGGATATATCATGCTCACAATTAAACCATATATCTCAGATAGAACAGCAACTAGCATATTCAAAAGTTGATCAAATTTACATACAAACAATGTGGCTTGGCCATAGTCAATAAGGAGGCTCTGATAAGTTGATTAACAAGCAGTTAAATAGGCCAAAGATTCGGCAAATAAAGTACCAGTAGCCAACACCATTGCACAAAACATAAATGCAGTTAGCTAATGCTCTCTTCATTTGATATTATGAAGCAAAATTCTACTCCAGGATTAGATGAAGCTCACAAAATAGTAGAACTCCTATTCTAGGTGTAGATGAGGCTTATATACCAGAACTCATTTAGACAAAGGAGAATTAGTTAGAAAACGAGAAAGTTTAAAGTTTCGAAAGACCCTTGGATACGCTATAAACTTTTTAAGTCGATGGTATTACACTATTATATTTTTGAAGGAAATTGTCATAAACTTTACGTAAATGATGTTATATTAAGGGGCTTCTCATGTATGCGCACTGCTAGCTGTGCTTTATCTTAAAATTTAATCACATGATTATAAGATCAGATGCTAGGATACCTTTCAGGATCTTGTTTGAATGAATTTAATGGACAAAATAATACAAATATGAACTTAATGAAAATAGACCGTCAATTTTATGTGATTAACCAATATCATTCATGATTTCATGTCGCAATAAGTACACAGTGCTTTGTAATCTAATCTAACTCATGCCTTATAAAATCTCTTTCACAATATTTTATTTCTCCTAAACAATTGATTGGAAGCAGATATTTGTTGCAAGAGAAAAGAATTGGAATAGTGGCTACAATCACTGATCACGGAATCAAAGGAATTCATAAAGTATTGTCCATTTTCCTAAATATACAATAAAACAAGCCTAATTAATGTCACCACAAATTAATACTGGATACAACGTGTAATTTAAAACTCACTTTACCTTTTAAACCCTAAATCTTCTTTAGAGAAAGAAATCACACCAGTAAGATCAAAATACTGCGAAAAACCTTACAAAATTTTTCACAAAAGGGATACATAAACGTTTTATATATCCAAACAGATGACAAGATTTAGCTAGTAATTATATAGCATAAGAAAACAAACAGAATTCTCCAGAACGTTGTCAAAATATATCTATATATATATATATATATAATACCCTTCAAGTTAAATAAGAAAATAATAGATTTCCATGTATAGTAGGAGGAAATTAATTAATCAATTAATTTGAGAAGAATCAAACACATACATCGAGCAGATCCATTCCACAAAAGGAAAAGGAAAATCCAAAGAATAGATTTCCGTAGGAATTCAACTGATTTGATAAGAACAAAACTAATTATATCAAAGACTCAAGAAAAACTCAATTTTAACATTGATCCATTCATAAAAAGCCAACTATATATAAATTTTAATTTCCATAATTTTTTTAAAAAAAGGAAAAGAAGATACTTTGATGCCAAAACCAAAAACTTAAACTGATCCATGTCAGGTAAAGTTGAAAAGTAAATAGCATGTTATAATTCTTATAATTTCTTTTGAGGTCTGGAGGAAGTGAGCAGATCCATTTCATAAGAAGCCAAAAATGAAATTCTAAAACTTAATTTCCAAAATTTATTGTAAATTTGTTAAAAAAAAGAAAAGAAAAAGGAAAGAAAGAAGATACTTTCCTGCACCAAAAAACCTAAAATTTTGCTGACTCATGTCATAATACGAAGAAAAAAAATATTGATCCGAGATCTGAGGGAATTAAGTGATGGTAGCTGACCTGAGAGATGAAAGTAGATGAAGCAGACGACGAGCTTGAGAAGAAAATGACCTGAAAGTGAAGAGGTTTTTTTGAACGGGAAAAAAATAAATAAAAGAAAGATATATGATATATATAATACCCGCCAAGTTAAATAGGAAAATAATAGATTTCCATGTATAGTAGGAGGAAATTAATTAATCAACTAATTTGAGAAGAATCAAACACATTCATCGAGCAGATCCATTCCACAAAAGGAAAAGGAAAATCCAAAGAAGAGATTTCCGTAGGAATTCAACTGATTTGATAAGAACAAAACTAATTATATCAAAGATTCAAGAAAAACTCAATTGTAACATAGATCCTTTCATAAAAAGCCAAATATATGTAAATTTTAATTTCCATAATTTTTTTAAAAAGGAAAAGAAGATACTTTGATGCCAAAACCAAAAACTTAAACTGATCCATGGCAGGTAAAGTTGAAAAATAAATAAATAACATGTTATAATTCTTATAATTTCTTTTGAGGTCTGGAGGAAGTGAGCAGATCCACTTCATAAAAAGCCAAAAATGAAATTCTAAAACTTAATTTCCAAAATATATTGTAATTTTGTTAAAAAAAGAAAAAAGAAAGAAAGAAGATACTTTCCCGCACCAGAAAACCTAAAATTTTGACTGACTCATGTCATAATACGAAGAAAAAAAATATTGATCCGAGATCTGAGGGAATTAAGTGATGGCAGCTGACCTGAGAGATGAAAGTAGATGAAGCAGACGACGAGCTTGAGCAGAAAATGACCTGAAAGTGAAGAGGTTTTTTTGAGCAGAAAAAAGTAAATAATGAAAGATATATGATGATTATGCTCAAAATAGTCATTTTCTTTGAGGGTATCGACTCACTCCAGCCCCACCCACCGACCTCCCTTTTTCTCACTCACTGGGAGTATATTATGATTATGCTCAAAATAGTCAAGCTTTCTGTTGAATTGAATTGAAGGTGAGACTCACACATACACTATAAGGAAACCACACATATTATTATATCAAACCAAGATGTATATACAAAACCCTCAAACTCTAAAACAAAAACAAAATCAAAATAAATGGTGCCAGTTGCACTGTAAATGACAGCTTATATAGATATGAAAACAAACCAAAAAAGTAAATCAAACTTCCAAACTCAAACACAACAAGTTGCACCAAGGCAACATAGACAATATTAGATCAAGGAAGAAACACAGCTTAATATTACATAGGAAACAAAGTTTTTAAAAAAAATGATGGAAGCGTTTGATCCCGTAGTTAACTTCTGATGTAGCTTCATTTTCTTCCTTGAAGAACAAAACTACATCACCAGGTTTTAGGCCTTTTCTCTTAACATATTGAAGCCATCCACCTGCAATAACAGGCTTTGCATAACCACGTCGGCGGATGGCCAAGCGGAGATAAGAGTATCTCTCAATATGCGGTTCCTCCAAATCCTTTACAATCAGATGTTGAAAGTGCCGGCCTTGTTCAAAAGGTGGGAATTCATTTAGACACCATCTTGGAACTGACAATTTGCTGGTAATGTCTGTCCGTGTTAGTTTCTTTTTGAAAATTAATATAGCCATTATTCTTCTCTCAAAGAAACAGAAAAGTGAATGTGAGTGAGTGGAAAAATGAATGTGAGAGATGAAGGAGTGAACTTGCCTTTCTTTGTATATATAGATGGTGAGTACAGTTGAGGCGAATATTCTTGGTTAAACAATAGTACTTCATGCACATTTTTTTTTTTTTTTTTGTTTGGTTAAACAATAGAATTTCATGCACATTTTTTTTTTTTGGTTAAACAATAGTACTTTATGCACATTCTTTTGTGGACCAAAAGTTATAAAAGAAAATAATATTGATTAAGTAATAAACAAACAATAGTACTTTAATTAGACTGGTTTTGAGATGTTTAAAAGCCTCCACTTGTCAGATTTTTAATAAGATGGTTTTGAGGGGTTTAAAAATCCCCCAAAATCAGTGTAGTGTATTTTTAAGGGGTTTATAAAACACCCCAGATCGGGGTGTTTTCGCTTGTTTAAAACTTTTATCCCCAAAAAACCCCTTTCCACTCCCTTTTACAAATCTGTCGCTACTGTAGATTCTCTCTAGCACACAAATCTCTCAAATCTGTCATTGCTGCACACGAATGATTTTAATTTGTTGCACACAAAGCCCTTTGCCGCACACAACTCATTTGGGTTTGTATTAGATTCTCCTCACTTTCAGCAAATTAGGCGTAAACCAAGAGAATAATTACACTAGATAAGGTGATTTCTCATCTGGGTTCTTGCTTCTTTTATGGATTTGTCAATGTATTTGCATGATTGATCATTCGTCACTTTTGCTTTTGTTGAATGTGATTGTCATGATTGGATTTTGATGCCTGTTTATGAGCTGATTCATTATTTCACTAGCTTTTCTTTGATAATAAGAGGAGATGGTCATGGGTAGTGATGTTGATTGATGGATGTTTGGTATTTTCTTGTATGAATTACTGCTTGGTAGGAAGAAATCCCAAAACCTGTTGATCTGTCATTCTTAAATCAAACAACCCAAAAGAGTGTAATAGATATTCTCATACTCAAATGTTAGGCCTATACTATTGTTAGTCTTACATGTATGAAGGGCTGTGTCCTGGCCCACATTGATTAAGATTATGAGTTTGATATTACTTTATATACTTTCTAGAAAGTGCAGTTTTGATTAACGTTTGTGAGATGATAATTTAATGAGGGGTTACCAGAGTAGGTGGGTGACATGAGATGACTTCAATGGAAGATGTATGGAAATAGTCAATGGAAGAGACATTTGTGGAGCTATCAATTGAGTAACTAAGACTAAGACATTTGTGGAGATATCAATTATTGTTTCTGTAGTGATTATGTAGTATCTTATAGTTTGCACTTTCTGTACAAATAAAAGGATTGCAACACATTGGCAATATATCAGTACCTAGGATCTGAATATAGGCGTTATTAATTTACCATTTAAATTGACATGGCCATGTATTTCAACAGAAAGATTAATTGTTGTACACTGTACATCAAAAAGAAAACAAACTTGTTTATTTCAATTAAAGAGTAAATAGTGGCCAAATGTAGTTGAATCTTAATGCAGATATTAAGCAAAAGAAGTCAGATATGATTAATTTTATATGTGTAGATGGATCACAGTGCTGCCAAGGTTAGTTAATTCACCAAAATTGTTTTTCTTGGTGGGAAACAATTATTATGTAGCAGATTACTTAATTAATCAACACTACTAAACCAAGTTTAAATAAATAAAAAAACTGTGTGAGGGAGCAGCTGCCTCTGCCTCTGCCCATACTAATTTTAGGTTCAGATAAGGTTTTTGGGGTCCCCTTCGTGTCTGCCTTATTTCATTCATCCATCTTCTTAATTGATCAATTGCAACAATTCAATGCAATTCCCATTTCCACTTGTGCCCATACTTTATGTACTCTCTTGCTTCACATCCAGATCAAAGTATGGCTACTAAACCAAGTCATGGTAAAGTTTTTGCAATGGTGTAAAAACTGTGTGATGCCTCTGGCCATTGAGATTTAGCCAACTTCAGCAAGAAAGTTGTTTCATATCTGACATTATATTGCTATACTTTTTGTTCTTTTAATCGTTTAATTTGATAATAACTCTTTTATTGTGTGCTCATTCTTATTTATTAGATGGCTGACTATGATGACTTAAATAATGATGATTTGATCGTGTACGGTATCATTTGTATACATCATATTCATATGATGTTTCTACTACTAGTTGAATGTGTTTTAGCACAACAACCCACAGCACGAACTACTTCACGTTTGAGTAGAATTAATCGTGCAATACGCTTGCAAATGAGCGAATTCGTGATGAAATAATGCAACGTATTGCTGGACCAAGTGGTAGACATTTGATTCGAATGGGTCCCGCAACATTTGTAGAATTTTGTCAAATTTTAGCAACGGAAGGGGGGCTTCGTTCAACTCAACGAGCTACAGTTGAAGAACAAGTTGCTAAATTCCTTTGGATTATAGGTCAAGACACTAGGCATAGTGCATGTTCATTGCTTTTCCATTGCTCCGGTGAGACGGTTAGTCGTCACTTTCATAAAGTGTTGGAAGCAATCATAGAGTTAGAGGATAAATACCTCTTACAACCAAATGGACTCCAAGTGCCACTTGAAATACAAAACCATAGTAGATTCTATCCATACTTTAAGGTATACAATGCAAGCATAACGCTTTAAATACTTATACTAGTACTTTTACCTAATTAGATAAATAATGACAGGATTGTGTTGGGGCAATAGATGGCACGCATATTCGTGTTAAAGTAGTAGTTGTACATGCTGCTAGGTACCGTGGTAGGAAGGAATATCCAACTATGAATGTTTTGGCTACTTGCACATTTGACTTGAAATTCACCTATGTGTTGACTGGGTGGGAAGAAACTACTTCTGACTCTAGGATAATGAAAAATGCCCTCACAAGAGATTATCCACTCCATATTCCAACAGGTATTAGTTTGAAATTTGGTTTGTTTTGCATTTGAAATTATTATGTTGACGATAAACGTGGTAATGTAGGAAAATTGTATCTTGTTGATGCGGGTTTCATGCTTCGAAGTGGTCTCATCACACCTTACATAGGAGAGCGTTATCACATTAAGGAGTACTCAACGAAACCCTCCTAGAAATGCTCGTGAGCTTTTCAATCATCGACACTCTTCATTGCGCAATACAATAGAGAGAGTATTTGGTGTACTCAAGAAACGTTTCCCCATTATTGGAAGTGGGACTGAACCGATGTATAACATTCAAACACTAAAACTAATTGTGTCTGCTTGTTGCATAGTTCATAATTTTCTCATGGGAGTGGATCCGGATGAAGGTCTTATTGCCGAGGTTGATGTAGAAATTGCTAGGGAACCTATAGAGCATACAAACCATGCCCTTAATTTAGACAATCATGAAGATGCAAGAAATGGAGAGTTAATTCGAGACTCAATAGCAAATGCAATGTAGGAAGCATATCATTTGAACCAGCATTGAATGCCAATTACATTTGTGTTGTACTTTTTCAATGTACTTTTTTTTTCTTTTTGGTTTAACAGTAAATGGTGTGATGTGGTGTAGTGACTTGCTATTATTGCTTTCTAATAAGTTGGATCATTTGTATTGTATTTGTAATCCTAATATAAATTATGTTTGTTTGTAAACTTTTTCTTTTTTGGATAATTATGCCTTACAGGAAAGTGATGCCTCACAGAAGAAAGAATCAAATATGCGCTGGACCCAATCAATGGATGATATTCTCATTGATGCCTATTTGCATGAGCATGTGCAAGGAAATAGGGTGGGAGGGACCTTCACATCACAAGCCCATGACCAAATATTGCAAACAATGAAGAAAGAGTTTCCAAATATCATATGGGAGAAAGAAAAGATCCAAAATCATATGAAATTTATCAAGAAATCATGGGCATCTTGTCATGATATTTTTAAGAATGGATTGAGTGGTTTTGCATATGATAAAACTACTTCGACATGGCATGCTGAACCAGAAGTGTGGAACAAACTTATCGAGGTGGGCTCATGTTTAATTGTTTACATACACTTTAAATATGTTTGTTGGAGAAATTATATTGTTACTTACCATGTGTGTATTTTTATATAGTCAAATCCTAGTGCTGTTGAATGGAGGAGCAAGCCTGTATATAACTATGACAAGTTGTGTGAACTCTTTGCAAAGGATAGGGTGAATGGGGAAGATGGTGACACCCCTAGGGAGATGAAGAGAAAAAGAGCTCATTTATCTCAAAACAATGTAGAGTACCCTACTTCAGTTGAGGACATTGATAACATGGTAGCACAAAATCAAGCTTCATTGAATGCTATCAATGTTGAAGGAAGTGAGAATGACTTGACTTCTCCAGGTTGCCAATCCGAAGTTTCATCACGTAAGTTGAAGAATAGATGCAGAGTTAAAGAGGACAACAATCCTATAAAGGAGGCTATTAGTGCAATGGATAGGGCAACACAATACCTAGGTGATGTGTTATTGTTGTGTGCTAATAAGTCTTCTTCAAAGGACAATGAATTGTTGGAGCATTTAGTTGAGATTGGGATAGAAGATGATGATGAGTTGCTACGTGCTTAGACTTTCCTTCTTGAAAATCCCACGAAGCTGCGTGTATTTTACTCGTTTCCGGCACATCATCGCAAGAGTATCTTAATGAAAATGCTTGAAAATGCAGCAACTTAATTCCTTTACCAAGGTAAATCCCACAATAGCAGCTAGTTTTTTTGACTGTTTGGCTTGAAGAAACTTAAAAGTGGTTTTTTGATTTAGTTGATGCACATCCTAATTAATTTTGTTTTTATCTAGTGCAAAATGCTCATTTGATAATGGATTTATGAGTAAATAAGGATTTGTTGTTATGAAACAACGTTGAGCTATTCTTTGTTTATTTCCATGTTATTTGGATGGATTTTGTGTTGGAATGTTTGTCGAAATACTTGAAGGAATGGCAAGTATGAAATGATTCTTCGTCTAATAGTGCAGAACCTGTATCGGATTTATAATTTCATATATTCTTAACTCTAGGTGTTAAAATGCTTTTTAATACTGGATTCTTTGTCGTTACTTGAAAGATATATATAAAGGATGCGGTAATTGAATTGTCAAAACACGGCATCGTTTTGATAGTTGAGGAATCCGGTTGTCTCCAAGGCAAAGTGTATCTTAAACGTGAGGTATTGAGAACCTAAATTCTCTGTTTGGTTGTCAGGAAAATGAAATCAAATTTCAAAAAACTTTAACGTCTAGTTGCTTATTTGAAAAAAAAAATATTTGGAACAAGAGAAAAATTATATGTTTAACTTAGCTGACTAACTTGAATTAATGAATTTTAGTTTTAAACTTTGGTTAGGTATGGTACCCAGTAGTGTTCAGACTTTTATTCAAGTTATGTTTAGGGGATAATTTGTTTTGATTGACAGTTTTGGATGGTGAATTTGGCTTTGTCATTGTAGCTTTTCATGCAATATGAGTATACCGCGCAAGGGCGTCCCAGGTTTGGGGTGAGCTTGGGACTTTTTGTTGATTGCTTGAACACATTTTCGGTTCCTGGCTATTCAAGCTTGATTGAAATTTGATATCCGGGGCCTGACATGGAACTTCTTCACAAAAGAATGAATTTATAATTCTTTCGAAAATTATATCATAGCTAAATATATTACTTATGGCTCACATGTTTTACTTTTGATGTAGGAATTGAATTAATTATAAAGTTAATAAAAGCTGTTGTGTGAAAATTGAATTAAGCAAATGTTTTAAAGTTGAGCCAAAATGTAGGCATTATTTGTATTTATCAAAGTTAATTCACAAAAGAGAGTGTTTTAACTTTATGGGCATATATGTAAATTTATCATTTTAAAAACTGTCAGAACCGTTGGAAAATAAACTCCCAAGCACAAGTTGGGTGTTTTAAAAATCGCTACTAAAAACTCCTCAAAACCGCTACGGTGGTTTACCCTCAAAACCGCTACGATGGTTTACTCTCATAACATACTGAAACTCCCAAGCAGACCAGGGTCAGCTTGGGAGTTTCATGGTAGCGATTATGAGGGTAAACTACTGTAGCGATTTTGAGGGTAAACAATAATAGCGGTTTTGAGAGGATTTTAGTAGCTGTTTTTAAAACACTCAATCCGTGCTTGTGAGTTTATTTTTCTGACAGTTTTTTAAAATGATAAATTTATATATATGCCCATAAAAATACCCCAACTCTAACGAATACTTGAGAGTTTTGTTTTTTCAATTACAAGGTAAGGGTTTTTTATTTGTTTTCTACTTATTAGTATTTTATAACTTCAAATGTGATGAAGTCTTCTTATCTTTCTTTACCATTTTTTGCACCATCTATAATGATTGAAAAATTGTAACTCCACTTCTCCAAGAAAGCATCTAGAAATGAGATTTTAATAATTTTTTTTATGATTGCTTAAAATTATTTTATATTTAATATGGTTAGAGACGCATATAAGATTGTTAAATTTTTTTGTTTTTTGGATATAATTGGGCGGATAGGGTATTTGTGAAATAAAATTTTAGAACCAATCAAAACATCTCGATTTGGGGTGTTTTATAAACCTCTAAAAAATACACTACACTAGTTTTAAGGGGTTTTCGAGCTAGTCAAAACCAGTGCATAAAAAATCTGACAAGTAATAATTTTAAAGCACATCAAAATCAATCTAATTAAAAATCCCTCAAAACTAGTGAAAAAAAAAAAAAAAAAAAAAAAAAAAAAAACACCCTTAAGTCAAGATATAAAAACACAACTGTTTAATTAACTTCCAGTGAGAGTTAACTGACTCACGTATATTACAAAGTTGTAAACATACATAAAAACTCATAGCTATTTATATTATATAATATAACTATTATATACTAAATCTGTGAGGTTTATTACCATTGTAATAAACTTACTCACGTTTTATCACTTGCATGTAACCATACAATTATTTAATCATACACTACCCGGTATTATCAAGGAATATATATATAGACCATTAATTTGTCCATGTTGAGACCTTTAAATAAACTAACCAACAACGAATTTATTAAAGTGTAATCCTAACAATAATGGCCTTCTTAATTAATTTATCCATGTAAAAAGCTTGAACTCAATTAATCAACAACAGATAACTAAAGGGTATATTAAGGTCACTATTTTAATTATCAGATTTATCCTCTGAAAGTGTTCGTTCTTTATTTACTAGTTTATACTTTATACGCAAAGAGCATACAGTGTCATGTTATATGGTTCATTAATTAATGTGCAACTTTAATATTCTAAATAATAATAAGATCTCTAATATAAACTTATGTAACAACCATAATAATAATAATAATAATACGTAATTGAATATAATAATGTGTATATTTTTTTAATAATAATGTTTATGATTTATATTTAGTATCATGACTTATAATTTAAAGACACTAACAGCATGAGAATTAGAGGGTTTATTTGGATTGGATTTAAAGTGCTACTCCCATATAACAATTGCAGTATCCGAAGTTGGCAAGGGTATTTTGGTAAAACAATGTTATGGAATATCCAGTATTATTCTTTTAAAATATATACTACTCTTCTAAACTCATGATTTTATCTTGGCGTAAAATCAGGCCTCCAATTACGGGCGACTATTTAATGATTAATGATTGAATGAAGCAATATTAAGAATAAGATCTTTAAACGAAAGACTTGGGTAGGACACAGTGGATCTTCTTCTTTTTAATTAGACATGCTCCCAGCCTAACCATGGCAAAACACCGATTCCCACCCCTGGTTTCATAAATTTCACATTTACATTGTTGATGCTTGATTTTGGACGTCAATGACTCGCACGTGCAAAGTGTTAAGAGGGTCTTAGAAATTACACGTGATGGATCCATAAGATTTGAATATGGAGCTGAGATTGTATATGTTGCAGAAAACATAAATAATAGGCTAACAAGAGAGGTTTTTATAGTGGTTCGGATGCTTGAACAAGCGATTTCTGTATCCACTATTATTTTATTGATCTCTGACTATTTCTATGATATTGCCCGTAAGGCATATAAAGATGAAGAAATACAGCGTTTACAGAGAGAAAAAATTAAGCTCAAATCAATGCATAGCTCTCATATGCCCAACCCCCCTCTTCGGGAAGAGAAGTGTCAATTTATACACATTTGCACTCAATGTAATGAGTGTTTTGTAAGTTGTCTTGACATATGGAAAGCTTTCGTCCATTCATCTCTTAAAATGAGATAGGGTTAATATAAATATCTTTAAAGAGATATGAGATTGACAACTAGTACAAAAAGACATTTATTAAGCTAATATAAATATAACTTTTTAGGCATAATATACACCCATAAATTAATTCTGTTAATTGTTGATTCTGACAAATATGGAAATGGTACTATTATCAAACTGCCCATCCTTCTCCCATCTTCACGCCGGCAGTATTGAAGAAGAGAAAAAAGGAATAAGTAATTATCTGGGATTTGGAATGATCATTTTACCTTGTTAAGCAATATTCTATTGATTTAAGGGTATGAATATGAAATTTATGAAACTAAAGGTGTGGGAATGTCGGTCGATTCGTGATAGTTAGGGTCGTTCAAGTCTTTTTAATTATTCTATCTCCTCGTTCTTCGAAATCGTTTTAACATCTTTTTCTTACTTTTTGCATGCTTATCCAATGGAGAGATATTGGTGGGGTTTCCGACTTTCCGGTAAAGATAGAAGCAAACAAACCACTTGTAAAAGAAGTTACGTTTAACTTTTAAAAGGTAGTATCGAAATAATGTGAATAAATGAAAAACAGATAACCACAAATACAAATATAAATTTTATGAGTAATGCTACAGTTATCGACTGGTATGTACTGATTTTGTGTACCAAATGACGTGACACAATTCTGACCGTTTATTTATTACCAGTTAATATTAATCAACGGCTAGGATTTTGTCACGTCATTCGATGCACAAAATCGGTACACACTAGTCGGTAGCTGTAGCATTTTCCAAATTTTATAGTGGTTCACTTTTCGTATGAAAACTATATTTATTTTGTCACTGAGGAATTTCATTATGAAAAAGAAGAAAATTTATAAAAATCTTTCAGCCTCACAAATTGGCTTTCTCATTAAACTCTCTCTGGTTTGATGGTTTTTACTCTCTAATTGTGACTCTACCTTTTATTCAATTTTTTATCTCTAACTCTAGGACGTAATCTCTTTTTATAGATAATCTATGAGACATTATTCCTAATAGGACTAAAATCTCATATTATAATAAGAATTTTATTCTAATTCTTAATACAATTATATTCTTAAAGGAAAACAATTATACATAAACACATATTAGGAAAACTCATGTCCTAATCCAATACAAATTTAGGTTGAATTTGACTCCACAATCTCAACAAATTAGATACTAATATTTATACAAAATTGATATAAATTTATAAAAATAACAGAAGCATAATATGACTGATTTTGATTCAAATTTCTCCGATTAAACTTTACATGGTTTACAATATATCGATTTGATATCAAAATCAATTTATAAAACAATATAATAATATGTATATATTTGGTCTAGAATAGTACCAATTATTATTATCTATCACATAAAATTTAAAGATTAGTTAGAGTATATCATTGAATTATTAAGACAATAGTGACTTGGTAATATAAGTATCATCTTCATCCATTTAAACGACATTAGTCTATAACAAAGAAAAGTAAAATTTAGTACTGTAGATTTTGCTCTTGTTGTAAACAGAACAAAAGCACTTAATTAGATGCATGCATTAACCCAAAACCAAGAAAAAATTGAACATATTAGATAAAGTATCATGTAAAAGATCATATATAGTGGAGCCCCACGTATTATATATCAAACCAAAATGTGTATAAGAATTGCTAAACTTACACAATACCTAAAAAGGGAACCTTAGTTGGCTTGCACCATGAAAGCGTAGACAATATTGTTTTATGAGTAAAGGTTTATGGACACCCCTTAGGTTTAGTGAAAGACAAGGAGGCCCATATGTTTCAGACTTTCACTTTTATTGTCTAAGAATGAAACATTTACACCATTGTAATCGGATGATGTTTATGAAAAATAACTATCATAAGAGTAAAATAGACAAAACATTAAAGAAAAAAGTTTTTTATTTTCAAATTTCTTATCGGATTGACAAAGTGTAATATTTTTAAAGAAACAAGTGTTCTATTCTGAAACCATGAGGGAGTGAATATTTTATTCCAAAACTTGTGGACCTTCTTGTTGTTTTACTAAACCTCAGGGATGTCTGGGTAAAATCTCTTAATGATGGGATCTCTCATCCAATATCAGCTGATAAGATATTTGGTCCCACTCTTCGTCCTCATAATTCAAAGTTCTAGGAATATAACCTAACCATCCCTCTCTCCTTTAACATTTCCAAATCAAAACATTATTTATCAAAATTTTATCTTTTAAGAAATAACTCAAAAAGAAGATTTAACAAAAGAATACCATAAATTGACTTTTTTGTTAGTGGGATTAACAAAAAACCAAAAGGCACAGCTTTAGCTTTGTTTTCATCTTAAGTATTAATATAATTTATGAGATCAGAACATTCCATATGATGAGGCATCAAAAGAATTTAGATAATCCTAATATTTCTTGTTCTTGTTGAAAAGAAGAATATCCCTCTCTCATTGCAATTTCAACTTTTGTGCTTTGTAGACTGAATCTGGCTTGCACCATGAAAGCGTAGACAATATTGTACTAACAATTTTTTCTCTTAAACTTTTTCTCACAATCCTAATATAGCAGTTCGCAATTAATTAGTGAGATTTATATAGGACACATATAGAACCCATTGTAAACTGACCAATTACGAATTATCACGTCAAGGTTATGAGAAATGGTTGTTGATGTAGTATTATTCTTTAAAAAAATACACTTGGCTCTGAGCTCAAACGAAACCATAACAAACCATAGAAGTTGGATAAGTAGAGAATTTCAGCGTTTGGTTTCAAATTTTAGAAAAGAAAAGAATAAGCGAATTGCCAAATCATTCACATTTTCCAAAAGCTAGCGTTGATTAAGCAAAAAAAGAACATGATTTTTTCTTGGTTTTAGGCTAATGCACAAATCCTCCTGAGCACTTAATTTCTCAAATAAACACTAACAGTTATCTAATAGTGTATGTATACCAAGAGAATTTAAAATTGTTGACCAGCATTTATTTATGGTCTAATTTATAGACTTACTATGAACAAGCATAGCTATTAGGAGAAGACACCAAACAAAAAAAAAAAACAACCATTTAACGTAACTCAAGAGAAGTGAGTACATGCAATTACAAACCCTTTTAGCAAAAACTAGTAACTAAATTAACTTCACTGAACAAGCCCTTAAAAATAAAGTTTAAGATATGCCTTTAAGCCATTAATCAGCAGCCTTTAATTATGAGATATTCTACTCTTTCATATGGATTAATTCTTAATTTCAATGTGCTTCTAAAAAATGATAAATAGTTGATTACAATATGATAGTAATCAGCAGCTTTGAACCATTAATCATATCTGTTATGAATTTTGAAGACCAAAGCATTTAAAGAATCGAAGATCTCTTTGTTTGATGAAGCATGTCCTACCAAGTACCAACACATGCATCCTCCTTCTTAATTATGAGATTGAACACGTGCATGTCCCACCTCAAATTCGAAAGATTCTAATTTTCTTTTTTTGGAATAATAACACTACACCAGTAATACTCTCTTACAATCTTCTTACACCAACAATCCTCTCTCACAACCCTGATCATAGCAGTTCGTAATTGATTAGTTCATAATGAGTCTTGTATGAGTCCCACTAAATAATTACGAGTTGACCAATTATGAGTTGCTATGTTAGAGTTATGAGACAAAGTTTTTGAGAGATGGTTGTTAATGTAGTATTACTCTTTTTCGAAATGTCATTCTAAGCATCACATCACCATCATGGCCTCTTCTTTGTTTCACATGTCTACTACATTTAGCCTATATAGGGCGTTTGGTTCAGGGAATGTTGAATTACTAGGAATGTTGAATTATTGAAAATATAGATTACCTTGAAGATTACTGGGAATCTTTAGAAAAATGTGTTTGATTAATTGGTGGGGATGTTATATTAATATGTTTGGTTGGGAGGAATAAATTGTTAGGTATATTATTTAAATTACTGAATCGTCCTCTAATTAAATAATATTATTATATTATTTTTTAGATTATTATAACCCCCCCTATATTTAAAAACTTAGTAAAAACAACCTCATAATAAAAGTTTGAAAAATCAACAAAGCACACCCACCAACTCAGCCACTGCCGGATGCCAGCATCCGACAATCTAACGGCGCACGGAAGGTAGGAATGGCCTCTGTGCTCCTTTTGGCCATTTTCAGCTAGAGATCTGGCCGAAAATGGCCAAACATGACAGATCTGGCTGTCAACAACCAAATCGATGATAGATTTGGCAATCAACGGCCAAATCGATGGCCGTTGACGGCCACAGACATGGCCTCTAATGGCCATCGATCTAGCCGTTGATGACTAGATCGCCATATTAGATCTAGTTGTCAATAGCCATCGATTTGGCCGTTGATTGGCAATCAACGACCAAATCGATGGCTGTTGATGGCCACAGACATGGCCTCTAATGGCCATCAATCTAGCCGTTGATGACCAGATCGCCAGATTAGATCTAGCCGTCAATAGCCAGATCTGGCCATTTTCGGCTAGATATTTGGTCGGAAATGGCCATATCAGCGCACGACGGCCATTTTCGACCTTCCACACTTCGTTTCAGCGGCTGGCCACGACGATGGTTGCCGGTGGATGACCGCGGCAGGTGGATGGGGGTGGTGGCATGGGTGGGTTATAATTTGTTTTGAATTTAAGGGTAATTTTATCCAAAATTTTAATTAATTGGGGTGAAATAGTAAAAGCCATATTCATGTAAATAAATTTAAAAATAAGGGCATTATTATCCTAAAATTTTATTAATAAGGGATAGAATTGTAACAAGGATAGAATACCTAAGAAAATGGAGGTAATCAGATTACCTCCAATACTACCAATAGTAACCACTGTTGGTATTTGAAGATTACCTATATCTTGCATTATTTGACAGCCAAATATTGTAATCAAGTAATATAAGATGACTTAACCCTAGTAATCCTAGATAACCCCCAATCAAACACCCCCATAAGGTTTTCTCGTTGAATGGCTATAAGCCCATGATGTCTCATGGTTGAATGGGCCATTACCCCCATGAGGTCTTCTTTATACAGTGTTATTATTTAAGCCCTCACATAAACTCTGTTTGAGCCCCAGTATTAGTTTTTAAAAAACATACAAAATTTAAATATAAAAACACCCCTCCTTCTCACACTTGAATGGCCCATTAGCCCACAAAATCTTCATATAGTTGAATGACTTGTAGCCCATATAGTTGAGGCCATGAAATCAGCTACATTTCCATATAGCGGTTGCAGTTATGCTTTATCTTCTCCATCTCCATCTCCATCTCCATCTTCATCTTTATCTTCATTGAAGATTGTCGTAATTATGGCAAACTCCAAACTTCTTCTCCAAAGGTTTGCCTTTTTTGGAAAATGAATGGATTTATGGCTTAAAGGCAATTCCTTTAGCTCATCATACACTTTTTCTTTAAGGGTTTGTTTACTATAAGTTAATCAAGTACTAGAAAAGCTTTTGCTAAAAGGGTTTGTAATTGTACTCACTTCTCTTGAGAGGATTTAGTGAATTTCTTTCTGTCCTCCTTTTTTTTTTTTTTTTTTTATAACATACATCTCTTTTGTGTTTCTGGATTTGATTGTGGTTCCTTAACTAATAAATGTTTTATGTGAGCACTTCATGGATTTTTGCGGCATAGAGAGAGTTAATTATGTGCTTAATTAGTCAATTAAATTAATAAGAAGTAACTTTTTATTATAAAGAGTTTATCTATAGAAACAAGAGTCCAACGACTCTTTATTCTTTAAATATAAATTAAAGAATGAGTTTGACTCTCCACATTTAGAGAGTCAAATTTCACTCTCTATTCTAATTTTAAATAATAAATTACAAGTTTCTATGCATTTTGTTTATGATTTCTCTCTCCTATTAAGTTTCTTTTTTTAAAAAACATATTCACTCTCCTAAAATTTAAAGAGTCTATTGGATTTGAATAAAAATTTTGTTCTTCATATTTAAAAATCAATGAAGATGCTCTTTATTAATATGAAAGACACTCTTTAAAATAAAGAACACCATTGGAGATGCTCTAACTACTGGAGTTTTGTCCAACATTTCACAGCATCACGAATCTACCAGAAAATGGTTAAATGCCACATCCACCAAAAAAAGTTAAATGAAATGACAAAATAGATTGATAAAATTTAAGATGGACCTGACTCTTCATCCAATAAGGTCTTGTTGAATGGCCAGTAGGCTTGAGCATGCCTAGTCGGTGTGGGACTCCAACACTCCCCCTCATATCCTGTTGATGGTTTGAGATGGGTTTGACTCCTCACGCTATAAGGCCTTATTGAATGGGAGGATTACCGCCTCTCATAAGCCAGTAAGCTTAAGAGTGCCTAGTCGGTATAGGACTCTAACAAAGATGCTGCAATGAAATCAATCCAGATTTGAGACATATTTAGATCTAAAAAACACAGACTCATAGCTTAGTTAAAAGCCTACTAACTAAGCTGTAAGATGACACCATTTGATAACCTTAGGGGGATCTTACCGAGTCCATTTTCAGACCATGCTGCTTCATGGATTTTAATGGCGCTTAGACATCCCATATCTACAAAATCTCCATGGATCATTGTTACAACAACTGCATATGTAACACAAGAGACCAAAGCATATTTCTAGACCGCAATGTTGTCATGTCAACAGTTCCAACAAGTAGATCCCATTGACGGCCCATGTTGTGCATCCATATTCTTTAAGACATTATAGTTTAAAACCTTCTCTAATGCTCTTCTTGCTTTGTCTTCATCAGCTATCATTTAAAGAGCACATGCTCGTGCATAACTACATTAGAGACACACTTCGTAAGTTCTAGTCTAATCAGATTTGAACTAAAAAATATATATATTGAGAAAAAGAAACATGTCAAACACTATAACCAAACCAAGATTTATAAGGCCCAGATATTTGAGAATATCAATGAATGACATTAATCATGCAACATACCACCGTCAAAATAAACTTATCAGCTTGAACAAATGAACTTGAGTGACTACCATTATTGTCGTAGTTCAAGTAAGAACCATTCCCCAATTTCTCATATACAACTTTTGCTTACTAAAATTTGCACTAGAAATAATCCTCAAACCCTTAAGACCTACCTCATGTGCAAATGCTGATGCAACCTACAATGCTGCCACCTCCACTATATGCAATTACAACAGAAAGAGATCATGTATCGTATGTCAAATCAAGGAAGCCATTATTGTCAATCATCCCCATCACCATCCCTATCAAATTCGAGCAAATGAAAGTGTTAACTGAACATTCTTCTTACAATAACCAAAATAGAGCATTTAAGCAGTTGAGTGAACTTTTGCAGGATTCTACTCCAAAAAAAGTTGAATACTTATAAAATTTTTATCACGTAAACTTCAATTTCGCTTTCGGACTAGAAATTGAGGAAGCTAGTTCAAACACTCATGATGATTTTCGGCGTTCATTAGTAACTATATGACTAAGGACATCGTAAATTCAGTCTCACATTTCTCTCTGCCATCTTATGAAGGAGTTCAGCAACTTTTTATCTCGTTATTTTTGAGGAAACCAAACATCAGCATACCAAAAGTGACCTCATCTGGAGCACAACCTTTTTCCTCCATACGAGTTAAAAACTCATTTGCCTTTTCTAATTGTCCACTTTTACAGAGCCAATAGATCAATGTGTTATATACAACCACATTAGGCCTAATTCCTTCTAAAATCATCTCTCGATAAAGACTAAGAGCTTTATTGACTATTTTGTTCTTGCAGTACAATTTGATTAAAGTACTATGGCATACAACATCAGCTCTATAACTCTCTCTAGGTATAGAATAAACAACTCCCTTGCATAACCAATTCTACCTGCCAAGCAATAACCATTCATTAAAATGCTCTAAATATAAGCGTCAGGTTCCACACCTTGTTGAATCATAAGTTTCAACAACCTATTTACTTCGTCCAGTTTACCTTTCTTGCAAAGAAAATCTATGACCACCCTAAATGTCAGCACACAAGGTTGCACACCTTGATCCATCATCGATATAAATAAACTTTAACAATCTCCCAATCACCCACACGACAAAAACCATGAATTAGAACGGTATAAGTTACTACATTTGGACTAATTCCTGAACTCTTCATTTCAAAAAACAATTGTCTAGCCTTCTCAATTAATCCATCCTTACAAAGACCATCAATTATAATACTATAGGTAACAACATTTGACATACAAATAACACCAGATTCTTCATTTCCCTTAGCCATTTCTTCATGCAACTTAATGACAATACTTATCTTCCCTGTTTTACATAATCCATCAATCAAAGTCCCATAAGTGATCACATAAGGCCTACAACCAACAACAACCATTTTCGTAAGCAACTCCATCGACTTCATAATCTTTCTCTCTATGCATAAACCTTTGATCAAACAATTAAAAGTCACCAAATTTAGGCTAAAAACCCTTCTTCAAAATCACCCCCAAAACCGCAAAACTATCCGGAACCCTTTCAATAGTACAGAAGCAATTAATCAAAACATTAAAAGAAATCAAATCTGGAGACAACCCAGTTGAATTAAACTACTTATAAAGCGAAATCACTTCATTTAATGCTTCTTCTTTGCAAGTGCACTAAACAATGTAGTGAATGATGAAATTGGAGAAATAGGTTGCGAACAAATTTTGTAATAAAAAAAGTTCAATGCTTCATTCAGAGTAAAGTTACCCGATTGACAATTTTCTTTGAGGAATTTTGCAAGTAAGGATCATTCAAGGGGTTTTTCGAAACAATACAAAACTTCATTTTTGGAGCTTGATGTTGTGAGGTTGTGTAAGTGAGATAACAAAGATGTAATATTCCCTTTCAGAGATGGGTTTTGAGAGATTGAAGATGAACGAAAATGGGGATCTCAAAGCCATGTATGAAGAATCATGGATTATTTGAGCTTGTAGTTTTACATCACCATAAAAACTTTTTAGTTTCATAAAGAAGACAAACTTCCCTCAATGTCATCTGACAGGAGCCAACTCGAATTTTGAAGAATATACACACAACTCCACCTATTTGACGTAAAGGAAGGATGCAAATGGGTATTTAGTCCTTATCTTCTACACTTCAGGATTGATTCCTTGGTATCCCTTTCTTGATTTCTCCTTTTAACCTATTAGTTTCTCTCTATCTCCCTATCTAGACTTAATTCTATATTATCTATCTGTGTTATTCTTCTCCCCCTCTATCACCTAAGTAGCCAAAATATTATCTACTAGACATTATAACTACTGGAGTTTTGTCCAACATTTCACAGCATCAAGAACCTACTAGAAAATGGTTAAATGCCACATCCACCAAAAAAGTTAAATGAAATGACAAAACAGATGCTGCAATAAGTCTATACAGATTTGAGACAAATTTAGATCTAAAAAACACAAACTCATAGCTTATTTAACAACCTATTAACTAAGCTAGAAGATAACACCGTTTGATAACCTTAGGGGGATCTTACCCGAGTCCATTTTCACACCATGCTGCTTCACAGAATTCAATGGCACTTTGAAATCCCCATATCGACCAAATCTCCATGGATCATCATTACAGCAACTGCATATGTAACACCAGACCATATTTCTCTAGACTACAATGTTGTCATGTCAACTGTTCCAACAAGTAGATCCGATTGAGCAGCCCCCGCCATGCATCCATATTCTTTAAGACATTATAGTTAAAAACTGATAGACCACCACCTCCTATCAATATAGTCTATAAGTCAAAGGGCCATAAAAAGAGAGCACTAAGGGGAAATGAGTGTGAGTGAGGGTTGTTACAGTTTGTTATGAGTGTGAGTGAGGGTTGTTACAGTTTGTTACGGGATTGCATGCATGTGGCTGGATAGAATAAAGTTGTTAGGGTAAGGGTGGTATAGGAAGTAGTTGGGAATAAATAGCTAGGGAGTGGTAAAGGAGATATCAAGTTGATTCAGATAAGTATTGTGGGAGGTCTCCAGCTCGTTGAATTATTGGGAATTGTTCTGGGATCACTTTTCTTGTTACTGTTATTTCATTCAGTTTTCAATACTAGCATTCAGTTAAATCCAATTGAGTGTTATTCGATTCTGCTCTTGTGTGTGTTTGGATTAAGTTACTTGAACAGGTGGTTCCATCAACTTGGTATCAGAGCTTGGTTGGGTAATGGTAAAATCCAAAATGGAAAACAGAATGGAAAATGTAAAGAAAGAGATGAGGAACGTAAAGGAAGATATGGGCATGATGAAGACTGATTTGGGTAGTGTCAAGGAGTACTTAACAGAGATGCGAGAGTTGATGAGGCTAAGGGAAGAAAGGGAGGAAAAACGTTACCAGGAGAAAATGTATGAAACTCTAGTAAATCAGAATTTTGGCAGAGATAAGGGATGTGAAAGAAATCACAGTGGGGATAACAGGAAAGACGACAAAAAAATTCGCAAGCTCGAGCAACCCATTTTTAACGGAGATGATCCATTTAGCTGGACTTTCAAGGCTGATAAATACTTCGCCATTAATCAATACAAAGAGAAGGAGATGGTGGAGGCAGTAGCCATGTGCATGGAAGGAAGAGCCTTAAACTGGTATCAATGGCTTGAATCCCGGAGACCAGTCCAGAGTTGGAAGGACTTCAAAGTGGCTCTAATTGACAGATTCAGACCATCCTTTCAAGGGACAGCTTATAAGGCACAGGTAGCACTAAGACAGACTACTTCGGTGACAGAGTACCGTGAAGAATTTGAAGAACATACTGCTCCGTTGAAAGAATTAGGAGAGGAGATGCTGATGGGAATCTTCATCAATGGACTGAAAGAAGAAATCAGGGCTGAGTTGCGTCTTATACAGGCCAAGGATCTGGGTGAAGTGATGGCGCAGGCCCATTAGGTTGAAGAAAAAAACTGGGTGCTGGAGAAAATTAGGCCCAAAATGACTAGAGTCCAAAATGTTAAATTAGAAGGATACTCACGGGTCACTCTAAGCCCAGAATTGGGGTGACCTAGTTTGTGGTTCAATACCACCAAAATCCCAGGAGAAATCCACTCATCGTCAACGCGATCTAGCAACAGGAGAGAAGTTTCACCAGCAACGACAACTTCGAGCTCCAGAGGCGAGAATTTTCGTTGACTAACTGAAGCAGAAATCCAACTTAAAAGGGAGAAGGGGCTTTGCTTTAGGTGTGACGAAAAATTCAGCCCTAACCACCGATGTAGGAGCAAATCTCTGCAGATCATGTTAGCTTGGGAAGATGAGGATCCAGAAAAGGGAGAAACAATACCAGATGACGACGAAGAACCCAATACTAAAGGTAACCCTCTAGCTCTATCCATGAACTCTATTGTGGGAATTACCTCTAACAAGACTCTGAAAATAAAAGGGGAGATTGAAAGGGTGGGAGTTATTGTGTTGGTTGACAATAGGACATCCCACAATTTTATTTCTCACGACTTGGTGCGCAAACTAGGCATGCAAATTGAAACAGGAAAAAGGTTTGGGGTAATGGTTGGTAATGTGTCATGGTGAGAGGAGAAGGAGTTTGTAGGGCAGTACCACTAGAAGTTCAAGGCGTCAAGATTACCCAGGATTTCTTTCCTTTTGAGTTAGGTTGAGCTGATGTTGTTCTAGGGGTGACGTGGTTGAGTTCCTTGGGTGATATCTGCGCAAACTGGAAAAACCTAACAATGCAATTTGAATGGGAAGGCAGAAGGGTGAGCCTACATGGAGATCCACCCCTGGTTAAAACAGTGATATCTCTAAAAGCCATGTTAAGGTCACTCCAGTCCACTAGAGGAGGCTATTTAGTCGAATTCTGCTCTATGGAAGGGGTTCCAGAACAAGATGGAGAACCCACCGATCCTAGAATTGTGTCATTAATGGAAGGATATAACCAATTGTTTGACCAACCCACCCCACACCGACAGCATGACCATGCCATAGTCTTGAAGGCAGGAGCTCGACCACCTAATAGACACCCCTATAGATACCCTTATTTCCAGAAAAATGAAATAGAGAAAATGGTAAGAGAAATGTTGGTAGCATGAATCATCCAGCCTAGCACTAGCCCTTTTGCCAGGCCAGTATTATTAGTCCAAAAAAAAAGGATAGAAGTTGGAGGTTTTGTGTTGACTATAGGGCACTCAATGAGATAACTATCCCTGATAAATTTCCTATACCCACCATCGAGGAGTTGCTTGATGAATTAGTTGGGGCTGTTTTCTTTTCAAAGATTGATCTACGATCTAGTTACCACCGATTCGAGTGAAGGAGGAGGATATTCACAAAACGGCCTTCTGAACTCATGACGGCCATTATGAGTTCCTAGTAATGCCATTTGGCCTAACTAATGCGCCGTTAACCTTTCAAGCACTGATGAATGCTATTTTTAAACCTGTTTTAAGGAAATTTGTGCTGGTTTTCTTCGATGATATTCTGATTTACAGTCCTGATCTTGATTCTCATGTGACCCATTTGGAACAAGCCCTTAAGATTCTACAAGACAACCAACTGGCAATGAACAAAAAGAAGTGTGTGTTCGGTCAGCAGAAACTAGACTACCTAGGCCATATAATTTCAGCACAATGAGTAGAAGCAGATCCACACAAGATTGAGGCAATGGTTAAGTGGCCTATGCCGACCAATGTGAAAGGTTTACGGGGGTTTTTAGGCCTCATAGGGTATTACATGAGGTTTGTTAAGGGATATGGCAGTATTGCACAACCACTTACTGATTTGTTAAAAAAAGATGCATTTCGTTGGAATGAGGGAGCTCAAATGGCATTTGATAAACTCAAGGAAGCTATGACTACAGTTCCAGTCTTAGCAGTACCAAACTTTACACTTCCCTTTGAAATTCAGACTGATGCTTTAGGTCACAGAATGGGCGCAGTTTTGGTCCAGCAGTCAAGACCCGTAGCTTACCTAAGCAAAGTCTTTTCACCACAAGCACAACAGAAATCCATATATGAACGGGAACTAATGGCCATCGTTTTTGCAGTGCATAAGTGGAGTCTGTATTTATTGGGCAAACGATTCATCATCAGAACTAACCAAAGTAGCCTACAGTTTCTCACAGACCAGCGAATAAAAACTCCGGAACAACAAAAGTGGATGTCCAAACTAATGGGATTCTCTTTCGACATTCACTACTGGCCAGGAAAAACAAACATAGTAGCAGATGCTTTATCACGGAGAGGGGAGGGACCAGATTTGAATACCATCTCAGTAGTATAGTTTACAGAGTACGATGAGCTAGCCACTGAAGCACAACAAGATCCCAGGTTACAACCTATCATTCAGGATCTTCTCTTTGACCCTAACAGCCGCCCACACTACAGACTTAGACAGGGGTGTCTTTTGTACAAAAACAGAATTATTTTACCAAAAGGCTCCAGATTTATAGCTAAACTTTTGACAGAATTCCATTCCAGCCCAGGTAAGGGGCATTCGGGGTTTTTCAAGACTTACAAACAGGTGTCAAACATTGTGTATTGGGAAGGGATAAAGCATGATGTTCAAGAGTTTGTAAAGGCTTGCATTATTTGCCAAGTTAATAAGTATTTAGCCCTCAAGCCCTTGCCAATATCAGAACAAGTCTTTGATGACTTGACGATGGATTTTATTGGAGGGTTACCACGAGCGAAGGGATTCGATAGTATTCTTGTGGTGGTTGATTGGCTCACTAAATAAGCTCACTTCATCCTTTTGTCTCATCCTTTTAATGCAAAAGAGGTTGCTACGATATTCATGAGGGAAATTGTTAAGCTCCACGGTTTTCCCAAGTCCATAGTTTCAAACCGAGATCGACTCTTTATGAGCCATTTTGCAGGAAATTTTTAAGGCAGCAGAGACCTCTCTAAAGTTTAGTTCCGCATACCACCCACAAACTGATGGCCAAACAGAAGTAGTCAATCGGTGTGTCGAGGCTTATCTGCGATGCGTCTGCAGTTCCTAGCCTAAACAGTGGCCAAATTGGCTCTCTTGGGCAGAATTTTGGTATAACACAACCTACCATCATTCCACAAAAATGACACCATTTAAGGCCTTTTATGGTAGAGACCCCCCATTCCTTCTCAAGATGACCGATTACCCCTCCTTAGTGGAAGACGTGAACCAGCAGCTCCTTCACCGCAATGCCATTCTAAATGAACTTAAACACCACCTAGAATCTGTCCAGGTCACATGAAGGAGCCGGCTGATAAACACCGCAGAGACATCAGTTTCTCTCCAGGAGATTTTGTGTACCTAAAACTGTAGCCCTACAGGTTCAGGTCGTTGGCAAGGAAACTGAATGAGAAACTCAGTCCTCAGTTCTATGGACCATTCAAGGTGTTAGACAGAATTGGTCTAACAACTTACAAATTGGATTTGTCCCACACTACCCGTATTCATCCGGTGTTCCATGTGTCGTAGCTCAAACCCAGTGTGCACAACTCCGTTCCAATTCAACCACTCCCCCCTTTCTCTCCAAGAGTTGAAACTCCAAGTTCAACCACAATCAGTCCTAGCAACGCACTCCCTACTCGATGGCACCAAAGAGGTCATCATTCAATGGTAGGATCTGCCTCCTTTTGAAGCTACATAGGAGTCCTTCGACGTTATCAACACACAATTCCCTCAATTTCACCTTGAGGACAAGGTGGCTCTCCTGGGGGTGGATAGACCACAACCTCCTATCAATATAGTCTATAAGTCAAGGGGCATAAAAAGAGAGCACTAAGGGGAAATGAGTGTGAGTGAATGTTGTTACAGTTTGTTATAAGTGTCAGTGAGGGTTGTTATAGTTTTTTATGAGTGTGAGTGAGGGTTGTTACAGTTTGTTATGGGATTCTGCATGCATGTGGCTGGATAGAATAAAGTTGTTAAGGTAAGGGTAGTATAAGAAGTAGTTGGGTATAATTAGCTAGGGAGTGGTAAAGAAGATATCAAGTTGATTCAGATAAGTATTGTGGGAGGTCTCCAACTCCTCGAATTGCTGGGAATTGTTCTGGGTCACTTTTCTTGTTATTGTTATTTCATTCAGTTTTCAATACTAGCATTCAGTTAAATCCAATTGAGTGTTATTCGATTATGCTCTTGTGTGTGTGTTTGGATTGAGTTACTTGAACAAGTGGTTCCATCAAAAACCTTTTCTAATTCTCTTCTTGCTTTGTCTTCATCAGCTATCGGTGAAAGAGCACATGCTCGTGCACAACTACATTAGAGACACACCTGGTAAGTTCCAGTCTTATCAGATTTGAACTAAAAAATATATATATTGAGAAAAAGAAACATGTGAAACACTATAACTAAATCGAGATTTATCAGGCCTGGATATTTGAGAATATCAATGAATGAAGTTAATCAGTTGCAACATACCATCGTCTAGGAAACTGATCAGCTTGAACAGATGAACTTGAGCGGCTACCATTATTTTCGTAGTTGAAGTCAGAACCATTCCCTAATTTCTCATATACAACTTTTGCTTACTGAAATTTGCACCAGAAATAATCTTCAAACCCTTAAGACCTACTTCATGTGCAAATGCTGACACAGCCTACAATGCTGCCACCTCCACTATATGCAATTACAACCGAAATATATCACGTACCATATGTTTAATCAAGGAAGCCATCATTGCCAATCATCCTCATTGCCATCCCTATCAAATTCGAACAGATGAAAGTGTTAACTGAACCTTCTTCCTACCGTAACTAAAATAGAGCATTTAGGCAACTGGATGAACTTTTGCAAGATTCTAATCTGAAAAAGGTTTAATACTTAGTAAAGTTTTATCAAGTAAACTTCAATTTTGCTTTTGGACCAGAAATTGAGGAAGTTGGTTCAAACATTCACAATAATTTTCGGCCTTCATAAGTAACTGCATGACTAAGGACATTATAAATTCAGTTGGCTTCAAATTTCTCTCCGCCATTTTATGAAGGAGTTCAACAACTTTTGGTATCTCGTTATTTTTTAGAAAACCAAACATCAGCGTACAAAAAGTGACCTCATCTAGAGCACAACTTTTTTCCTCCATATATGACAACAACTCATTTGCCTTTTCTAGTTGTCCACTGTTACATAGCCCATTGATCAAAGTGGTATATACAATCACATTAGGTCTAATTCCTTCTGAAATCATCTCTCAATAAAGACTACGAGCTTTATTGACTATTTTCTTCTTGCAATACCATTTGATTAAAGTACTGTAGCATACAACACCAGCTCTATACCCCTCTCTAGTTATAGAGTCAAACAACTCCCTTGCATAACCAATTCTGCCTGCCAAGCAATAACCATTCATTAAAATGTTGTAAATATAAGCGTCAGGTTCCACACCTTGTTGAATCATAAGTTGCAACAACCTATTTACTTCGTCCAATTTCCCTTTCTTGCAAAGAAAATCTATGACCACACTAAATGTCACCACACAAAGCCGCACACCTTGATCCATCATGGATATAAATAAACTTTTAACAATCTCCCAATCGCCCAGATGAAAAAAACCATGAATTAGAAAGGTATAAGTGACTACGTCTGGACTAATTCCCGAACTCTTCATTTCAAAAAACAATTGTCTAGCCTTCTCAATTAATCCAACCTTACAAAGACCATCAATTATAGTATTATAGGTAACAACATCTGGCCTACAAATAACACCAGATTCTTCATTTCCCTTAGCCATTTCTTCATGCAACTTAATGGCAACACTTATCTTCCCTGTTTTACACAATCCATCCATCAAAGTCCCATAAATGATCACATCAAGCCTACAACCAACAACAACCATTTTCTTAAGCAACTCCATCAACTCCATAATCTTTCTCTCTACGCACAAAGCTTTGATCAAACAATTAAAAGGCACCACATTTTGGCTAAAACCCTTCAAAATCACCCCAAAAATCGCAAAACTATCCGACACCCTTTCAATATGACAGAAGCAATTCATCAAAATATTCAAAGAAATCAAATCTGGAGACAACCCAGTTGAATTAAACCACTTATAAAGCGAAATCATTTCATAATAATACTTCTTCTTAGCTAATGCACCAAACAATATGTTGAATGATGACATTGGATAAATGGGTTGCGAATTAATCATGTAATAAAAAAAGTTCAATGCTTCATTCAGAGTAAAGTTAACTGATCGACAAATTTCTTTGAGGAATTTAGCAACTGAGGATCGTTCAAGGGGGTTTTCGAAAGAATACAAAACTTCATTTTTGGAGCTTGAATTTGTGAGATTGCGTAAGTGAGCTAACAAAGATGAAATATTACCTTTCAGAGATGGGTTTTGAGATATTGAAGGCAAACGAAATGGGGATCTCAAAGCCATGTACGAAGAGTGTTTTTGTTGGTAGGTTTTCCGAAGCATGGTCATTTGCAAATGCATTAAAGAAAAATGTTTTGACAAATTTCAGAAACAACCTTTAAGGTTTTCAAAATTACAAATTTATGTCAAGTATCGATCTTTCCTTTACAAACCACCTCCACGATTTCGAAGGTTGTTCACTTAGCACCCTGAAAGTGAAGGTTAAAAATGTAAATCCAAGTTCAAGTGCTTTCTACTTTTTAAAAGGTTATATGAATAATGGTTCGTTATCGTATTAACAAAATTATCATATTAACAAAATTATTAGGCTAATTATATTGCTAAAATATCTATATTGCTAAAATAATATTAAGTATATTTCATTATGATAACTAATTTTATATACGTTCAGGTGCTTTCTACTTTTTAAAAGGTTATATGAATAATGGTTCGTTATCGTATTAACAAAATTATCATATTAACAAAGATTATTAGGCTAATTATATTGCTAAAATATCTATATTGCTAAAATAATTGTACGTGTATTTCATTATGATAACTAATTTTATATTATATAGTAGAGTTATATTGACGGACTTAGGGTTTGATAAAATAAAAATAATCTACTTTCTTCAAAGATAATTTCAGATATGCATAAACAGGTCTTAAACACCGTGGAGAAATAAAAAAAAAAAATCTAATTTATAAAATAATGGAAATTTTTACAATCTGGATGATACCAAACTCTATTTTGATGTGTTGAATGAGCTAGTACTAGTAGTGGCCTACAGAGATGGGTGTGGACAGGGGTGGATCCAAAGTGTATTAAGGGTGGGCCATGGCCCACCCTCAATTTAAAAAAAAAAAAATTAAATACATTATCTTATTTACTTTGACTTTGGCCCACCTTTAATTTTTATTGTAAAATATTAAAAAATTATGGCCCACTCTCAATTTTGAAACTGAAAGTCTTGGCCCACTCTCTCCTTTAGTACTAAAAAACTTGCTCACCGCCCACCTTCAATTTTTTAATGAAACGTGTGAAATTATAATCTTCCTCTGCAGTTGCAATTTGCAAACCCTCAGCAAGTGTAAGTCGGTGTGGTGGTCGCCGGTGTCTTCCACAACTCCCTGTCTTGGATTGGTCCTCTCTCTAATTCCTCTTCAACAAAATTTTATCAGTTAATTTTTCTCTGGTTAGTATATTTTTCTTTGTGTATAGTGTTTTTTTGTTATTTGTGTGTATTAGTATAATAGCATTGTGCATTGAATTTTGTATTGAGAAAACTTTTAGGAAAAAAGGGGAAGTTTTTAGATTCTAATATTTTGTGATAGGTAAATGATTTCTTTGTGGTCCCAAAATTTGGAAGAAAAATAATATATAGACAATAGAAATAGAAATATAGATAGAATCAAGGAGGGTTTTATTTTTATGTATTGTTTAAATCTTTAAGACTTTAAGTTGATGATTAAAAAACTTTAAGTTGGAAAATTTAGAATTTCTATAGTTATTATAGAATGCAATGAGTGAGTTAATTTATTTCTTTGTATTTATATAATTTTATTTCTTTGTATTTAGATATGGAAAATATATTTTAAAAGAAAGTCAATTGCTGAGACATCTCAACTTTGTTCTGGTGTCAATGATCATGAAAACCAACCTTTTTCAAAGAAAAATTGCTTCGAAGTTGACTTGGAAAATCTTCCTTTTGATCCTGGATTTCGACCAAGAATTACGTTTTATCATCCTAATGTTCGAGACCAAGTCAGAATGCGTTATCTACAAAAGGGTCCTTGTCAACCTCGTAACCATAAGTTTCCCAAATCAAAATCTGGTGATCATGAACGGAGTTTCCAATGTTCTTGGTTTGACAAATATCCTTACTGGTTGGAATATAGTATTGAGAATGATGCTGCATATTGTTTATGTTGTTATCTTTTCAAACCAGATATAGGTGAGCAAAGTGGTGGTGATTCTTTTGTTCTTGATGGGTTTTGCAATTGGAAGAGACTTGAAAATTTTTAATATCATATTGGAGGTCCTAACAGCTATCATAATCAAGCTGTGAAAAATTGTCAAGCTTTGATGAACCAAAAGCAGCATGTAAGTACAATTATTAATAAGAAATCTGACCAACAGTGAGAAGATTATCGTATTCGGTTGAAAGGATCAATTTCTGCTAGTCGGTTTCTTCTTCGGCAAGGATTGCCTTTTCGTGGCCATGATGAGTCTGTTAATTCAATGAATCGGGGAAACTTTCTTGAACTTTTACACTATACAGCTGAGCAAAATGAAGAATATAGATTAGTCGCATTGGAGAATGCTCGGACATGATAAATTGATTGCTCCTAGTATCCAAAAAGATATAATCAATGCATTTGCGGTTGAAACCGTCAACAAACTAATTAGTGATCTTGGAGATGCTTTTTTTCTATACTAGTTGATGAAGCTCGTGATGTATCCAACAAAGAGCAGATGGCAATTATCTTACGTTATGTAAATAAAAAAGGATGTGTTGTTGAGTGTCTATTGAGCATTATGCATGTCACGGATACGACTGCTTTGTCACTAAAGATGGGAATCGAATCATTGTTCTCTAAATACAATTTGAGCATATCAAGATTACGTGGACAAGGTTATGATGGTGCGAGTAATATGCGAGGTCGCTTTAATGGGTTAAAAGCACTTATATTGAAAGATAATGAATATGCCTTCTATGTGCATTGTTTTGCTCACCAACTTCAATTAGCACTTGTAGTGTGGGCAAAAAAGGATACAAATATTGAGAGACTTTTTTTGAAAGTTTCTTGTGTGATAAATATTGTTGGATGGTCACCTAGACGTAGGGATCTTCTTAATGAGAAACAAGCATTGAAGGTGAAAAAAGCTATTGAAAGTGGTGAGCTTTCAACAGGACAAGGTCTTAATCAAGATACTAGTCTTAAGCGACCAGGGGAAACACGGTGGGGTTCACATTATGGGACTTTATTGAGCTTGATTAATTTGTTTTCATCTGTTATTGAAGTGCTTGAGGATCTTATGAAAATTCGATAATCGAGTTGAAGCAAGTGATTTGGTGGATTATATGACTTCTTTTGATTTTGCTTTTAACCTGCACATGATGAAAAACATTTTGGGAATCACATTTGAACTTTCACAAGCATTGCAAAGGAAGGATCAAGATATTATAAATGCTATGTCTTTGGTTCACTTGTCAAAAAGAAGATTATTGTTGATAAGAAATAACGGATGGGATAATCTACTTGATGAAGTTTCTCATTTTTGCATTGCTCATAATATAGATATGCCAAATATGCAAGAGAAATTTGTTGCACGAGGGAGATCGCGGCGTAATGTTCAAGAGATGACAAATTTATTTCATTATCGTGTTGAGTTGTTCTATGCCATAATAGATTTGCAACTATCGAGCTTGGACAATCGTTTTAATGAAGGTAATACAAAAATTACTTATTTGCATGGCCTCCCTAAATCCAAGTGATTGCTTTCAAGCATTTGATAAGGGAAAATTAGTTTGTTTTGCTCAATTTTATCCACTTGAATTTTCTTCTACTGATCTTATGGCACTTGAACTTCAACTTGATAATTACATTGATGATATGCGCTCAAATAGTGATTTTTCAGAACTAAATGATATTATCAGTCTTGCTCAAAAAATGGTTGAAAAGAAGAAGCATCTTATTTACTCATTGGTATATTTGCTCATCACATTGGCTTTAACCTTACCAGTTGCAACTGCAAGTGTAGAGAGGGCATTTTCTGCTATAAAAATTGTGAAAACTCATTTACGCAATCGGATGGGAGATCAATTCTTGAATGATAGTCTAATTCCATACGTTGAGAAAGATATATTTGAGTTGTTGATAAAGAGATGGTCATGCAACGATTCCTCAATATGAAGCCCCGCCGAGGACAATAGTAAATGTAATTTTTTTTTTTTTTGTGACAATATTGACTGATGTTATATACAATTGATTTTTATTTGGCCCACCCTAGAAGAAATTTCTGGATCCGCCCCTGGGTGTGGAGGCTAATCCAAGAGGTGATCTTGAAAGCTGCTTGGAGATGGAGGTGATCTCTCTGAGTCTAAGAACAGTCTCATCTCAGCCGCCGTCCTCCTCCTCCCCGGTGACTCTGAAGAACACTCCTCCTCTTTGATCTTTTTCACTTGGCTATGGACTGGGATTGGATTTCGATTCCCCGAAATCATTTGCCCTTTCTTCTTCAGCTCCATCTTCCTTTACTTCACAGCTTACCCTCTCTCCTTCCCTCCTCCTTTTTATCCTTGATGTTTTCCAAGTTAAGACAAAAGAGGGCAGCCATGAAAGGGTTTGGTGAAAAGAATAGACTTTGACCATTGTTTTGGACCACGTTGAAAACGTTTTAAATTATTTTGTTTCATTTTAAGATTGTCTGTACTTATCTCATGATAAGACACGGTGCGCATTATCATCTTCTAGAATATTACAGGAAGATGTATATGTATGTAGAGTAATATTAATCTTACAAAGAGGTATACAAAGAGTCAAATCCAGCTCTTGAAACAAAAAATTTGTTTCAAGAGCTAGATTTGACTCTTTTTGATTCAAGAGCTGAATTTGACTCTTTGTATGCCTCTTTGTAAGGCTAATATTACTTTTATATATATATATATATATATATATATATATATATATATATATATATATATATTCAATCAATCCGTAAACATTACATATGTATATCTGATCGATTAAATTGTATTACCGTCTTATTAATTCGTGTGACATTACATTAATACGGTAACGTCACATGCAACCGTCCTATAATTAGGCGAATACACATATTTTGATGCATTTGGCAGCCCTTGTGATATAGTCCAAGGGATTGTTTTCTTTATATATCTGTTGTTGAATGTTAACCATGAGGTGAATGAATGTGTCTTAAGTCAAAATATATGGGGCAGTTCCAACTGCTTCAACCAAGAAGTTTCTGCAAAATGCTTCCTTTCTAGGCCTAAAATTGTGTCATTTGAATGGAAGTAGTTAAATTAAAAATTCATGTGATATTGGCTCGTGGTATGGCTGACGTTATACTATTATCATACTTTCCCATCTGAATTCAAAATGTGAAAATATATCGATCTATTCTTTTATGGATCTGAACAAGAAAAAAAAAAAAAAAAAAATCATCTCTACTTTCGAATAGAAAATTATACATGTTTAAATACAAGGAAAATAATACAGTCACCGACGATAGTGTATCGAATTCATGCACCGAATGACATGGCAAGATCTTGACTGTTGATTAATTTTAACTTAATATTAATCAACGGTCAGGATTTTGTCACGTCATTCAATACATGAATTCGGTGTACTACTTCGATGACTGTAGCATTACTCTAAATACAAAACTATCGATGAACATGGAAGATAAATATTTTATCACTTCTGTCAATTTCCTCTCTCCCAATTTTCTGATATATGTATATAATCATCTGGGAAAGTTAAGATCTAGAGTACAAGAATCCTACCTCTGTCTTAATTTAAACTCGGCACGTCTTGGCAAGATAATCACATCCTTCATAGACTTCCAGTCCTGGCTGATCCAACTGATCTACTTCAAAACAAACGCATCGCTTACTCATCTTTCCTGTCAAAGCAATTTCTATAGGTCTCTGAACTAACCTCGGGACGCCGCTTTCACACCAGACCTGGCAAAATCAAACAGACAATTTCATTCAATTGACATTACAGTTCCAATTTAAATGGTCAGGAATAGCTTCGCTATAGAATATAGATCATGCCAAGATGGAGACTAAAGACTACAGGAGCTTTCTACAAATAAAAAATTGCGAAAACTGCAACTCAATGATGCTCCAAGTTCTTTTAAATTATACCTCTCCACCCTCGTCCTGACTCCATCTTGAATTGCAACCTGGTTGTTTGGCTTCTTCAGCCTTCTGTTTCTCCAAAAGTTGAGCACCTCTCTTAGCCTTAGCTTCAGCTCCTTTCAAATATTTTGTGGGATTTCCTTGACTATCATAGTAACGACCTACCAGCTTACCAGCAAATCTGACAACAGGAGTAAGGCTTGACTAAATACCAAAAACTGTCCATGTTCATCGACATTTTAAATTTTGTATTTCTTTTTATTGTTCGCTTATAGCAGCTAACAAAACAGAACATATAGTATCCTGATTCATGTGCATCTAATGATTTTGATGACTATAACTTGAAATTTTGGACATCATTTAATAACCATCCATCTAATCCAATTCAACAGTTGGGAAAGGGAAATTAAAAAGAAGCTATTGATGCTAACTAAGTAACTCTTTCAACCATTAGATTAAATTAGATTAATGGTCTCAAATTTTAAATCAAAAGATTAAGTAACAATATTCTGACATGTTAATAATCTATATTGGAGGTTGGTTTGACCCTTCTATTATATGTTCTAATTTATGGGCTTGACTCCTAAGTATGTTATCTGTTTTGGTGCACATGAGAAAATCTATTAGACTTAAATGTTAAAGTTGAAGCCCTACTTGATAGCTTAAGTTTTTGGATAAAATGATTATTTTACAATTCTGAAAAATTCCAAATTTTTCAGACTGCGAATTAGCAACAAGTATCATTTCCTCACGCAGACTAGTAACTAATTTCAGAAAATCTATTAATTGATTTCAAATAATGTAAGGATCTCAAAGCATCAAACACTAAAATTTCATCACATGAACATTGACGTCAGATCTAGACTCATATATCAATAACATTTGAACAAGGAAAGTACAATTGATAGTAAGGATGAGTGCTTAATTTAAATTCCAATGAAGGAGCAAAAGAAAAGAGATGATGAATGATGTAAGACTCACGTGTAGCTTCTGAAGTAAAAGTCCCGCCAATCAACAATGCTCTTTACCTACAATATTAAATAAGTGAACCCAAAAATGTAATGCAATAATTTAACTGAAACTTAGCAAAGCATGAAGCAAAGGTTTTTTTTTCTTTTTTTTCTTTTTTTTCTTTTTTCGATAATAGAAAAGAAAACTGGACCAGCAGTTCAGAAGAAAAACTCATAATAACAGGAGATTGCTAATTGAAGTCCAAAATCATCTAACTACTGAATATTTGCTCAAATTTCCTTATTTTTCCAGTGTTTGATCAGCAACCTAATTTGTATGTACAAGATCAATCAAGATCAAATAAGATCTCAAAGGATTGGAATGTTAACAACTACTTATCTTATATGCCAAGATAACAGTGTAGTGATAAAGTAGAGCTAAACTTTGGCATGAAAAGATCAAGGAAGGACTCCCTTGACAGGTACTAGAGCACTTCAACAAGATAAAGCATACAAAACAATTACCTCTGTGCTGGATAGACCATTCAGTGAATCAGTGAGTCCATCTCCTGCGTCAAAAACAACATAAAAGAAAAAAAAAAAAAAAATGAACAGTGATAGTGAAGGATAAAAGACAAACAGCAGTAAATCACTCCATTTGGTCAAGTAGTATGTTTAGATCTCATCTAGCAGTTCTTAGAAGTAAAACCAGAAAACAGGTAAACTACCTGAAAGAAAGACATTACGGCAAGTACTTCTTAAACCTCTAAAGAAATAAGGACTTAGAGAAGATGAGTATGATAATGAAGTAATAATATAAGCCTCTCCTCTGATTCAAGCATAAAATTAACATTTAGGGTAGATCCTTATTGACGACGGGTGTGTGTATATACCACTGTGTGCATATGTATATAAATGAGTGAAACTGTTTACATGCTTAATGTTTTATTCGCATTGCTCTAAAGTTTTGTTCAATTTCAGCACTTTGCCTGAGAGAAGGACACTAACATACAAGATTCAACCAATTTACTTAGCTTTTCAAGCCGACAAGTATTACTATATACAAATCCAAGCCTTTTCATTCTGTTCTTATTTTCATCATCACAAACAACTCTATATAAAATAAAGATAACAATTGACCATTTGCACCTGTAAAGTTTCCTGAAACAAATGCACGGGAAGCATCTCTGAGTTTGCAAGGAAAAGAAAAAGCTATCAGAGCAGGTCTAGAGACATAATTTATAAAATACAATGAATCTAACAACGTTTTAGGCTCTTCGAAAACTTTGAA
This sequence comes from Pistacia integerrima, assembly GCA_026225825.1. Lineage (NCBI taxonomy): Eukaryota > Viridiplantae > Streptophyta > Magnoliopsida > Sapindales > Anacardiaceae > Pistacia > Pistacia integerrima. The sequence continues at coordinate 26,285,397 of CM047737.1, forward strand.
CATGCTCAAATTTCTATGTACAACTTAGTTAGAAACAAAAGAATAGCATTTAAGTGAAAGAACAAACCACAAACCTTCCAGCAAAATGATGGTAACCTCCTCCCACACCATAATGAGATTTCCCTTTCGTTACATCGAACACCGATCTAATTCAAAAGCACAACCAAATAAACATCAAAATAAGTAACTGCTAAGTCAGTTCTTGTAAGTAAAATCATATATAACAGAGAATGAAAAATATTACCCAAGAATGCCTAAGAGAATCGGTCTCGAGTCATCAGTTCCGTTGTACAAAGCCAATTCTTCTACACTGAACAATCTCTAACAGCAGAAGCAAAATCAACTCGAATTCGAATTCAAAATATATGCAAAACTGAATAGAGATAATATAATGATCCGAACCTGCTGGGGTTTGAATTTGATGGAGGAAAATCTTGTAATTAGAGCAATTAACGCCACCAAAGCTGTGATTCCAACAAATGGAGACGTTAGTATCTTCTTAACAGCCATCGCAACTCAGCTTTCGAGAGTCTCGAATCAAATAGGGATCAGATTGTGAACATGGAAAAGTAATTGGATTAATTTAAGCTCAACTGTACGATTTTGAGCCCTAACTTTTACTGCAGTGCTTCGCTGTTTGAATATAATTTGAATTTGACATTTAACGTGGGAAGACTATCATTTAAGGACACTTATTTTGTAAATTTCAAAAAGGACACTAGATTTGGAAAATATCATCGTTTGGTTTAGTATTTTGGATAGGATTTTAGGGATAGTATTGGGTTATTGGATATGGGAGTATTACGAGGTAAATTTTAAAAATTTATAAAAATGCCCTTAGGTTTACTAATTTAACTAAAGACCCTAACATGTAAAATGACAAAAACACCCCCACCATCGCAGTCGATTCCGCCACCACCGGAATCTGGCCGGAAAATTTTGTTACGGCGACAGACGGATTGTCGGATCGGTGCAACACGTCGTTATGGCCTTTTCCGGCTAGATCCATGGTGGATCCGGCCGGAAAAGGCCGATCTACGCTTTTGTTTTGGCCGCCGATCGGCGGAAAAGGCCAAACGACGGCCATCTTTGGTCGCCGACGGCCAAAGATGTGGCCTTCGCCCCTTGGCCAACGACGGCCATTTTCGGCCGTCACCGACGGCGCAGACGCCTTTTCCGCCGTATCCGTGGTGGATCTGGCCAAAGGTTTGGCCATAGCCTGGCGAACTTCCGGCCATTTCGGTCGGAAGTTTGGCCGCTAGAGATTCCGGCTATCACCGACGGTGGTTGCCGGAATCGACAAGTTGGGCTGATGGGGGTGTTTTTGTTAATTTTTTAAACTTTTTTTTCAGGGGGTATTTAGTGAAATTAATAACCTTATGGGGTTAAAATGTAATTAAAAAAAATAGGGTAATATTTTGAGAATATTGTACCAAACGCTATTTGAAAAATAGGATCTAGAATAGGGATAAAAATATTAAACCAAACGCATACATAGAAGGTTCAAATTTTTA
>CM047737.1:26287010-26498154 GCA_026225825.1 Pistacia integerrima
TAGAAGGTTCAAATTTTTACCAGTAAAAATGATTTTTATGCTTTCTGTATTGGCTTCAATAAATTAGAGAGTAAGGGCAAAATGGTAATAAAATTAAAAGAATGGTTAGATAGGAATACACTTGGAGATCTTGATCAAAATATCTAATAAGCCCCTGAAGTATGATAAACTTTAAAAATCCCGATTGTTGTCGAATAAACAAATCCCCCCGTATTTAAAGACACAAAACCTCCCCAAAACCCTTTATAACCGATAACTATAACAAGCAGCGTCTTCTTCAAATGCTCCTCAACTCAAACTCGTGAAAATTATGCCCGTAATCCATGCCAATCTCAGCCACGTAACAAATTTCCGCCCAATTCCATGCCTCAAATATGGAATTTCGAGTAAGAATCAGAAATGTCATCGACGTGGGACAATCAGGGCCGCTGGAACTGATTACTATTCGACTTTGAATGTCGGTCGGAACGCCACGTTGCAGGACATCAAGACTTCTTACAGAAAGCTTGCACGTAAGGTCAGTTGATTGTGAACAGAGCTGACTATTTACTAATTAAATTGCCTTAATAATAAATTTGGAAATTTCGCCATTTTAGTTCCTTATTAATAACTTTATGCCATTGTTCAAGACAATGTTCTTAGTAGTGGATACCAGCTAGTTCAGCTTGTTCGAGTTTTCTTGAGGCTACTAATAATTGAAGCGAAGGCGGTTTCAAATGATTAAATGAGAAATAGATGATGAATATCATAAAGGGCATTATTTGATAGTTGAAACTAAGGAAAATTATTTTACATTCATATTCAGACGAATAACGAACTAACCCTTTAGTTTTACTAAGCTTCATTGAGGCGAAAAGGTCATGATTTTGGTTCATAGTATGGAAACTTCATTTTGTGTTTGTATGTTTAAATTGAATTTCTTCTTTGTTGTTTATTTTTCTTATGTACTTTGTTGTAAAGGATTGACTTGATTAAATTTGTGATTAGGACTAAGATTATAATGTTATTTTTAAATTGTGAAATTTGGATTAGAGTTTAGTTTTAGTTGTATTGTATGGATTGAATGACATTGTTCATTTATTTTCTTGAATTTGGTTTATTGTAGAATTAATTAGGGTATGAAAGCCTATGAGTGAATAACAATAATTACAGATATACACATTATTTAGCCCATCCTAATGTAAATTTCTGGCTATTGGTAGGAGAGAAAAAACCCAGAATAGTTGAGCTTGAGAAACTCCTGAAACAAGTTTAGACTTGTAAAAGTAGATAACATATGTATCTCCTTAATATTTTTACATATGCTAGTTTTTCCTGGTATACAGCACATTTTTTTTGGTAACTAAATATACAGCACATTCATGTTTATATGATGGGAAATTTGTTTTGAAAGCACCCCCTGGCATTGAGTTCGAGTTGTATCAACGGGTGGCCAATTATCATACCTTAAAAAAAAAAAAAAATAGTTCTATTTTTTTTCATTTTAGCCCTTTTGTTTCCAAGGACAGCTTCATCTTTTTTTCTTCCTCAGACCTTGTTGTATCTTCTTTTGGATGGCATAATTTTCCAGTTTCTTACTAAAACAAAAAATTCCTTTTTTTTCACAGTATCATCCGGATATAAACAGGAGTCCTGGGGCAGAAGAAAAGTTCAAAGAGATAAGTTCTGCGTATGAGGTAACTACTTTTCTTCCAAATGTAAATGCATCTTCCTCTATCTTCTATGTGGTTGCCCATTGTAAATATATTTTCGGATTCAATAAAATTACGTGGTTAGTTTTCTAGGAGTGCCAGCTACACTTTCTTTTATTTTTTTACTCTCTTTAACTCTTTTTTGTTTGTTTCATGCTAATTGTGAACTATTTTGTGAATTATCTAAATAAAATGAAAACATAGTACAAAGGCATTAATCCACATAAGGGCTGGACACTTGGCATGAGAAGAAGCAGCAAGTGTAAAGGAGAGTTAGTTTCTTTTAAAGAAAGAAAGTATTAGAGTGTGAATTGGAAAATTTTATTAGCGTTTCTCTTTTTCTAATTTGTTCTTAAGTATTTGGCATTGAATTTTCATTTATTTATTTCCTGGATTCATAATTTCTGTGTAAGTGGCATTGTTTTTTTTTTCTAGTGATGACGTGTTGATATTGATCTAGGGGATTCAACCTCTAAAAATTTTCAGACTCGATTGCTTATGTTGTATATACATTTTCTGCTTTCTCTTTATCTCCTTAATTTTATTTTTTGGCTAATAAAGCATTTGTGTAGGTCCTGTCAGATAATGAGAAAAGATCTTTATATGACCGCTTTGGTGAGGCAGGTATAAATGGACAATTTGATGGATCGGGCGGTGGTTCAGAGGGGGTAAGGTCATATTTGAAAGTGTTTTCATAAACAGCCATATTTTGGTTGTCATGTGAACATGATGTTTTTGCTATATGCTCTCAAGAGACCAATTCTGTTGCTTTTCTTTTCTTGTTGGGGTAGTGATGGATCCAAGCAGTTGTTGATGCATGATTTTGCTTCTGGTTTTTTGACATATCTACATTTTATTTTCAGGTTGATCCATTTGAAATATATAATGCATTCTTTGGTGGTTCAGATGGGCTCTTTGGAGGAATGGGTGAGGCTGGAGGCATTAACTTCAATTTGAGAAGCAAAGGAAAGTGGAGTTTGGACATTCAGTAAGTATCTGGAGAGTAATCATTAAATATTGACCTTATTAAAACAGCCCCCCATTTTTAGTAAATAGATGCCAATAAAATTATGACATTAAGAACATTGAAATAAGAAAAAAGATAATGGAATACAGAAATCTGTTGGTGAATAGTATCAACACATACAATAAGTTTATACGTAATGCGAGGATGTCTAACTTACCTACTTGATGCATTGGTGATACAACAAGAAGGTAGTTGTGCGTTTTTTGCATTTTCTCAAGAAATAATAAGAAACATAGTGTCTTACAATCACAACTTTCTGACAACTTCTTTTGCTTTAGTTTTCGTTTTATATTTTTGTTTATCATTATTATTATACCTCCGAATTAATTTAAGTGTACTGCTGCCTAAATGCAGAATTTTGTGTTTTTCTTAATGTGAGTTTCTTTACATTGTAGGTACGACCTCCATTTGAGCTTTGAAGAATCAATTTTTGGAGGACGGCGTGAAATTGAAGTTTCTTGTTTTGAAACATGTGATAACTGTGGTGGAACAGGTGCTAAATCTAGTAGTTGCATTCAATCATGTAATGCTTGTGGCGGTAGAGGGGGGGTTACGAAAACCCAGAGAACACCATTTGGAATTATGTCACAGGTAATTTTACATACTAGAAAGACAATGATGATTGTTTATGGTATTGTAGTTGCTTCTAAAATTTTTTATCGTTCAGTAAGGGAGACTGTATGTTGCTTGTGAGTGGGATTTGGCAGGTGGACCTGCTATCCTTCTGCTTTTACATGAAATGAAAGTCCAACATGTTGGGATATGCTATATTGATATCCTTTGCAACATGAAGGCAGCTCACTAATGTTCTTTTTGCATCATTGGAATCTTAATGAGAGTGTGGGTACTAGTTAGTGTAGGAGGGAAGGGCCTTTCACAATTGGATCCTGCAAATTCTGGCAAATAAGGCATGAATTCACAGGTTGCAAGGCCTAAGGTTTAAACTCCAAAAATTAGAGTAAAGAGAATAGAATTTGTCTAAAGTAATATTGTTGGAACCAGAAAAATTTTATTAATTTAGACAGGTTATTATGTTAGACTGATTAAAATAACATAATCACAATTACCATTTTTTGAGACATTTAACAAGATTAGCATACGTATATGATGTAAATGCCTAGAATTCACAATTTATATCTCAAAATTAATTATTTGGATATGATTTGATTTATCTTAATTTTAATTATGAATAAAAGGTTTATAAACAATCAGGTTTAGGTTTGCTTTAATACAATTCTTGGATGAGTAGGAAAGGTCTATAAACGGTATTAAGGTTTATTATAATAGCCCTTTTACTAGATCAGGGCTATTCACAATTATATGAATTGTGAGACTATTGTGGCCATTTTCCCATCCAATTCGGGAAATTTGTAAATTACTTTCTTTCCTTTTACCATCTGACATAAGTAGGAAAAGTGATATGTCATGTGTTCACATTTCTATAATGCATCTTTTTATATGAGAGCAAGTAGTATTGCTTAATTATGTGTTACTTGATTTATCTGCATCACATTATTTATAGGTTTACCTCCTGTAGTGTATACTGCACTGATGTTACTGTATTATTTATAGGTATCTACTTGCTCCAGGTGCGGTTGGTGATGGCAAGATAATAACTGATCGTTGCCGAGTATGCAGTGGCAATGGTAAAGTACAGTCAAAGCGAAGTATGGAAGTGGTTATCCCACCTGGAGTTCATGATGGGGCCACCATGCAAATTCAAGGAGAGGGGAGTTTTGATAAGATGAGGTGAGTATACAAATGAAGATTGTTAAGTTTTCACCCAATGCAAAAGCTAAATTAATAGGTAAAGGGCTCAACCAATAGTACTTAAGCTCTAACACTTTCCTCGCTTGCAATGCATGTTGATTGAACACATTAATACATCAGGAGGAGCACAAGACTTACTTTGTTCACCTGATTTTGATATATTTAAAGTCATCATTCAATCTAAAAGTTTAAATATGGTCCAAAAATGTAGTACATGTTTGATACTTACTTGTTTATAGGCTAAAAGAGGTCTTTAAATGTTCATATCTCTTCCTTGTTTTATTTTCTTCCATTGTTTGGTTGCAGTTCACTAAGAGTTCGTGGATAATTAAATAAAGGCCAAAATGCATGTTCCCACCCTAGATTTGGCGAAACGACAATTTCCACCCCTAGTTTGAGAAACTATCAACGTTCCACCCATAATAAATTTAGATTTGAACCATTAAAATACCTATTTTACCCATTAGATTAATTTATTCTAAATTAACTTAAAATTAAGCAAATCTTTGATATTTTATCCAAATTGATCAGAATTTAGTTAATCCTAATTAAAATCTACCCAGACAAACACTCTCTAAATTCATTTATCACCCAAACAAAATTTATCTGGCCATCAAAACTCAAATCAAAATCCATACAAAATTTTTGTTCTTTTCACAACATTCTTTCACCATTTCACAGCCCCACTCAATGATCAAAACCATAACTAGTAATAAAAAACAAAATAAATTAAAAAAAATCACAATCCAAAACAAATTCACAGCCGAAAAGGAGAACAGCTGGAGGGTGGACAGTGTCCTGGAGATGGCTTGCTTGTGACAGACCAGGAGGGAGGTGGCATTGTTGCGGCCATATCCGCCATGCCGTCACTAATCCTCTAGGTCCAACAGCATGCAAACCCAGCAGCTCCAATCAATTAGTTGATTTTGGGATTTTTATTTTTGATTTGATTTGGAAGAAAGGAAGGTCATGGTTTCGTGTTTTGGAAGGGGCAGAATCAATTTGTTTGTTTGCTTGTATAGATTGATTGTGTTGATGGTGTTAGATGGATTCAATTGAAGTGGGTGTTCATATTCGAATTGGGGAAGATTTGACTTTAAAAATATTGGGAGATTGTTGTAACAATGGGGATAGCAAGCTTTTTGACATCGAAGCCAGGGAGCAACCAACCACCGGCCTGGCAGCGACGGCCAAACCTAGATTGGCTTGCCTGGCCAGTGGTTATGTAATATTTTTTTTAAATTTACATGTTTTTAATTTAAATTGGATGAATTGAGATTTGAATTAGAGCTTAAATAGTTTTTGCTTTTTGGAGTGTTTTGGTTTGTTTAAATAACATATTATTGTCTTAATGACTAAATTACCCTTAGCGTTAAAGTTAACAGTTGAAAATGAAAAATGGGTTGGAATGTTGATAGTTCTCCAAACCAGGGGCGGAAAACTGTCGTTTGGCCAAACCTGGGGGGGAAATGTATTTCGGTATTAATTAAACTGTTTCAATGCTTACTAGGAGAAGCTCAAAATTTAAGTTTCTTTACTAAGCCCTTTTAATCTCTTTTAGAAATTTTAAAATGTCAAAGGCAATCTTTTTTCATTTTAAAAATTCCATAGTACTGACTCTTTAAATGACTTTTCTGGTAACTGTTACAAGAAAACCTTATTTTGAAGTTACAAAATAAAATGAACTGTTTTAATTGAAAGCCAAATGACCAAATGTTTCTTAATCAACCTTATTATGCTAACTTTTTAGCCTGTTTCTTTCTGTGATAAAAGATGATTTTCTTATTCCTTCGTTTTTCTTTTTTTGGTTTTTTAACTGCAATATTATTCTCAACTATTGGATGCTCTCAACACCATCAAAGAAAAGATTTTGTTTCAATTTTCAGAATGGTGTTCTTTTCCTGAGTCTGCTTTTGATTCTGCTTAGTATATAGGAACAGATTGAATAAAGCTCCTCACAAATTCTTTTTTCCCTTCAGGAGGAAGGCTGGTGATCTCTTCATAGTCCTACATATCGATGAAAAACAAGGAATTCAGAGGGACGGCCTTAATCTTTACTCAAAGATAGATGTTGATTATACTGAGGCGATTCTAGGGACTGTAAAAAAGGTTGGTTATACTTCAAATTTAGAAAAAAATTGGAATCTTCCTTTCTAGACTGTTATTTTATATAGTGTTTCTTGCCTCTTGAGAATATTTTTATCCTTTTTATGATTTTATATTTCTGAAGAAATTACATGAATAGATTTTGATGTTAAGATCTTAAAACAACTGTAGGTAGAAACTGTTGAGGGAATGAAAGATCTTCAAGTTCCTTCTGGGATACAGCCTGGAGATGCAGTTAAATTGCGACATATGGGAGTCCCCAACTTCAATAAACCTTCTGTTCGGGGTGATCATATCTTTATAGTGAACGTTCTGATTCCCAAAGATATCAGGTTTGAGATCTTTTACCATATTAATCATCTTCTTAAGATTGAGGAACTTAATGTGATGGTCATAACAGTGACACAGAACGTATACTTGTTGAGGAACTAGCTTCTCTTAAATCATCTCGTAGAGGCCATTCAGGTTTCTTCCAACAATACAGGTATTTTTTTCATTTTAACTCGATGTTATAAATAGGTCATTGTACTGCCGAATGTTTGATGAAGGCAGAATGGTTATTCAAATTTTCTGGTATTTTGTTAAATTTATGCTGTTCCTTTCCAGAAACAGCCCATGGCAACTTGGACCAAGATAGAGATCACAGAAAACATGCTTCAAGCCAAGGGACCAAACGTTTTGGGAATTTATGGAATTCTATTAAGGACTTTTTGGGGGTATGTATCGGTGACAGTTCTTATAAGATATGCTCTGATTCTTAAATTCATATGTGCTTCGCATTGCAATTAGAGAGGATAATCAAACTCCCATCTTCAGTTTCTTCAGTACCTTTGAGTCCCTAGGATGGGCCAAAATAAAAATTTATTATACATTACTATTTTTGTCCATTAATATTTTTTGTTAGGGTGGGACTCCCAAAAAGTGGTTGGATCCGCCACTGTCCCTAGGCATAACCAGGGGATTTTCGACCAACTGAGGAGTCTAACGCACTACATGCAATTGTATGTTATTTTGAATATAAATAACCTAAGAGAGAGTAGATTCTTTAATTTTCGATTTAGAGTTTTCGTACGTTGTATGTTTATGCAAACTAAGATGAAGTTCATTAGATTCAAGAACTAAAAGACATTTACTAAAACAAACAATTTAGTTTCCAGCCAACAGTTAGCCTTTCGTTTACATTGTCGATCCTCCCGTCCTAACTATTTTTAAACTGGCAGGCAAAGGCAATCCGAAGAAAGGTTTGCATCAATTAGTGTCGAACTCACCACAATCGCTGAAGGTTAGCAAGCCAGATTCTTTGCTCATGGTTTCAGCTTTTACATTATTTACTGTAACTTGTATTATTAACCTGATGGCAAAGGCAAACAAATGTGTGTTACTGCCACAAAGAGATCATAAAATGCAATAAGAACACTACAATGGCATTTTTCTGGCCTTATTGAACATGACTGACTCATTATTGTTTGATCCAAAATATTTGCAGCTTATTCAAATTCTCCAATCAAACTTCTGCCTTAAATACATGAAAATTCTCACCTGCGGATGTTTTCCGACGAACTTTTGCATTTTTTAAAGTAATATTTTCAGGTGTATATATATCTTGAAATTTTAACATGCTCAGACATTCTGAAGTTTTTAATATGTAGATCGAGGGTTAACTATTGGTTGTTGGCTTCGATTTTTTGGATTTGTGAAGTCAAGAACCGATCGCTGGCTTTTGATTTGCATCCGATCGTTGTCTTGAAATTTTAACATGCAAATCAAAAGTCAGCGATCGGTTGTTGACTTCACAAACTCAAAAAATCGAAGCGAACAACCAATTGTTAACCTTCGATCCACATATTAAAAACTTCAGAATGATCTGAGAACATATAAATATGTAAATGTTAAGTGAACCAATTAGCTAACAATAAATGTGGCTCCAAGAATAATAATCTATTGGCCTCTAACAACTCAAAAATGGTACAATAAACTCCGTATACCCAAAAAGAGGACTTGTCCTCTTCAGTCTCTCAAAAAATTAATTACAAGAATTAATGGCATAATTCTATGGCCGTTTTGTTAGATTTCAGTCAACCTTTATTGTTCATAGAATGATGACAAAATAAATATTAAATTATCAAACCAAAATTTTCTTTAAGTTTGGTGAGACTTCTACATCAAACATCTTTTAACGATCCAATAGGTTTGAAATGAACAACTAGAATTCTAGAGCAATTTTAAAGGGTATATTATAAGTTTAAAATTTTTATTTTATTAAGTAGTGTTATTAAAAAACCCATTTCATAACTACAACAAAGAAAAAAGAATTTAAAATAATTAGCTCACGGCATTATAAGTAACATAACAGATCAGAATGTAGGGTATTGTTTGACTCAAAATATAAATATCCCAAATGGTTTGAAAGAAAATGGATCCGTTTGTTTTGTTATTTTGGATATGATTTTTGATATTTTTAGGGTTGGGTGAGAATAACGAGGTAGAATTTAAAAATTAACAAAAACACTCCCTAAGTTTGCTAATTTACTAAATACCCCAATAAATAAAATTTTTGTAAAATGACAAAAACACCCCCACCCACAGTCGCCAGATTCCGACCACCACAGCCGGAATCTAGTGTTACGACGTACGACCAGTCGGATCTGGCCGTTAGTGTGCCGATATGGCCTTTTTCCGGCCAGATAATCCGTGGCCAGAAAAGGTCATATCTTTGGTCGTGGATCCGACCTTTTCTGGCCAAATCTATAGTAGATCTAGCCAGAAAATGATAGATTGGCACACTACCGGCCAAATCTAGTAGACAATGTGCCATTATACTAGATTTCAGCCACCTTCCGTCTGTGGTGGTCGGAATTCGACAAATGTGGGTGGGTGGGGGTGTTTTTGTTAATTTTTAAACTTTTTTCTGAAGGTGTTTTGTTAAATTAATAAACTTAAAGGATTTAAAAATAATTTAAGAAAATATAATAGTATTCTGAGGATAATGAAATAAACAGTTATTTTGAGAATATGATTAAGAATAGTATATAAAATATTAAACCAAACAGACCCTTAACTTATTCGAGAGGATCGGAATTATAACATCGATACTTTTTATTAATATCAAGTTAAATCATGTATAAATGTCGTAACTTTTGGTATGACCAAAGTTTTTCTTGCTCTTATCTATTTTGAATTTAAGAATAAATACAACTAAAACTAAATAAAAGTTTCGTATCACTTCGAGAGAATCCAAAACCTCAAGTTTACGTTATTATTTCAAGTTGAGAAATAAGTTGTTCATACAATTTACCAACATAATAGAAAATTCATCTTTCTTATATAAGTGATAAAAGAATTATAAAAGTATACATTTTTTCAAATCAACCACCGTAATATATGTAGCTAAATGAGATGATAATAATATTAATTTAAAAGATGATTAAATCCTCTTGAATTGCTGCCTAATTGACCCTTTCAAGCATAATTTAATTAATTGTAACAAATTACTATAAAGAAATATTATAAAAATTCTTCCTTTACAGTAAGATATTTATTTCTTGCACGCTTTTTTATTTTATTTGAAATAATTTTGCTTTGGTTTGCTCAACTACCCGTAGAAAAATTATGTATATTTTGTATTATAATTAATTTTTTTGTACTTTGGTCCTCTTATTTTTCAAATCCAAAAATAGAATACATATATAACTTTTTTTGCACTTTGGTCCTCTTATTTTTCATAAGAATAAACTTTCACCTTAACAAACTTATCTCCACGTAATAATAATTATATGTATTAATTTTATATAAAGAAAAAAAAAACACATTTATTATCACGAGTTCCAGAATATTTCCAAGTTTAAAATAGGTTTATTTACACGTTATTCATCTATATTTATTAAATATTTAATGATTTAACTTTTTATATACATTTTCATTTATCCATTCATTCTATATTACATTAATTTATATAAAAGAGTTTGTAGGGCGTTGTTATTATTATTATTATTATTTTTTAATGTCAATAAAAATACAAAAGACATTATCTATTTTAGGATATTGTTGGAATTTTCAGAAAACAAAATCAACATGTGTTGTCTGAAAAGCCCTTTTATTTTTCCCAACATAACAAAATTCGGATAATCCCACAAATAAATAAAATAATAACAGCTGTCTAAAAATTAAGAGCACAAAAGAGACAAAATACAAACCAAATCCATAAAAAAAATAAAAAAAAAAAAAGACAAGCAAATTCATCCAAGTAAAATAATGTTTTAAAAAAGAACAAAGCTGAGTTGACTGTTATGTACAGCTAGGGTTTCCTTTTAACTAAGTATATAGTACAAGTTATGGGTCAATATCGATAAGACCCATGTGGTTTTAAAAATATCAAAAATAACCCTAAAGGTTCAAAATTGAGTACTTGAGTGTCTTTTTTATGCTTTTTAAAGTACAAAGAGTTTATTATTGTTTTGTAGGGTGTGCATAATTTATTTCAATTAAGTGTTTACCAACCTTAAGTTTAACCAAATAAAGTTATGTATGATGAAAATCTACACCAAACCATAAAATATAAATATTTCATAATAAATTTATTCAAATAAATTTTAACTAAATATATACCATTGGCTAATTAAACTTCAAAATAGATTGGATTTATTACCTTAATTATCAAAACCCAAATTTAAGTTTTTCAGATTTTTCAATAACCCCCCTAGGGGGTCCATTGCAAAATATTAGACCTTAGTAGAGTCTCCCTTACACTTAACTCTCCCAGCCTGTCTGTCTCCCTTTTACTCTTCACTCTCTACTGTCTTGATTTGAGCCTCCGCACACTTTATCTTCTTCTTCTTCCTCTACAGCTCATCCATGTCTTCTTCTTCTTCTTCTTCTTTACTTTAAAGCTGTCATAAACCGAAGTAAAAACGACCCACATTGCAGAAAAACCCATAAAAAATGAACCTTCATAACCTCTCCTTTCTTCTTCTTCTTCTTCTCTTCTTCTTTCATCTCCCTTCTTCAAAACCAGATCTCTCTTCCGACCGTGCAGCTCTTCTCGCCCTCCGCTCCTCGGTTGGCGGCCGTACGCTTTTCTGGAACGCCTCGCAAGCGAGTCCCTGCAACTGGACTGGTGTTCTTTGTGGACAGAACCGAGTAACGGTGCTCAGACTCCCCGGTGTAGCTCTGTCCGGAAAAATCCCACTTGGCATTTTCGGTAACTTGACCGCTCTCCGCACTATCAGCTTCCGTCTGAACTCTCTCTCCGGCCCACTCCCTTCTGATCTTGCTCTCTGTTCTAATCTCCGTAATTTATACATCCAAGGCAACCATTTTTCCGGCGAGATCCCCGAGTTTTTGTTCACTTTACATGGCCTTGTCCGGTTAAATCTCGCCAGTAACAATTTTTCCGGCGAGATCTCTTCTGGGTTCAACAATTTGACGAGGCTGAAGACTTTGTATCTCGAAAGCAACAGCCTTTCTAGTTCAATTCCCGAGTTCAAGTTACCAAATCTTCAGCAACTTAACGTTTCAAACAATTTGCTAAACGGGACGATTCCGAAAGCCCTTCAAGCTTTCGGGTCAAGTTCATTTCTGGGTAATTCTCTTTGTGGGAAACCGCTTGAAGATTGCCCAAAAAGCGACAGTGTGATTGTTCCAAGTAAACCCATCGGTGGGGATAGCAATGAGAAAGGGAAAAAGAAGAAGCTTTCCGGCGGAGCAATTGCCGGCATTGTGATTGGATCCGTTTTAGGGTTTCTCTTAATTGTAATGATTTTGATGATTTTGTGTAGAAAGAAGAGCAGCAAGAGAAGCAGGTCAGTTGACATTGCTTCATTGAAGCAACAAGAAGCTGAACTTCATGGAGAGAAAGGAACTGTTGGGGAGGTGGATAATGGTGGTGGGTACTCGGTTTCGGTGGCGGCGGCTGCAGCCGCGGCAATGGCGGGGAGTGCTAAAGGGGAAGTGAATGGTAGCAGTGATGGTCCTAAAAAGTTAATATTTTTTGGAAATGGAGGGAGAGTTTTTGATTTGGAAGATTTGTTAAGGGCTTCTGCGGAAGTTCTTGGAAAAGGGACTTTTGGTACTGCATATAAAGCTGTTTTGGAGATGGGAACTGTGGTGGCTGTGAAGAGATTGAAGGATGTAACAATTTCTGATAGAGAATTCAAGGAGAAAATCGATGCCGTTGGCGCAATGGATCATCAAAATTTAGTCCCTCTTCGAGCTTATTATTATAGCAGAGATGAGAAACTTCTTGTTTATGATTTCATGCCAATGGGAAGCTTGTCTGCACTTTTACATGGTGAGTTCAAATCATGGCTTTGCCTTTCAGATTTTGTGCTTTTGGTTTTGTTTAGTTCAAGTTTTTGCTTTCATGAATTGAATGATTGATCAAATTAGTGACTTTTTTATAAGCATCAAATTTTGTTTGAAGCAAACTCCATGAACAAAAGCATCAATTTTGATTTGTTTCATAAGTATTTCGCATCTTGTTTTGAACATTTTAGGAAACAAAGGAGCAGGTAGGACTCCATTGAATTGGGAAATCAGGTCAGGCATTGCGCTGGGAGCTGCCCGTGGCATCGAATATCTGCACTCTCAAGGCCCTAATGTCTCCCATGGAAACATAAAATCGTCGAACATTCTGCTAACGAAATCTTATGATGCGCGAGTCTCTGATTTCGGCTTAGCGCACCTCGTTGGCCCTTCCTCTACCCCCAACCGGGTAGCCGGCTATCGTGCACCAGAGGTAACTGATCCTCGCAAAGTATCCCAGAAGGCTGATGTCTATAGCTTTGGTGTGATGCTCTTGGAGCTTCTCACCGGAAAGGCCCCAACTCATGCCCTCTTGAATGAGGATGGCGTTGATCTCCCCAGATGGGTGCAGTCCATCGTTAAAGAGGAGTGGACTTCAGAGGTTTTCGATCTCGAGCTCCTCAGGTACCAGAACATTGAAGAGGAGATGGTCCAGCTCTTGCAGCTTGCCATAGATTGCACGGCGCAATACCCTGACAACCGCCCTTCAATATCCGAAGTAACAAGGCGTGTCGAGGAGCTATGTCGTTCGAGCATTCGAGAAGAACAAGATCCTCAGCCTGATCAGTTGATCAATGCAGATGATGCACCTTCACTATGAGTAGTTACTGAAAATTCATCCCAGAATTACAATGTTGGTTTTACTTGTATGTCTGATTTGGAGCCATCAATCTTCATTGTTTCATTAGGAGCCAACTGTTTTTCATCTTCATGATTAGTCCTTGTTGCACTAGATTTTTTTTTTTTTTTTTTTAAATTTTAATTTCCATTAATAGTTTGAGGTGGAAACCTGTTCAAATTGTTCTTGTTGGGTGGAAAGATGGTGGTTGTAATTATTGTCAGATTTGCTTTTGCTTTTAGCTTTTGCTTTTTGATGCTTACTTTTGATCTGTTCTGGTTGAGATGTTTAAGATGTTGGTTGCAAGGTTGCACCTTGCACCGCGTTTCTCTGAGCAATTTCATAAAACAATAGAATAATAATAATTTTTAAATTATGTTTTTCGATATATGTACGTTCGGTTCAATCAAATCATATAAATCCATGATTGTGAAAGAGGTTTGTTTCTTTTGTCGAGTTCTTGGATTTAAATCTTGGGTTATTTATCACAATAACATCGTGATTTATCGAGTTTTTTGGGCTTGTAAAGCGATCAATGGATCTCAAGGATTAGTTGACGGATACGTAAATTGGTTTAAACACCTTAGTTACCAAAAAAAATATATATAATAATAATACAAAATCACAGTATCTATATACAGTGATATCAGTTAAATCCATTATCTCTCTATTTGAGTTTTCATTTATAGATTAATATAGTCTAAAATAAATGAATACGAAAAAAGACTTAGAGCATCTCCAAATGACTCTTTATATGACTTAAACTCTTTATGAGTTTGACTCTCTATACTTAGAGAGTCAAATTTCACTCTCTATCATAATTTTAAATAATAAATTACAAGTTTCTATACATTTTATTTATGATTTATCTCTCCAATTAAGTTTTTTTCTTTAAAAAAACATATTCTCTCTTTTAAAATTCAAAGAGTCTATTAGATTTGAATAAAAATTTTATTCTTTATATTTAAAAGTCAATGAAGATGTTCTTTAAAATAAAGAACACCATTAAAGATGCTCTTATGTACGCAAAGGTAAATCACAAACGTCAATTAATCTATTTAGGTCTATTGAACACCATACAAGCGCGGTCACTTTCCACTATTATAACACTAAGACTTTTGGATAATTAGCCCACATGACTAAAGGCTAGTGGTTAGAATAAACATGTTGTGCTGTTGCTCTTTTTGTCAGTGCCCAAAGTAAATTTGCAGTCTTACCTCTTCTTGGTATGTGTTTGGGTTGGGAAACCCTAAGAGTCAGGTTTGATTTTGTTAACTTTCATTTTCCAAGAAAAGTTTTATTCTTTGTTCAATGATTTAGCATCCTACAAAGTATGCTTAAAAGAAAGTGATGTCTCTTTTACTTTTTTACATTCATTTTTATCTTTACAACTCTACATGGGAGAATAAATTATACCTATATGTATAACATATACGTATACGTATACATATACTCTTTTATTAAATAAATGAATATTTTTAATCTAAAAAAGTGTAATGTTTTCTCTTTCTGGCTAGTATACTTGCGAAATAAACAGTAAAACTCATATTGATAGGACAAATTTATACATGTAAATGAGTATACAAAAATTGGGCTCATTTCTATTTTTCTTTTTATATACAAAAACTATACATTAGCAAATAAAAGTGCTTCAAAATAAACTTGACAGTGGTTGCCAGACCCTTCCACTCATAATGTTCCCTCCAACCGCATCTTACCTCCTACTTGCAAAAACATTGAAAACAACGAAATGAGCACTATTTGCTTAGTAAGTAAACCCGTTAAGCTACTTTTCTCTTTCCGTTGTTCAGATTATAAATTTCTTTCCTTACAAACATTTCTTTCTTCTCTGTTCTTTTCTATTCTTTCTCTCTGTTCTTTCTTTATTCTCTCTTTTTGTTCTTTCTCTCTCTCTCTCTTTTTTTTTTTTTTTTTTTTGTTTACTTTTTAACTGAATTGTAACTAGAAAATGGTTTATGAGTGACTAATTATATATTTTTACTAAAAAAGAAAATCATAATTTAATTTTGAAATTATCATGAAAAATCATATTTCAAAATTAATATATATATGATAGAAAAAACTTAAGATAGTGGTAGTACCAAGTTCCTATATGAGTATAAAAACTTTATGGTGGACCAAAGTTTTGATTTTTAAAATATAAAAGAAAAAAGTGGTCCTATGTGGGTGAATGAATAATGATAGTCTATATTTTGGTAGCATCCAATGCTTCAATTTTGTTTTTGTTTTATAATACAAAGTAAATAAAATAAAATGTTACACTTTTGTCACCTTCTCTTGTGTATTTTTGTGGGTTTGGATAAATACAAAATTCTTCATCACATGATACAAAAGTTAAGACATTCATGCCAATTTATCTACAAAATAGATACCAACTACCAATAACTTTCTATAAATAATTAATTGTCTTTTCAAATTGGGAACTTTTTATTTATTTACTTTAATCTTTTTACCCAAATCACATATCAAAGTTTTTTTTTTTTTGATATTTAATAGAAGGGATTAAGTTTGAAACTCATATATCGGTAACTCAGATGGTTAGGATAAATTGGAGAGAGTATAAATAGATAAATTGGAGAGAGTGTAAATAGATTCATTGTTTTAAAACCCAGACTAAAGGACAACCCGTTTTACTACTCGGGTCACGGGTCAACCGATGCAACCGGTTGGACCAATGACGTCAACGACAATTTTATTTTTTTAAAATTACATATTAATCCCTCAAATTTTAAAATATTACATAAATTCCCCTAAAAAGTTTAAAGTAGTCCCTAAATTTAATATTTATTTCAAAAATACCCCAAAAAAATTACCAATTAATCCCTAAATTTTTGACATATCTCTAAAACACCCCTTTAAAATTACAATTAACCCTTGTAATTTTAAAATATTACCCCTAAGACCTGAACCGGACCAAAGAAGCTACCGACTCCAAGTCTGACTAACCGATCCAATCCAATTTTTAAAACAAAGAATGAACGTACAATCTCATATTCGATTCTCCATCTGAACATACTCGATTTAATTTAAGTGAGGGCTATGAAGAAAATAAAAAGGATTGAGTTTAATAAACAAACAAAATAGTTTTATTTGCAATTTTAATTATTGAAATATAGAATTCATATTATTGTAACTTTTGAAATTTGAATTTGAATTTTATTTCCTCTCCATTTGGTAAACACATTTGCATTAATTTATTTTTGCCTTTATATGATACAACTTTGTTTTACATAACATTACGTTTTATAGTTGGTGAGCCACATGTCACAATTATATTGGTTGGATAATATTTTTCTTCTAACATTTTACATTCTTACCCTTGTCTTGGTCAACTTTAGTAAGAGAGTAATGTTACAGTCACCGACGATAGTGCACCGAATGATGTGACAAAATACTAACCGTTGATTAATATTAAGTTAAAATTAATCAACAGTCAAAATTTTGTCACGTCATTTGATACACTACCGTCGGTGGCTGTATTATTTTCCTTAGTAAGAATAGGATTTACAGTGGAATTATGAAATACTCAACAGAAACTTTAACAGGAATAGGATCAATATTTTTAGTAGAAGACTTAACAGAAACTAAGGAGCTTTCAAAATTTGAGCAATATTTTTACAAGGGTTTAAACATAAATGAGGGGATGTGTTCTCATTGCTATGGATTCAAAAATCACAGAGTAAATTCATAAGCCAAAACAGAATTATAAGTTAGAAACGTTTTACAGTTCTCAGCTCAAACAAAAATCAACAGTAAAATCGAAACCCCAGTTGGAGTTTTTTAACTTTTTTACCTATAACAAGAAAGACCACATCCCGAACGCAGCTTCTGCCGCGAGTTTTCTATCTGAAAAATGCAGAACTCAAAACAGGTTATAAATGACAAGAGTGGAGATAAAGAAAGATGAAGTGGGAGTTGTGAGAGTTTGAGATACCATACATGTACAAAGGTATACAAACAATGCCGGTGAATCGGTACATCCTCATCCATACAATGCCAAAAGTTGATTCCAGCTTCTGATACGAAGATACAGTTGCTATGCATTAGGGTTTTTCGGATCATCCTTCCAACCCTTTGAAAGCAGATCATAGTTGATTGATGCAAGCTGGGAAAGATTCTAATAGCCAAAAGCAAAGGAAAGCAAGTTAGAATTATAAAAACGAGATTCAAAAAAGGGTAAAATTTGGAGGTGGGTTGTTTCTGAGGGAAGGGGTTAAAAAGAGGAGGACAGGGAGACGGCACGAAACTTGAATTATACAAAACAAAAACAAACGGTATAGATTAGCCATGAAGGAAAATAGAATTCATCAACATAACATAGGGCTAAACGGCAATGACCAATGGGCCCGTTCTCAAAAGGCTTGCTATAATTTATAGATAAATTCTTTTCTATAGCAAATTGCACCAAGTCATTGTTAACTGAATTTTAACGACACTGGTTAAGAGAATACCTTGAATGAGAAATTACTGAAGGAATAATTGACAGACGAGCCAGATTCAAACTCTGCAAGACCTCCACATTCATCTCCCTGTTTACATTGTTGTTCAAGAGCAAGTCAACCCAACAATACACATACGTAAAGAACCTAAAAGTTCTACAGATCAATTTCCGAAACTATGCTACTTTTTAGGATGCAATACCACTTCTTCTTGGCGATTACTCAGGCAACTACTGCTGCCACTTAAGCTATCAGCATCACTGGAGTCCTCAAAGTCACTCGCTGGATATGCATGGTCATCTGAAGTATTCCATGAGTAGCGACTAGTGAAGTAACTGGTATCAAGTGCACTCTCTGAAGTGGGAACAAATGCAGCCTGTGAAAAGTGACAGCTCACACGGTTTGGTCAATCAAAGACCTTAAATTATAAGAGTGCATCATATGTCTACAAATGAATAGAAAATTACTACCTTCTGCCTGGCCAACGTGTCCCAGTTGATATCTTTGAAGAAGATATGCTGCTTCACCTGCATGATAAGATTTCTCTTCCATTACTTCAGTTTCTAAAAAAAGTAGCAAACATGAATTCCAAAATAATGAACAAAGAAGCACAAAAACTTTAACTAAGAACCGAAATCACCTCTGATGCTCCTCCAGCTCCAAGTCTCAGATGTGGATCTTCGGTCAATAATCTGTAAAAGTGACACATCAACAACCATAAGATACTTCAGAAAGCTTTATCAAATTCATAGAACCAGAAGTCTATCTGGGCCATGTAAGCATTACACCGACACATTAACTCTTATCCAAAGAAAAGGCACGTTGTACAAAGTTAGCAGAAGTAATAAAACGAATTTAAGACATAACATGTTATAAGCAAGAAATCATGAATCTTAAAAATTCCCTAATATACATTTTCATGAGCCTACATTTTTAACAGTCAATTGCATACTAACACACTGAGAAATTTCTATTAAGTAAAAAAGAAGATTCTCATGTTTTCCCATGTTAGCATCCATAGAATCTTTATTAGATAAATTAATGAACAAAAAAAATAGGAGAGATATAGGCAAATAACAGGCTAATAAGCACAAAAGGTGCACAACCCACTATCATACAAAGGAATTAATAAAATCATCGAAACAAGAGTCAATTATCAAACTTAGGCAGGTCACTTTGAAATTTCAATTTAGCATCAACGAAGGAATAAAATACTAACTGATAAATTTTCAATGATTAAGTTTTTTTCTGGACAAGGGCCATATTAAAATCACTCATATCTAATAAAATTATAAACAATAATTGGTCAGATGATACAGCAGTGCGCAGTCCTCATTACACATATGATACCCTGATGGTATGTATTTCAACACAAATGTCTGAAAGCAATACTTGGTAACCAATGATTTTCTTACCGATCAATAAGATCTTGTGCTTCAGCGCTTATTTCATCGGGTACGCTAGGCCAGGGTATTTTACGGTTCAGAATATTATCAAATATTTGCTGGAATCAAAACACACAATAAGAATTGGGACGAACTGAGAACTGAATCAATGGGAAAAAAGGGAATTAAGATGTAAACTAATGTTTTAACCCTCTCAATACATATACGCCGAGCACAATAAGTCCCTACCCATCAACTAAGGATTTTAAACATCTTGAATTCTTTGTCTAATAATACCACAAAAATAAGGACAAATCAAAAAATAAATATAGAAATATGTACCCCAAAAAAACTTTAAAAAAAAAAAAACTAAAAGGAAGATGCTGAGAAAATATAAACACATCAAAGAACCAGTAGAAAAGTAATTGAACCACGACTTGAACTATAACAGTTGAGAAGCAATTAACCTGAGGATGCTCCGCATTAAAGGGTGGTATGCCGACAATTAGTTCAAATAGAATGACACCCACTGACCACCAATCCGCTGTTGTGCCTGAAATAATTTTATAACACAGAAACTCCTTAACATTATTTACAAGTAAGCATCACATGATGAAAAAAGCATCAGCTGATTAGATATATACTAAAAATGCCGTAGTCAGGTGCCCACTATGGTTTTAAAATTGCAAGATATTTCATTGTTCGCAGTAATGTAATAGCTAAATTGAAAAACATTTTAACCCATGATTAATCGTTTGGATCAAACATAACTGAGCTTTTAGGCATAAATATCCCTTCAAGGATGACACACTATTTAACACCATGTTCAACTGTAATATGAAATAAACAGATAAAGAATATTATAACTTTCAGGAATAAATGTTCCTTCAAGGATGATGACAGTTTAACACCAAGTTCAACTACAATACAAATAAACTGATAAAGAAGATTATAGATAAACCATGTCCAGTTCCCAAAAGTATCTCTGGTGCCAAATAATCAGGTGTGCCCACAGCAGAACGTTTCTTCCGCCTTTCTCGCTGATGCTCTGATACAGTCAACTGCGGCTCATCATCCTCCATTATTGATGTGCCACTAACTGCTGGACCAGATAAATCATCTGTGCTGTTGATGAGACCAACTTTGGAAAGCCCAAAGTCTGTCAACTGCCAGATGGAATGAAAGATCACTTCTAAGTTTAAATTTAGAAAAAACAAAAAGAAATGCAAACCATCAAAAAAAGCAAATTGGGACCAAAAAGAAAAGGAAAATACAGAACAAATTAGAACCATACAAAAAAATAAATTACAATAATTGATGTCTTGCTTCTAGACAGCCTAAGGCTTTGTATGCCAACATGATCAGGTATTAACGTTACATGCAACCTAAAAATCATCAAATTCAAAATTACAAAAACAAAATATTATGGAAAAAGACACACCTCATATGAGCAAGGAAAAATTGAAAAACTAGTTACCTTGATATGACCATCATGTGCAATCAACAAATTATCAGGCTTCAAATCACGATGAACCACGCGAAGAGAATGTAAATATTCCAAAGCAAGCACCTGGGACCCACAAAAAAAAAAAAGGAACAGAATGTTCACATCTAAGAGTTGAACCATAAAGAAGCAACAAAAAAACTCCAGAATGAGAAAGCTTACAACTTCAGCAATGTATACACGAGCAACATCTTCATCTAAGCAGCCTAAATTTCTCAACAATGAATATAAATCTCCTCCATTCAAATACTCCATCACAAGGTACAAGTTCTCACGGCATGTAAACGAATAGAAGAACCGAACCTGATACAGCTTCCATTCAAGTTAAAACAGGAAAAGAATTTCCAATTCAAGTAAAATTCTTTGCAAGCTAGAACTGCTCACCACAAATGGATTGCGGACAGAAATCAATATATCACGTTCTGCTAATATACTTTCAACTGCATTCTTCCGGATCATATCTGCCTTTTTAAGAACCTAACAAAATGGCAAAAACGGCAATTATATGCAGACTGATAAAAAACAACTCTATATTTAATAGGTCTTATAATAATCAAACAAATTACAGCAAATCAGTAAAGATATTTATGCTTATTTAATGCAGTAAAAATTAATAAATGTGGACCTTCAAAGTAGAAGCACAGGAAAAAAAAAAAAAATATATAGCAATCAAGTACCTTTATTGCAAAAAGATCCCCTGTGGTTCTCTTTTTCGCCAAGAAAACCCGCCCAAATGCCCCACGACTAATTGGTTTTATTATCTCAAAATCATCTATCGAGGTACGATCCTTAGAAGAATGTATAGGACTTGTTCTCAAGCTACGAACAACATCATCTTCCAAAGGAGCATCTTCGACAATTACAGTACTACTTATATCAACTTTGTCATCATCCACCAGCTCACAGAGCTGCAAATACTTCTCCCTACATTGTCATAATTCACTATGCTAAGCACAACGAAATTCCATTCAGATTATTTAAAGGCCCTTGTTACAAAAGTTCCTTAACAAAAATATCAACCAACCTTTTGAGTGGAAAGGTAAGTGTGAGCATGTCTTAATAAAAATTCAACAAATAAAGCAGCAAAACACTCACCGAATCAGCTTCTCAATACGAGTCCCAAAGGTCTCCACTGTGAGTGCATCGAACTTCCTACGGTCAATGACAACCCTTAAGTCTTCAAGACAAGTTAGCAAATACTGAATGGACCTTTCATCATTCAATGGTATAGTTGCCGAACATCTTGCAATATCAGCAAGTTCATTCATCTGCATAATCCAGAAGGAAATTTAGCTCATCACCACCAACATTTGAACTAATATACAAAATCATCATTGAATACTAGCAAGTACTATGGCACAAATGAGCCAAGAAATACATACTATATTTATACCTAGTAGCAATATTCCACTTGTAGAAAATAAGTTGTAGTCGGTACCACAATCTTATTAATAAGTTGTAAAGTATATCAACTTTTTATATAAACTAAAAGACAGAAAAGTACCTGTGGAAAATCATCGTGCTCAGAGTAAGTACCCTTTCCAGCCAATAACAAATCTATTTGACTAGTCCTAGGTGTCAATAAAGGAGACCTTGGAGTCATGCTACCTGCAGATGATGTTGTCATTCCTTGGTCTGATTTTGGACCAAAACGAGTTTTACATGACATGGACGGTAAACCCTTCAGGTCATCCATAAAAATAGAATTATCAGCTTCAGGAACATAGTCAAGCATGTCCTCCGAACCCCTCCGAGACCAATCACTGAATTTTGGAGAGAGAACATCAGATTCTTCAGTCACACTCGAATTTGAAACCTTTGCTACATCTGGGCTTCCTACAACCGCCTGAGGGATATCCTTCTGTCCAAAGGATTCCATCATCTTCTCAAGGGTTTCTGAGATTCTGACAAGTCGTTCATTGACACTTAGACCCTTTTGGTCACATCGATCAGCAATTGCACAAATTCTGGAGTGATCTTCCACATGTAAGGTTGGAACCTCTTCCTCACAAATACGACAAATTATTGAACTACTATCATCAGAAATATTTTGCTGGTCTCCCCAATAACCCCAAGAAGCTTTGTGTTGGTGCTTGGATGAATGTTCCAAGTTTTCTTTAGGAGGAGGAAGCTCGGGTGGCTTAGAAGCTGTCACATCCACATCAGATTTTCCTCTTCTGTGGTTTGAGGGTTTCAAAAGTTCATTCTTACTTTCAGTCTGCTCCTTTGATGTAGGACTTTCCTTGATCTTTCCAACTGGAGATGGAAGTTTCTTCCAAGAGGACATTCGATCCCTGCTTGCAGGGGAATCCAAGTTCTTTGCAGTGTCATCAGTGGGACAAAGAATGTTACCCTCTGGCAAAACAGGCTCTTTCTTCCAATCCATGCCACGTTGCTCCTGACTATAAGATTTCCTGGCTGAAGCTGCCTTGGAGGCCTTCACAGTACTGGGACCTTTTGCATCCCTTCCAATGCCTTGAGTAATTCGTTTATCTGCTGAATGCAGGACCCTAGACTGACGAAGCTGCAAGACATTTACATCCTCTGCCAACCCACTTTCCTTGTGGAACTGCAACAATCTAGTACACCTTGTGAGAATGAAAAGCATTTTGGTATGAAGTTGCTTTAGCACACCAGGCGGAAGTTCCTGACGCCTATCATCCAATTCCTGTACTATGCCTTCACACTGAAGCCAAAACTCTCCAGGTGATGTCATAGCACAGCTCCTAGCCAAAACCAGCAAGTCCTCAATGGTTTCCTGCCAGTCAGGATGAGTTTCTGCATTTTTTTCGAGAATTCCAACCAGATCCCCAGCGAAAACAGCCAGATCAGAGTTCACTTCTTCCTTTGCTTTGTCAAATTTTGCCCGAATAACAACCAAGATCTCCTGTATATAATAGCAAACTTTTTAAATCCAGTGACTTCTAAAGCACAATCCATCCATAACCTGCAAGGAAATATAACACAAGAGAAACCAAAGTACCTCCAGATTATTTATGCCTCGAGGCTTCATAAATGGGAAAGGCCGTACACCTTTAGAGTTTAATTCATGGGAGAAACTTTTGATATCAGCAGGAAACCTCTTTCTTGGAGCACTTGTCACACGAAGTATAGCTTGAAATCGGGGAGATTCAGACTCCTTTGGGTTTTCACAATCATATGAAGTCTACAAAGAAAATATCAAACTTCAACAAAATTGTAAAAAATAATAAGTAAGAAAAATACCTAAGCATTCAAGAAGAGTATCAATGAAGATCCTTTCAACAATACCTCTGGCGTACAGAGTTCTGAACTTCTTAATACCCCAGTATGGCCCCATGATGATTCATATCGCCCTGCTAAAGTGATTCAAGGCGTCAAAAAGAATTTAGGGAAAGAAAGCTGATATATTTTCCATTCACTTTTAGAGTGTTAGCTGAAAGCATTTTTTCAAACTGGCACCCGTGTCTAAAGCAAGGATACGCCACAAGGAAGCCATTGTAGAGAAATTTGCAAACAAAAGCAAATGCAAAAAATACATGAAAAAGAAAGTTGGAAGCAACTCCAGAAATGCATAATAACTTGGACTGGGTATTGTCTCCTTTGGGTAGGAAAACAATGAAGATGATGCAAATTAATTAAATATAGTCCTTTTCAAATGTCCACTCACATATAGCTTTCGTACAGAATTTCAATCCCGTTTTCTTCATGTTGGCCATGACAAGAAAAGAACTATACACTGGTTTAGAAATCAGCTTCTTGTTTCTTGGAAATAATTTTAGACTCAATTACTAGCCATAAAGTAACAAGTCTAAGATGGCAATCGTTTTCTTCCTCCGAAATCAGAATAGAACTAAATTGATTTATTATCTAAATAGATCTGAATGAATGAATTTGAATAATATGAATGAATTTTTAATTTATAGGGTAATAAAATTGTTAAGTTGTTTTGTTTTTCAAATAAAAAGATTTGAAAATGAACATTTTGACATATATATGTCCACTTGATATTAAACGTCCTATTCTTTAATTAATTTTTATGTTATATTATTTAAGTTTTATAAACTTAAAAGTAAATATCAATGAAAGTAAAAACCTAGTTGAACTAAAATACTTGATCAAGAAGTTTAACATAATAAGAAATGTACGGACTTGCAAATGAAACAATGTTGACATTCTATGAAGAAAAGTCAAAAGAAGGTTTAATAAAATGGGCAGAGATGTGATATTAACCAAGGATAATATTGCCAAAACAATTAATACAAACTATACAAACGTTTTTCATCAAGTGAAAAGTAAAAAAAAAAAAAAAAAAAAGTTTTTTTAACTCGCTTAATTTTAGCAAAAAGGTCTTTGTTAAGGTAAAAAGCAAACAACTGAAATGATTCAAATTCAGTTAATTTAGCCTTAAGTTGAAAGAACAAATAATCCCCAAGTTGATATCATAGACCAACTAAACAGAGTAAAAGGCAGACCAAGATACACTCAGTCAAAAGCATCGGACTGTTACCATATGCATCTCAAACTCAAATTGTATAGCATGAAAAAAAAAAAAATAATAATAATAGAGTAGAACCTACCTAAAATAATATTGTATAAATTAATAACCTGTCTACATAAACAAAAAATCTAGCCACAAATTTGATTAGATAAATTAATAAACATTAGAAAATAATAAGCATTGAGATATAATTTACAGATTCTAAGCATTTATCTAATAGAAGCATGTTTAATTGCTCTATATATTTCCAACAATAGTGATCAAGTGTAAATTTCTTTCTTTCTACTTTGGGCTAACTTGTCTGACATAATAACATGTCTAAAATAATAAAATTTTCTAAACCTACAAAAATTATAGGTTTCACAGGATAACAATATCATCACCATTTCTAGAATAGTTTTATTTCCCCATTAAGGTAAGAAAGAAAAACGAGCAAGAAATAATAAGGAAACAAGGATAAAGAAACCATAACAAAATCATATATCCATGTTTTGTTTTCTTTCAATTCGTAAATTGTTACTCCCTTTACAAGTCTACGTGATATTGTAGTTCAATTATAAATCATAAGCACTCCACAAAAAGGTACATGGAAAATAATAACACTAATATAGATATATAGATATATATTAATGGCTTGGGAGCTTTCCTCAGAAATAAGGGTTAAATTAATATGGCTGCCTCAACCCTCATAAACTAAGGGTTCAATTGATACAGCAACCTTAAACGGAGCTTATGGAAGTACATCCTGTCTTCTTGGAAGATGTATAGGTTAGTAAGACAACACGTGGTGACCCAGGTTACACATATTGCCAACTCGGCATATATCTCTCCATTGATAGATATAATGGATGCCTCTTCTCCTCCACACAGGCAGAACCTTATGCTTCCAATCTCTTTTTATGTTAATTTACCATATAAAGTGTTAATTTAAGTATAGAAAGTATTGTAATTAAGTTCTAGTGCAACGTAAGTTCCTCCATAGTGCCCTTATCCCACTTTCCTTACCATAGAAATGGGCAAAATTAGGTTGTATCTACCCATTGATTTGAATAAGACTTTATTTTTGTGTTAAACAATAGAGACACCAAACTCCGATAACTATTTTTTTAACATTGTAATCAGGTTATGGTTACCATAAACCACAAACTCTTGCTTTTTCTAGTCTTCAAACAAAGCTCACTCTCATCATGACTTGGATATTCAAAAAGATGGCATTTCCCAATGGAAGAGAAGTAATAACATTCATTCAAGCGCGTTTATAATGAATAGAGCACTAGCTGAAATGAGAGGCATAAAGAGGAATTGCTCCAAAATAGCAATCTTTCTTTGGAAACTTGATACACTAAAGACTGATATCAGCACATTGTCCCTTGGTAGCTGAAAACATTTACCACAGTACAAAAGAATGCCTCAAATGGTATGAAAGATCACCCAAATATTCAGTCCCAAAAGAATCCAAATTTTTAACATTCTTCTCCTTCCTAGCATATTAAACTAACTGATCTCCCAGATAATTCACACATTTAAATTATTCTAACTCCCTAAATTCTTGAAGTTACTCTGATATATTTAGTAAAGTGGATAGCTAGAACTATCTTGTTATTGAGAAAAGAAATTAAATAAAAGACGTTCTACCAACTCGGAATAAGTTGGCACATGGCAATTCTTTTAGATTGCCATGCAATGTGGCTCTCTCAAGGAGTATGGCTCATTACACCCCAGACCACATATCTTCTCTTTCCCTTTGTTTCTTCATTGATATATTTATACTCCTTGATTTGTAATTCTCCTCCTTAGCATAAAAAACTAACTGCTCTTCCCAAATAATCGCACACGTTTCCATTATTATAACTTCCGAGATTCTTGAACGTGTTTAGCTCTAATATATTAAATAAAGTGGATCACTAGAACTATCCTGTAAAGCAAGTGAAGAAAAAGCATTCCACCGACTCGGAGTTACTTGGCATGTGGCAACCATTTTAGATTGCCATCCACGTAATTCTCTCGAGGGATAAAGCGCATTACATACCAGACCACATATCTTCTCTTTCCCTTTCATTTCTTTACTAATAAATTTATATCCCCTCCTTCTTAGCAAAATAAACAAACTAATCTCCGCAAATAATCCCTCACATTTCGTTTATTCTTAATTCCTAGATTCTTGAACATGTTTAAGATTGTCACTCTTACTTTAGCATATTAAATGAAGTGAATCACTGTAACTATCCTATAATTGTGAAAAGCAAGGCGTTCCACCGACTCGAAGAAACTTGGCACTTGGCAATCATTTCAGATTGCCATCTATAGAACTCTCTCGAAGGGTAAGGCTCATTATGTCCTCACCCACATGTCTTCTCTTTCACTTATAATAAGTTTATACTTTCTAACAAGAGTAAAGCTCATTCGCCGCCTGAGTAATAAGTTGATTCTTTCATCTAATCAGAGATTGTGGTTTCATCTATTAACAGTAAAGCTCATTACGTCCCTGACTAAGTGAATTTATACTTTCTATTAAAAATAAACGTTCATCTACTAACAGTAACGCTCATCACTTCCTCTAACTAGCCGTCATTTCCTTCGTTTTCCTCTACTTAAATAAGTTTTATTTTTCTTCGTTATCTGAAATTTCTCAAACAAAACAAAAATTACCTGCTTCAGATGATGATTCACCGCTCTGCAACCGGGACTTCGCCAGCAAACTCGGGCTCTGTTCTCGAGACTGCCCACTAATCGACCCGCCATCGCCACCAACACTCTCATTAAACCCCATTTTCTTCTTTCCACTCCCACTTCCACTCGCCAAAGATTTTCCCGAACTCAAATTCCCATCTCCGCCGCCCCTCGACAAATTACTTGCCGCCGCTTTATCTCCCTTAAAACTAAAGAAACTCTCCTGCGGCAACGGCCCCGACCGCGTCTTTATCCGATTCAGCCCCAGCGACGACGCCAGAATCGGCGACACCGCACTCGCCACCTCCTTCTGCTTAGTCGGAGACGACTTCGTAGTAGTAGTCGAGGTCGACACAGTCGGCGTTAAACTACTCGTCGTTTCCTTTCCTTTAACTTCCCTCTTCTTGACTCCATCTTTGACTTGGGTTTGCCTGCACGAGACGCCCCCGAAGCTCGAAGTAGTGGAACTTGCGATCTGGGTCGGGTCGTCTTTAGAACCGGATTTCGGTTTCTTCTTGTCGGATCCGATCGGGGAGTTGGATCCGAAGGATCGAGGGGAGTTGGATCCATCGGAGTCGGAGGATTTCTTGGAAGAGAAGAAGAGTTTGCTCTTGAACACCATTGTTAAGGTTAATTAGAGAGTGATTTTGAGCAGCCCTAGCATGTTAGAGATGCCGGGCTGCTGGAAGAAACATTGAAGAAGACGAAAACAGAAGAGATGGAAAATTTTGAAGGTGGGTTTTGGGATTTGGACAATTTTTTTTTTTTTTTGGGATTTTTGGAAGACTGCGCAAAGGGGGAGAAAGAAACGGAGTGGAAGCAAAATGGGGCAAGAAAAAAACATTTTTGGGTCAAGTGGAGTTCATTTATAATTTCTTTTTAACTGTTATTTTTTTATTAGTGGGTAAATAAGTAAATTGTTATTTACATTAAATAAAATTTTATTTATCTTCTAATAAATAAAATTTAAATTATAAAGTTATAACATTTGCAAAAAAAAAATCATATCATAAAGTTTTATATTTTATAATAATACAGATTCTGATTTATTGTTGTCATAGAGATTTTTGTTATTTTAAAAACTTTATAAAGATTTGCGTAATTAAATAAAATTAGAGAGAGTTTACGGGTTCCTGTTCGATATTATAGGGTGCGTTTGGCTCCTATTTCTATCAATATTTCTAATCATATTCCCCAAATGTTGTTTGGTATATTATTCCAGAAATATTACTATATTTTTTTAACTACTTTTAAACCCCTTAAGTTTATTAATTTCATAAATACCCTCAGAAAAAAGTTTAAAAGTTAACAAAAATATCCTCATCAACCCATACTTGTCAGATTCTCGCAACCACTGTTGGTGGTAGCCGGAATCTATATAATAGCCTACACCACGACCAGAACTGGCCGGTAGTTTATCGATCTGACCGGAAAAGGCTAGCTGACGGCCAAAGAAATGGTTGTCGTTGACAGTCAACAACGGCCAAAGATGAACTTCTTTGGCCTTTTCTGGCAGTAGATCTAGCCTTTTTTGGCCAGATCCATGGTAGATCTAGCTGAAAAAAGCCATATCGATGCGTTACGACACAGATCCAACATGTCTGTGTTGTAACGCAATTTTTTAGCCAGATTCCGCAATAGTAGCCAGAATCTAGCACTGCGGATGATGGGAGTGTTTTTGTCATTTTATAAAAAATTTATATATTAGGGTATTTAATTAAATTAGCCAACCGATGAGGTTTTTTAGAAATTTTTAAATTTTACCTCGTAATACTCTCCTATTCAACTACCCAATATTATTTTCAAAATCATATCCGAAATAATAAACCAAACGTACCCATAAATTTTATATTTCATGTTTCTAGTCAAATATAACTGCCACAACTACCAACCCATTAACTAATTTTTTTCTTTCTTTTTCCTAATGTGCTTATCTTGTTTCTTCACATCTTCTTCTTTATTAACAATTGGTCAATGCTAGTTTCATGATTGAAGTCGTAGTCAAAGTTTTGGTATTTTTTTGTCCTATTGCATCGAAGAATTGCTTGACATTTTTAGTATTGAAAATAAATAAATAAATAAAATTTAGTCAAAATAAAATATCTTTACAAGAATATTCCCACGAGATCTCAAATTGTAATATCGAAATCTAATCATTGATTGAGAATACAATATATATCTCAAATATATTAATATTAATAAAAACAAATAAATACATTATTATGAGATGAAGAAAAAAATTATATGCTATGAAAATATACCACAAAGGTCACACTCAAATCAACCCATGGGCCTGGTCAAAGTCCATCACAAGTGGAACTTAATCAAACCATGGGCCTAGTCAAAGTCCACCATAACTGGACCATAATCAACCCGTGGACCTGGCCTAAGTATACCAGTATACCACTAGTGAATCTTAACAAGCCCATGGCCCTGAAAGAGTCCACCATAACTGAATCTTGATCAACCCATGGGCCTGGTCAAAGTCCACCATAAGCAAATAATAATCAACCCATGGGTCTGGTCAAAGTCCACCATAAATATATAATAATCAACCCATGTGCCTGGTCAAAGTCCACCATAAATATATAATAACCAACCCATGTACCTGGTCAAAGTCCATCATAACTGGACCATAATCAACCCGTGGACCTGGCCTAAGTATACCACCAGGGAATCTTAACAAGCCCATGGGCCTGAAAGAGTCCACCATAACTGAATCTTGATCAACCCATGGGCCTGGTCAAAGTCCACCATAAGTGCATAATAATCAACCCATGAGCCTGGTCAAAGTCCACCATAAAAATATACACCATGTTTGGCTAACTATTTTTATCTATATTTTAGACCGGATTTTTGAAATGCTGTTTGTTTTATTATTTACAGAATCCTACCCTGATAATGGAATCCTGACAACTATCCTGACATGTTTTCTGACCGTTACAGTTTGTTTTTCATTTTTTTTCACTGCATCCTCACTGCTTCACCATTTCACTTTCTCAGTATCACTGCATCCTCACTACCAGCTTCGTGCTTCAGTTCTCAATTGACATAACCGTTTTCAGTGCTTCACTTTCTCAATATCCATCACCACCATTTCGATTCGATAATCCATTACGAGTTCGCTTTTTCACTTCCCAGTTTGCATTACCACCATCTCCCTTTCTAGTTTCCAGCACCAACACCGTGAACCCCCAATGCCCTCTGTCACAAACCCACATTCTAACCCAACGTGAACCCACCGTCAACCTGGAAATCCCTCACACACAATCCCACCGTGAACCCACCTCAGATCCGCAATTGTGAACCCACTGTGACCCGATTTGTCACACAGAACCCCACCATGACCCGATCTACCCCAAACCAACCCACCCTAAGCTGTACCCCACGCACCACCACGACCCGAGCTCTACCCCAAACTAGCCCACCCCGAGCCCCCACGCACCACCGACCCGATCTACCCCAAACCAGCCCACCCCGACGCACCACCGCGACCCGATGTACCCCAAACCAGCCCACCCCGAGCCCCCACGCACCACCGCGACCCGATCTACCCCAAACCCACCCACCCACCCCGAGCCCCCACGCACCCCCACGCGACCCGATCTACCCCAAACCAGGCCCACCCCGAGAGCCCCCACGCTACCCCAGCGACCCGATCTACCCCTACGCCCACCCGCACCCACCGACACCCGATCGACCCCAAAGGCCCTCCCACCCCACCCCAGAGCCCCACGCACCACCGCGACCCCAACCCAGCCCACCCCGAGCACCTACGCACCACCACGACCCGATCTACCCTAAACCAGCCTACCCCGAGCACCCACGCACCCACCGTCACCGTGACCCGATCTGCCGCAAACCCACACCGTGATCTGGATCAAACCGACACCCCAATCTCCATCAAACCCACCTCATATCTGCGTAAAAGTGTAGTTGCATTTTCTCTTAGTTTGGCATGAATGGATTGTGAATGGCTGAATGCTTATTTTTGTTTTATTTCTTGTGGGGCACACGCATGGATGGGTTTTTGTTTTACTTTGCAATTGTTTTAATTGGGTTTTTTTGACAATTAATTGTTTTAATTGGGTTTTGTTTTAATTGAGTTTTTATTTTATTAGGCAATTGGCATATAATTGTTTTAATTGGGTTTTTATTTTATTCGGCAATTGGCACGGAATTGTTTTAATTGGGTTTTTTGTTTTGTTTGACAGCTTTTTAATCTCGTGTACACACGGATCCATTTAATTGTATTTGATGTTTATCTGACTCAAAGAAGGGAAAGAGACCCACGACGTATCCAAATCAAGTTTGTAAGTTTCCGTTACCTATTTGTTTTCAAGATACCGAGCCGCTATTTTTTTCATTTTTTTTTTTTGGAAATAATTTGTATTAGTACTGTTTTTTTCTTTTCATTAATCCTTTTAATTTGGACTTTAATAATGCGTTTTGTATTTGGTTAACTCAAATATTTTATTCCGGTTTCACTAATTGATTTATTTGTTTTGTAGATTCGATATTGTTCTTTAATCATACCCAGAAATTACGCTCATATGCATAGATGTCAGCATAATTTGTCTCGACGTCGCAGGATTGATTATTACTTGCAACAGAGGCTAAAGTTTCGACGTTTTTCCAGAGTTGGAGTTCGTCATACACCCTGTTGGTCGACATTGTCTGTATCTTCCCCTGCATTGACGTCTTCAAGTCGGATCGAACGAGGTATAATTTTATATGTGTTTAGTTGATTACGTTAACATGTGAGTATTATATTGTGTAATGTGCTTAGTGATTCGTATGGTGCCCCAATGTTGGTTGTCCCTCACCGTACTGTCCTTAGATGGGTGATTCTGTGGCTTGGTCTGCTGAGATGACCCACAGATTTCTGGTCCTGTTATCTGAGCGGGCCAAAACTTCACATGGTACCGCAATAAAAACAATGATTACCAAGAAATGTTGGACGACATATCATCACTGGCTGGTAGGAGACTCAACGTGACACAATTAGCCTCTAAGTTCTTTCGCCTGCGAAAACTTTATCAAGCATGGCGGAAATTGCTGCAACACACAGGATTCGGGTGGGATCAGGAGTCACAAAGTCCAACGTGTCCCGTTGAGGTTTGGCAAGAATATGTCAAGGTAAATTTTCATATTTTTTTAACTATTATTATTCAACGTCATTGTAAATATACGCATTTTTTTCGGACTGCTAAATATTACTATATTATTCTTTTAACTTACCAGCAAAACCCACCGACGCAACAATTTTACCACAAGGGACTTCCCCACAAGGAACTTTATGAAATAATATTTGAGAAGCAAGCGCCTTTGGAAGATATGCGTACACATCTACATCCCAACGGTGGAGCCCTCCAGTTATTCCAATCCCGACTCGGTTCCTATGGATGATAGCGACTTTGAACTCGATCTCGGTCGCTTGACAGGGAAAAACGGCCAAACACATCTGGTCATGGAAGAGCGAGAAATCGGAGGCATAGAAGGGGGCCGGGACATTCAATTGCGGATGCCATTTTTAGCTTGAAGGATGAGCTTGTGGAAAAGCGGAAAATGGGATCCAGGGCTTCCAATCGTAGTGGAGATGAGAGGGAAGAAGCGAACACCAGTGTTCCATCTGATCCTTTCTCCATGAGCAATTGTATTGACATCATGACGGCCATGCAAGTACCGACACAGTTTTATCTGCCGGCTATCACGTACTTATATGAAAATCCAGGGTGGCGGGAGATATTTGTGAAACTCCCACTAGAGGAAAAGGCTAACTGGATTCACAAAAAATTTTCCAATAATTCGTAGATGACACTATATTTCATAATTGTTTGGCAACAATTTTGTATGCGTCAGTGGGCAGTTGTCATTACAATTACAATTTATAACGCTACTGTATGAACTTATTTATGTGATATTGTAATGTGTAAACACTGTTTTAGATTGTCATTACAATTAAATATTGACTGTTATATTTTTCTAAATAGACAACAACTGCTAATTGTTGATAAATGTTTTGCAAATGTGTAGGTTTAAATGGCGTCGTCTAGCCGTACAGGAAGAAGACAACGTGCTACAGATGAGAGGGACGAAGAAGAAATACTGACAGATATAGCCATTGTACTATACGGTGTTGCCGCGTTAGAAGCAAGTCGACCTCAACCACGACATACATCGTATTAACCGGTCATCAGTACATGTTGGAAGTACTCAACGGTCATCCTGACAGGATCTATGACAAGTGCCGCATGGACAGAGACTGTTTTACATTGTTATGTGAATTTTTGTCCGATCAAGGCAAATTGCAACCAACAAGGAGGACGAGTTTGGAAGAACAAGTTATGATATTTCTAACAATCGTTGGAAAAAATGAGACAATCGAGGCGATGATGGAGGATTTCCAACATTCGGGTGAGACGATCTCTAGACATGTTACCGCAGTTTGCGACGCTATATGTGAGTTGAAGACAGAGTTTATCAGACCACCTAACTTCAATGATGTTCCATGGGAAATATTAGCCAACATAAAATATTACCCTTTCTTTAAGGTACTGGTTCATTATGTTTGCTATTAGTAGATAGTTAAGTTCATTGTGTCATTAATTTGTTTAGTAGGTTAATATTAGTGAAATGCCTCATTTTCATGATAGGACTGTATTGGAGCCATGGATGGCACACATGTACACGCTTTGGTTCCACGTGAATTTGCCAATAGGTACCGGAATCGCAAAGGATCGATGTCACAGAATATAATGGTTGTATGCGACTTTAACATGATGTTCACTTATGTCGTTACTGGATGGGAAGGATCAGCACATGATTCAAGAGTTTTAAATTCAATTATTGATGATCCTAATTCTGGATTCCTATATCCTCCACCAGGTATAAGTATTTTCTTGATGTATTACAGCGTATTACATCCTTTGTTGAGGCCACCCCGTAATTCAAATAAAATGTCCGATATTATTACGGGAAATACTATTTGGTTGATGCGGGTTATGCAAATAGGGATAGGTTCCTCGCCCCTCATAGGCAAGTGGCTTACCATATTTCTGATCATCGTCGTAACCGAAGGGGGCCACAAAAGTTGTTTAATTACAGACATGCTTCACTCCGTAATGTTATCGAGAGAACCTTTGGTGTTTTGAAAAAACGGTTCCGTATTCTAAATGGAATGAACAATTATCCATTGGACAAACAAGGGAAGATTGTCATGGCATGTTGTGTACTTCATAATTTTATAAGAATGTACAATATGGACGACCGTATCTTCGAACAAACCAATAATAGTACGGGGTAATGAGCAAGCATATTGTGATCATCAAAACAGGGTAGAATATGGCCGAAATGGAGAAGGATCGAGTCAACCGCAACAAGGTATTATAGACAACATGATGACTGTACGGGATAACATAACCGAATGCTTGTGGGTAGCACAGTGGACCATGTCATAGTTGTTAATGGAGTATACGTGTAATAATGATTGTAAGGGTTGATAATTAGTATTTTTGTCATATATGTATTAATGTGATGTTTTTAAACAGTTGGATTAGTACTTGAAATTAATATGGGTTTTTGTTTTTTAATATATACGGGTAACAAAATTACCAATAAAATATTTAGTATTATTAAAATGTGAGGTGATAAGTTATATATATAATAATACATTATTTTAACAAAATACAATAAAATATTATATTAATAAATCATTTATAAACAAATATATTAATCAAATATTTAACACAAATATCAAGGTCAAAATACTCTACCAAACACATATTCTGAAAATCCTATTCTCGTAATTATAACCCTATCTAACTATCCAATACTATCCTCAAAATCCTATCCAAAATACTAAACCAAACGCACCCATAATAATCAACCCATGTGCCTGGTCACAGTCCATCATAACTGGACCAAAATCAACCCTAACCCGCCGGGTTAGGCGCGGGTTGGGCCGGGTTAACCCGCTTTTTGACTTTTTTTTTTGTTTTGTTTTATTTTATTTAAGTTTAAATGTTTAATTAACTTTTCAAATAAATAATTAACAATTTATAAATGTAATTATTTTTAGTTAATTGTTAATTTCTTTTCAAATATCAATAATTAAATTAAATTAATTTTTTTTTGTTAACATTCCAAATATTAATTCAATTTTAATACATTAAAATTGTAATATAAGAATAATTAAATTTATTCATTTATTAAAAAATAAAATAAGAAATTACAATAATTATTGCCTCGTTAAAAACCTCACCAAGAAAACCCAATAGGATAAAAACTTGGTAAGGAAAAAAGAGTGCAATAATTGACAATTAATTTACAAGTTACAATTTACAAAACAACTAATTTTGGGGTTCACTAGGACCTCAATCATCCGTATCATCTATATTACAAAATTGAAATGATTCTATTAAAGTATCGTCGACAACCTTGTATTGACCTTGATGGCGCGACCGTTCCCAATCTCGAAGACATGTGAGGACTTCAATCATTTGTAGGTGTAAGTTTAGTCCTCCTTTCATTTAAAATTCTTTCACTTGTACTAAATGTTTGTTCGGATGAGACGATTGAGACAGGAACAGCGAAAACATCCAAGGCAAGTCTTGATAATACCGAAAAAATACATTTTCTGGCTCTCCAATAGTCTAAGATATCAATGTTGGCTCTCTGTTGTGGATCTACTGGTAACATTTCAGGGGTTGCCAAATATTGTTGAAGCTCGTTACTCTGCGACTGCATGAAAGAGTACATTATTAGTTGTTGTTGTTGGTGGAGCCTCTGAAGAGGAGGTTGTGCTTCGGATTCGGGTCCTCTTCGGCCTATTCAGTGCACCCCAAGAGTAGAAATCTTCATTTGTTTCTTCTGATGCAGCTTCCTTGGATGTTTCGCCTCTTTGCGGGTTCCCATACCTGTTTTCATACTGGAAATATACTTTGAAAAGTGTATTTTTTACCTCTCCTATTTGATTGGCTTATACTTCGGTTTGTAAATTTTCACATAAATTGTCAAAACCATTTTCTAAACTTGTTAATTTAATTCTAAGATCAAATATAGTACCTAAACAATAAAGAAAATGAATGGGTTCCCAATATTTAAAAAAAAAAATTTCATTGCCTTTATTGGTGCATTTAAAATTACATTGTCTTTGTTTTTTTATAAATAACTCAGAAATTTTTATAATTGTATGTATTACCAATTGGACTAGTAGGATAATATATACCAGAAAGTTGTAAAGTGGATTGGTAAAAAGTTTTAAGAAAATACTGAAATACTTTAACTATTTGCCAATCATTTTCTACCAAATAATGAGGACCTTTATTATTTACTACAAAATAACTAATTATATTAGCATAAGGTAAACATGAATCAAACATTAAATAAGTACTATTCCATCTAACATGCATGTCTAATGCAAAAGTTCTAGGAAACATATTTGATTTTATACAAGAGTCTTGAAATTCAGCATTTCTTTTATTACTACTAGTAATCCAAGCTAAACAATCTCTAATTCTATTAATATTTTATTTAATTGTTTTCATACCACTTTTCACAATTAAATTAATAACATGACATGCACAACGTTGGTGAAAAAACTTCAAATTGTTATATAAAGGATAATTATTTTGAAAATAATCTATAGCTTTACTATTAGAACTTGCATTATCTAAAGTTAAACTTATCACTTTACTAACAACATCATAATCTTCTAAAACTTCAACAATTTTATTATAAATTTGTTCACCACTATGATCAACATTCATTAATCTAAATCTCAATAAAGATTTATTTAATTTACATTCATTATCAAAATAATGACTAGTCACACAAATATAATCTTGTTTAGCTCTACCACTCCAAATATCGGCAGTTAGAGCCACACTAACATGGCAAGTATGTATTTTATTTTTTAATTCTAATTTCATTTTTTTAAACAATTTTATTAAATCATTTCTAGTTGAAGTTTTAGAATAACTTTTAAATCCTGGAAAAAATGAATTTTGAACAAATCTTTCAAAATATTTATCTTCAGCCATATTAATAGATTGATCAGTTGCAGAAATATATAAAGCTAACTGTTCCCTATATACATCAGAACTATAACGCCAATTAGTACCCATATTAGTTATTTGAGTTTGATTGCTTTCTTTATTTTCATGTTGATTAATATGTTTATTAGCATGCCTTTTTAAAGTACTAGTATCATGACCTGAATCAGCTTTATAAATATTTCCACAGTATTTGTATCTCGCTTTCTTGACTTGAACGTCAGTTTCTGTCTCGTAAAACTTGTCGAAATGCTCCCAAAGCGTCGATGTGTGTGCATTTACGCCTTAGCGGAGTTGATAATCCTGCCTCAGCTTGAGATGAAGTTTGACAAGCACGACGATTACGAGGACAACTTCTAGAATCACCGGGAGCTGTTGGAATCGGGGGCATAGTTTGAGGTGTATCGGATTCTGAGAATGGGAAAGCGGGACTATTTGAATCTCCTCCTGCATTTATGTTAGCAAAATCAGCAGGACTAGGACTAGGATAGTAGTTTCCGTCATCATTGTAATTGATGGAAGAGAAATATCTATCCATTGTAGTTGAAAAAAAAAAATTGATGTAGAAGAAATAAAAATTAAAGAAAGCGAATTGGAGTATGGAAATTAGAATTTGGAAAATTGGAAATATGAATTAAAAATTGCAAAAACTAATAAAAATTAAAATATGAGCAAATTGCAAAAACTAATAAATGAATAATTGAGACTTGAGAGATTAGAGATTAGAGAATATGAGAGAATGAGAGAATTTGAGTTGTGAGAAAAATGTAAGAGTTTAGGGCCAATTTATAGGAAAAAATGGGAAAGAAAATGATGAAAATGACCCCTCCAACGGCTATATTTCAAGGGTAAAGAGGTAATTTGAAAAATAAAATAAAATATTTTATTTTTTAAATTTTTTTCGACCAACCCGGCGGGTTGTCGGGTCTCTTGCAAAAGAGACAAAATAGCAACCCGACCCGCCCAGGGGTTGCTACCGGGTTTAACCCGTATTTTCCCGGGCCGGGTTAGGGTCGACCCGCCTAACCTGGCCCAAAATTTCCACCTCTACCCATAACATGGCAGCTCGTAATGCGTCACATCTGCTCAACAATGGGTTCCACATACCCAATTGTGAGCTACCATGTTAGGATTGTAAAAAAAAGTTTATAAGTTTAGATTGTGATTCAATCTTTATTGAATTGTTTTTATAAAATGTAACTTCAATCTCTTAAAATATATTTATCCATAATTCAACTTCAAAATACTCCCAAAGGTTTGGTTTAGTGTGAGAGAGCTCATTCAACTTTGGCAAAGTCCTAGTATAATATGATCTACAGTTAACTATTACAAAGTTGCAATAATGAATCATAAAAACTAGGGGTGTTCAAAAGAACCGATTGGAACTGAAACTGGCGGGTACCCGGGGTTTGGTTGCGTTTTCTACCCGAAATCGGCCGTCAACAGGTAGGTTCCTGTTCCAAATTTTTAGAACCTGTTATCAGATGTTCCTTGGCCTTCTTATATTTAAGAACCGAAACCGAAACCGAAACTGGAAACCGAAACTAATATAAAATAAAATTAAAGAGTAGGGGGTTAATAAAAACTTTTGTAGAAAAAGTAATGTGAATACATTTATATTTATATTTCATAACATTTAAAACAAGTTGGTTTGACTTTTGAGAATCTATCTTTACAAAGTAATGGAGTTTGTAATTTTGAATTTATAATTTGTGATTTTATTTTTGTTAACAAGTTTCAGGGGGGTATTTGTAAGTTTTTAAGAGTTTTTTTGCTATTTTAAAAACTTTTGGGGGGTCATTGTAATTTTATAGGGTACCCAGAACCAAAACTGGAACCGTTGTTATGAGTTTCGATTCAGGTACCTAGGAAGGCAAGAAGCAATCGAGTTTCGGTTTCGGTTTCAAATTTCAAGGAACTATCAGTTTCGGTTCCTTAAAAAAATGCAGGGTACCCATAACCAAATACTCCTAATAAAAACCATAAATCTAACAATATTATACTCCATCCCCCTTTGATCTATTTAATTTGTTGAATATCATAGTTTCACCCTAAATTTTTTGTCAATTTTATTGTAATTCTAAAATTAATAAAAATAAGTATATATTATATAGTAATTAACAATTCCAATTCTTCTCCCTTTATTAGGATTAATCAACGAAGAAAATTACCCATATTTGATTGTAAAATTTTCATAATATAAAAAATCGTCAAAGACAATTACAAAATTAATAATTTGATACGTAAAACTTTTAAAATTACAATTTTTTATATTTATTACTCAATATATATTTTATTATAATTTGGTATATATTTTATTATATATATATTCATTAAAATACAAAAGTATGAATGGGCACAACAAAACCATTCACGTGGACCAAAAGGCAAAAGCCGAAGCAATAACTCCCATTTTTTGTCTTTTTTTAATGCATCATGCAGAACGTGTTTTTTGTTGACCTTATCTTAAGTTGATCATGATAGAGACTCCCCCACTCAAATATATCAAAGTTAAAAGAAAAAGATAAATGTTATTAATTTTTTTTTTAAATTCCAAATTATTTAAAATTATTAATTATTATTAAATTAAATACATGTATTGACTTATGATTCCCTATTAACGTTAATAATCACTTTATATAATATTAATACAAGAACTTAAATATCGATTTAATAATATAATTTTACTTTAAAATTAATCGATATATATTTCTAGAATCCATACAACATTATCAAAGTGTTGACTGCATTAAAAGATAAAATTTTAATAAAAAAAATTCGTATTAGAAATGTTGTATGAATTAAAAATAAATATTGCCATTATTATAAGAGCAACCTTATTTATGACTTATTTAAAATCAAATATAGATATATGATAAATATTATAAACTTATAATATCTTGAAATCAAACTTGTTTTTTTTGTAACCAACATGTCCAACAATCAGAGACTCAAGATTAGCACGATAATCTACGAAGCTACTGTCTTCCACTTAAATCGTGGATACTCAAATCAAGAATCGAGCTTGAGATTATATTTCTATCCGCGTTATTATCAATTCACTCTAATCATTTAAACTACCCACCAATGTTAATAGATATTATTTAAAAAACAAAAAAAACAAAGATGGGGACAAAGTATTTGGCTTTTTTTTTTTTTAATTAAATCCTACAACCCACATGCAATATTCTCCAAATAAAGAATAAATTTCTTTTAAAAGTTTTAAAGTGTGCGTCACCCAAGCACTTAGAAAATTGTGCCTTGTCAACTTTGGACCACATTACACGCCACCAATGAACTTTGAAAACAAATTAAAGATAAAAAATAAAAACAATTATAAAATATTTAATTATATAAAAATAAAAATATAATTTTATTTATTTTAATATAATTATGCATGGCAAATGTGAGATGGTTGAATATTAGTTTAGGTGTGAGCCTTGGGAGCTGTCACTTGAGCCAAAATGGCCTGCATGGGTGGTGGTGAGATTTAAGAAAACAATGTGCTATAAATTAATTATTTAATAATTCTGATTATAATATTATTAAATTAATATATTTGATTTAAGAATTAAAATAATACATATATTATTATAGTTTACAACATGTTATAAGATTCCGCCGAATACGTGATTTAATAGATAAATTAAAATTAATTGATTATCACAAGGATTTATTTTATTCATTTTAACTTTAATTTTATAGGTTTTTTTTTTTGTGTTGAAAAAGTTTTTGGTAGAATTAAAATGCATAAATATATTTTGTACTTATAAATAATATTGCAAAAGATAGGATCGGGACTCCCATTCAAGGGTTGCAGGTTTCTGTTTGGCCTTGGATTGGATCGACTAGCCGTATTCTGTAAAAAAATTTTAGTCCTTAAATGTTTGAAATTCATCAAAAACACCCCTAAATGCTCCCTTAAGGTTTGAAATCTGTCCAAAACACCCCTATCTCGCGACGAGACCGGTGATGGTGGCGGCCGCGATGATGACGGCCAATTGAAGTTTGGAATCATGGGGCTTTTGATGTATAGGTGTTGGCGAATCTGATAGTGGTGCTAGGGAGTTCCTATCGCGCAGGAACTCGCCGGAATCAACAAAAGAAGTTCGATGGTCACTTGAACTTCAGGTGGACGGCAAGCAAAGAAGGCTGGAAGACGACCACTGAAAATGGCTGGCTTTTGTCGTGGAGATGCCATCAAGTCTAATAGTGGTGTTTTCTCCCTCGAATGATGCCGAATCCGGAGGAATTGAGTTGCGATTGGACCGCGATTTGACATTATTCCACGGGTCCAACCGCGGCTCAATTCGGTTTGATTGAAAATAACAGTTTTCAGAGGATACCGGACCGAATATGCCGTCGGTTACAAGTCGAACCGTCCGTCGGACGATCAGTCCGATTTTAGAACATTGGCTTATAAATAGGCCACATGATTGGATATGGATGGTGTCACATCCCACAACGTTAATGAAAGTAGTTTTTAGGGTTCAAGCGATGTTTCTGTGAACCCCAAAAGCAAATCCGTGCATGGTTGGGTTTAAAAATGAAAAACGTTTACTTTGTTAAACTTAGTATGTAACAAATGGTATCAAACAAGTTTACTTTTCGATGGTATAATGTGACAACTTCACTAGGGCAAGGTCCATTAAGGTGGGTAAATTTATTACACAATAAAGAGCAAAATGAGGTTTCATAAACTTTTAAGTTTGAATATCCCATGTTTTAATAAGAGTCATCACTAGCGATCGATAGTTTTAGCGCTCCGGAGGGGATTAATTGAGGTGTGTGCAAGTTGATCCAAACACCCCGTGATTAAAAAAAAATTATCACACAATTAAAACGAATGTAAAATTACATATATATATATATAGAATTTGGATCTACACTCAGTCCATGAGTGAATGAATGGAACTAAAAAGTTATAATCTGAACTCTAATATTCCGTTTCTTGTAATATTATTACCAAACTTAGTAAGGTGGGTAGTTGAAAATTTCTAATAAGAGCCACCACATAGTTAGGACCACATATATATTTTTATGAAAATAATTTAAATAAAATAATTTCATATATATATATATATATATATATTATATTCTAATGATTTAATGTGTCAA
The DNA here is from genome assembly GCA_026225825.1 of Pistacia integerrima. Classification (NCBI taxonomy): domain Eukaryota; kingdom Viridiplantae; phylum Streptophyta; class Magnoliopsida; order Sapindales; family Anacardiaceae; genus Pistacia; species Pistacia integerrima. The sequence continues at coordinate 26,330,415 of CM047737.1, forward strand.
TTGTCTTACCAAAAATACAAATAATAAAATTGTAAGAATTAGAATGTGAATTAATAGAGAAATTAAATTGAATTAGATTAATTTTGTAAAGAAACAAAGGAATTTTTTTTCTAACTCACCTCTTTAGTTTCAAAAACTAACAATATCACCCCTTTCTCAGATAACTTTTAACATTTGACCTAAACATTTTTGACACCAAGAAAGGTTCTTATCAATCTTTATGTTAATATTGAAAATACATTAACTTAATTATTTGATTTAAAATATTGACATAATTTAACTGCTCTAATATTTTACATTTTTTTAAACGTTAGATTGCATGTTATCAATATGTATGAATTAACGTCTTGAATTAAGTCAAAATTTAAGTTACCATGCCTGGATGCTGGATCATATGTCAATACCCTGAACCCTAAAGTCAAGGTCAAATTTGTCTTTTTAAAATTCAAAAATTGACAATGTCTCCCCTAATTTTCAAATTAAGAGATAAAAGTTAACCAAAAAAAAGGGGGTAATAATTTTAATATATGAAAGCTAGAGGGGTTCAGTGTAATTATGACATAGATAAGGGGTAAAAGGTAATTTTTAATACACACGCGCCAAAACTCAATTCACCTGGCAGAACTTACGACAAACAAAAATAAATAAAAAATCACAACGCCACGAGCCCACAATTTTCCTGGTGAAACGTTCACTCACCAGTCACAACTAACAAGATAAAAGTTTCACGATTCCCGCCACGTGTCGGCTCCAGCGTCACTAAACGCCCCCAAGCTTTCAACATACGAACACCAATCTTAAAGTTGGCTAACGCACGTGGTTTCTCACCGGCAAATCCCGGTCGCAAACCGGATCACCCGGTCACTCAGAATCTTTAATAATCCGACGGTCCACATCTTCCATGTGATAAATAAAGTCAAATTTCTCAAATCACATTTTAAATATCTCCTCTCTCTTCAGCTTCGTCTTCTTCTTCTCTTTCTCTGTCCACTGAAACTGAATTATTTTTCTTTTCTTCGTTGAATCAACTCGTTACGTCGTCGTTTTGTTTTGAGATGGAGAGAGATTTTCTCGGTTTGGGCTCTAAGAATTCTCCGCTTACTGTGAAAGAAGAGGCCTGTGACGGCGCTAAGGAGTCAGGTATGCTTATATGTTTTCGTATATTTCACTGAATTTCTGGATGTACTCTCCAGTTGATGTAAATTTTCCTTCGTTTTCTCTGTAACCAAACATATGTTAAGGAAACATCAAAATTGATGTAGAAGCTGCTCCGGTTGGTGTGATTTTTTAACAAACTAAACTTGAGAAAGAAAATTTAATATTCCTTAATTTTCTCAGTAAACAAACAGAAAATAACAGAAAGGAAAGGCACGAAAATCTATAGAATCATACTTTGTTCGAACAATTCAACTGTCTTGAATTTACTTTAGGTTAAACAAACAAACAGACTTGAGGTAGAATTAAAGCATTGTTTTTATCTTTTTACTGTGGAATTTCTTTTTTACTGTCGAAGCTAGCAGGAGTTAGTTAAATATTCACGATTTGCACATTCTTTTAAAAAAAAATTACTTTATGGAGGGATTCTAACGTGCGCTTTGAGTGCGGGGTACACCAGAAGGTCAAATGGTCAAAGCCTCGGTTGCGAAAAGTAAAACGTTGTAAATATTTTATTGAATAAGATAAGTTTTTGGTTTGGTAACGTGCGAAGGGGGTTGTTAATTACTCATGTGTCAATTTTTAATGTGTCATGTTGAGTTGTCATTTTGATTAAAAAAATGAAATTAAAAAAAGAGAAAAATGTGTTAAATAAATGTGTTGAAGAGAAGTAGTGCCAGCCTAGTTGCAACATAACTTATTAAATAATTTGAATGCTACAATGTGATTGAATTAAATAATGATCTTATAACATGGAATTGAATAGTATTATGTGGGTGAGTTTTAATTATAGTAATCAAATATGAATAGTATTGTCTAGATTGACAGGTAGCACGTACATTTTATTATATAATATAGTTGAAATATATGTAAAATATAGTTAGGAAATTGTATAGAATTGGCAGCTCAACATCATGGGCCATGCAGCTCAAATGTTATAGCCATTCATTTTGGTGAAGTCATTGATTGTGCTCTAAAGGGCATTTATATAAGGGTAATATAAACATGGGCCGTTGGGTCAACTCTTTACCTTGATCTTGTAGACGAAATTGTTTATAAAAAAATAAACCATTCAAAAGTTTGCTTGTAGACTAGACAAATTACATTGGATGCCTTAAATATATATGAATATATGTTTTGAGAATGCTACTCAATATTTGTACATGAGGATTCTATTCTGCTGTGGCCTTAAACCAAAAGCTTGTTAATTATTGTTTAGCGTTTAGTTTAAATTATAAAAGCAATTTGGATGGATGTTGGTAATTTTTTTTTAATTTTTTTTGGTTTTGTTTGTTTCATATTGACATTAGATCTCAAGTTTAGGGGACTTTGATTGTGGACTGTACTAAATGAGCATCTTGTTACTGTAGTTGCATCAGTGAAGAGTTCAGGGATGCATTTGTCTTTCTCAAACAAGGTTTCTGCCGTTCCTCAGTTTCTGTCTTTCAAGGCTCCTCAAGAAGACAGGTCAAGAAAAATGGCTCATGATTCTCTAGTCTCATCTGGATTTATGTCTGTATCTACCGCTGACGCTTTTGATTGCAACCAGAAACCTTATTCTAGCACAGTCCAGGTTTGTTTTCTCTGCAATTTTTAGTTCATGGTGTTGAAATTCAGCATTGATTGATACTTGAATACGTATATATTACCTGTATTTTGGACATTGATTATTCAACTTTGCCACTTCTTATCTTAGTGGAGTAGTTCATCATCATTGTCAAGTTAAGTTTGAACTTTGTTCTATGTTGATATATATGCTTTTGAAGGTTGATTTTGTGTAAACTGAATTTTTTCCCTCTCCTTTTGGATTATCTATCTGTAGAAAAATACAATTCTTGATAAGCAATGGGGAAACCACTATGTGATGTTTGATGCAAACCAGGTTCAAAGGCCTCAGGAAATGAGGATGTTCCCAATCTCCAGCATACCCAACCAAACAATTGCTGTTTCTATGACCACTCCAGTTCTTCACTCCCACCTTAACCTCCACTGGACAGAGTGTGGCTGGTAATACCGTTAACCCGGAACCTCTTGGAGGAGTTTCAATCGTATCCCCTGTTTCTGTTCTTCCCCCCACAAGTTCCATCATTGGTACCACTAATCTTAGGTATCTTTATTTCTTATGAAGGCAATTTTACTGAACGTTATGATAGAGTTTTTGGATGAAACCAAGAGATGGCTAAAATGAAACTGAATTTCTTGTGTAGGAATGCTTCCAAACCTAATGGGGCACCTGCTCAGTTGACCATCTTCTATAATGGTTCTGTGTGCGTCTATGATGATGTGTCACCTCAGAAGGTATAGATATATATCTGCTTTTTACCTGTTTTTTCTCCTTTCTGCCCCTTTGTTGGAACATAAGTGGACTTTTTCTTACTTGCTTCTCTGTCCAGGCTCAGGCTATCATGTTATTGGCTGGAAACGGGTCCTCTCTGACTAATAATAAGACACTTCCTGCTGCACAGATGCAAACATCTATCCTGGGTCCATCTGTAGGTGATGGTTATATTGGGAAAAATTCCCATATTACATCACCCTGCCCAGGCCTTCCAGGCACTATTTCTATGACCTCCCATGTTGCCTCTGAGTCAGGTGGAGGACCTAGTTACACTAAAGAAATAACAATGGTGAAACCAATATCAGTTCTGGCTTCTAATAACCAACCGGAGCCTGCCAAAGCAATTAGCTCAGTGGGATCTGCAGCTCCATCTCTCATTCAAACTGGTAATTAATTGTGCATTTTACTTCAGCTTCTTCTAAGTGTTATTATTATTATTTTTTTTTCCGATGAGAGTGATTTGCTATGTTTAATGTTTGATGTCACTGTAACAAAATCATTGTTCTCCTTGTAGTGGCTGTGCCTCAGGCTCGTAAAGCATCCTTGGCACGATTTTTGGAGAAGCGCAAGGAAAGGTATGTACCATTGTTCTTAACTTGGTGATGCTTATTTTACTTTGTATAGTGATATTCTTGTCTATTGAGAGTTGGCTGCGTTATTACCTACAACTAGAGATGGGTAATAGATGTTCAAGAAACACTTTGTGAATTTAAATTTATGGGAAACACTTAGTTGATAAGGTATCCTTTAGGTGTACAAAAGGAACTCTGATATAAATCCACTCACACTCAGGCATGGAATATAGTTCCAAGTATTATGCATGCATGCGAAAACAATCCATTCAACTGCTATTTCATTTCATGTAAACCACTTTGTTGTGCCTGGGATCCTTTTCCTGTTGTGACTTGTGATGTCTTTTATACTTGTGCCCATAGACATCATATGCACACCAAAAAAACCTACTGTAAAATTGATTAATTCGAATTCAGATAGAGCTGGGCCATTAAAACTTAAAAAAAAAACACCATGAAGTCTTAGTCTGTTTTCCTTCATGCAGTCTGATCTCCCCATCTGTCGCTTCATTCTTCTTGTTTTATTTGTGTATCTAATTAATAGAACCATGATAATAAATGAAGAGAACAATGTGGTTTATGGACATGCTAAACTTGTTCTTTATGGTGTCGCAAAATTAACTACCTCAGCATAAACTTTTTTTCTGTACATTCAGGGTGTTGAGCACCGCTCCATACAATGTCAACAGGAAATCTCCAGACTGCAATAGCCCTGGATCTGAGGGTTTAAGTTTGTCAGTCAATTCTTCTGGCTCTTGTCTTCTTCCGCCCATCAATTAGCAGTAAAAGAACAACCCGGTGCATGACATGGGAGACCAAAATCGAACACCAAATGTAAGAAGAAGCCTCAAAATTATTTTTGCTTGACTATAAGCTCAATTCTTTCTACTTCATTAAATTTTTAGCTCCATAGGTATATGGTATATTTTTGTTTGTTCGTTTTTTATTGTGCTCGGAGTTGTTTATTCCGACAACATTATGAAACCCTTACCATAATATGCTGTAAAAGTATATTTTCATTTTCACAGTCTCCCTGTATTTAATTTTTGTAGGCCCTTTGACAGTCAAATAAAACCGGTAGTAGAAATGCCATTTGATACATACTTTTGTTTATGCTGTTTTGTATAAAATGTTGTATATAATGAGCATTCTGTGAACAATTTCTTTTACAATCATGTCAAATGAAATGTATTGTATAATTATTTCGTTATACATGCCATCAAATATCTCTCTTTTCCACATATATATAGTGCCGTAGCGCGTCCTAGAATGCTCATCAAGAGCTTCAACCAAATGGTCAAGCCTAACAACAAACTCAATAAGCAATGAAACAAAGGTGGCAAAAGCTCTCACTCCTCAAAACAACTCACTTCTCTAGATGGCCAAGAATGGAGCCTTCTAAACTTTGCCTTCTGAGCTGCTTGGCCAGTCACCACCGGAAGCGGTTTCGAGTTCTTGTGGGGTGGCTTGGGAGAGTTTTCAGAAGAAGGGTCTTGATGGGGTTAATAATGTAAGAAGAAGAATGTCACCTTGAGGACGCTTTTGAGTGAGTACTTTTTCTCTGCCTGTTCATTAAAAAAAAACAGAAGCTCAAATGTTTGCTGTTGAAGTCTGTCACCTTGAGCTGGACGCTTTCTCTACGCTTGCTGTTTATAATCTTTTATAACAGTAAAGATATCTTAATTATTTATTACATAAAATAGGTCTCAAGTTTAATGGTGGCTTTTTCTTTAAAATCTGAATAAGGATTCCTGACATGAGTAATCCATTAAAAGAAAAAATCATTTGGATTTCTAATGCAAGAAATTTGTTTAAAATTGTCTTTTATTGTATTTCCTCACTTCAAGAATGCTGATCAATATCTTAAAAAACTCAAGAATCAAGATGTCTGCACTTGAAAATTTTATATATATAAAACAAAATGAATAATATGTGTATAGTCCATTCATTTTTTTTTTTTTTTTTATGATCGGGATATTCATACCAGTTTGTGTATATCTCGACTAATCTTCGAAGTCCATTAAACACCCTACAAACTTAATGTTCACTTACAAAAAAATCAGCCACGGAATTAAAGCTGGAAGCTAACTCCTTGTGTAATTGCTCTCCTGCCCAAATGGGAAAAATGGAAAGTATTCATAAGGAGAGCTATGGAGCCTCCAATGGTGACAGGATACAATCGACCTCCTGCATTGCGGATCAGGTTTCCCATCCGATAGTCGCTCACCACGATCATATAGAAGGTGACAAATGTGACTCTGAATCCATATTCATATGGCCACAAACGATGGCCATAGTTTCATGCAGGGGCGAATGCAGCACTTAGCCCACCCTCAAATATATATATATATATATATATATATATATATATATATATATATATATATATTAATATGTACAATTTCTGGATTTTGATTCACTCTAATAGAAATATTAATGTACAATTAGTTTTTATTTTGGTCCACCCTAACAGAAATTCATGAATTACCCCTAGTTTCATGAACAATATTGTTATGTTTGAAAACATATGGCTGATGCGAATGCCCTGTCAGCATGAAGTGGTTAGGATTCGGGAAAGTTTTGTCTGTTCATGCACACCCATGTCATATAATGACATAAGTGGCATGCCTATGTCAGTGCAGTGGGTGAGCGCCAGGTTAGCGAATGACTAAATATCGTCCACGTGTCCAATCCCTGCACAAGACGAGGAAATTCACTCTGTCAGGTGAGCAATGGGACGCAGAGAAGGATTTGTACAGTATCCACCCCACTTGCAGAATAAGTAATCATGACCTTGGTTTATCCCACTATAAATAGGTGACTTCTCTCTCATTTGCGAGATTAGTTAATCTCACTCTAGAATAACTCTCTCTCTCTCTCTCTCTCTCTCGTATTCTCTAAACTGTAACTCAGTTCGTTGAATGCGATCTGACTTGATTATTTTATTAATATAATATCAGTGGACGTAGGATTCGCTTTTGGGCATCCGAACCACTTTAAACATTACTCTTCATCATTTATTTAACCAAACATTTTTCCATATCATGTGTGACCTCTAAATCCGCTTTAGCATTTCTCACGTGCGATTAGTTAGGTGTCAAAATCCTATCATCAACATGTATAATAGCCCCTACACAAAGAAGGTTCAACAGAATTTAAAAAAACAAAAATTCTGATAAGTGCGGCCGTATTTTTTTCAAACCCGACCATTGTTTACTGGTATAGGTCGAGCAAGCAGAAGCCATTTGGGTGCTTGAATTGCTGCCATTTTGATCTCCAGGCTGTCTGCCTTTTTGTATTTTCAACTGGAATGTTGATGATCACACCAATCTTTTTCGGCTCCATTATGATTTATGCACAGAAACTAACCATTTCAGATCAGAAAGAGATGGATCGAGGTAATGCAGCGATCATTATCAAACTCAATAGCTTGATTTTTAACATCAAAATATAGAATAACCATCTCTAATCTCTATTACTATCCCTAACAAAATAGTGCCATCAGAGATGAAATTCCTGCAACCACAACTCTCACTATCATCATCTCAACAGTGTTGAATGCTTTTAATGAATGGAAACTACACAATTTCATGAACTCTTATCATGAATATACATGTAAAAAGGACGAAAATAACTTACAAAGATATTGATCAAGTAATCCCATTAGAACGAATGCCATTTAACAGATCCAAAAACTTGTCGAGGCCTGGTGACTTGGTGAAGCTATCACGTCCAACTTGAGTCTTGTGTTGTTGGACTTGTTTATTGGCCAGAAGGGCCTGATTGGTACATTATTTGGGCTTCGTTTGGTTCAAAATTTTGGATTTTTGAAAATTTTTTTTGAAAAAAGGTTAAAAAAAAATTAAATTGGACAGGTATTACGATATAGGATTTATAAATTTAAAATACCCCTATATGTTTGTTTTTTTACAAAATACCCCCATAATCAAACATTAAAAAGTTAACAAAAACACCCCCAACTCACCCTCAAATATGGACAGTCAGCCACCACCACCGGAGGGTGGCCGGAGTCGCAGTATCGGCGCATGACCGGCTGGATCTTGCCGGTCGTGCGCCGATATGGCCTTTTCTTTTCCGGCCGATCCACCATGGATGCCGTGGCAAACCATATCTCGGCAGATCGCCGTATTTGTATAACACGGTCAACAAACGGTGTTGTTGGCCGTCGTTACAGACTGTTACGACCAAAGATCTGGCCGTCAGTGGCCAGATCTTTGGCCTTAGATATGACCTTTTCCTGCCAGATCGGCGCACTACCGGCCAGATTTAGGCGATAGTGCGCCATTCTACCAGATTCCAGCCATTTTCCGACGATGGTGGCCTAAATCTGGTAAATGTGGATTATTGGGGTGTTTTTACAATTTTTTAAAAAATATTTAGGGGTATTTAATTAAATTAACAAATTTAAGGGGTTTTAAAAAAGTTGAATAATATTAAGAGTAGTATTCCCAAAAACTCTGATTTTTGGGTATTTTACTATTTAACTTTTTTGAGAATACTAAAAGTAGTATTCCCAATTGGCAACCAAACGAAGCCTTGAAATACGATATTATGAGAAACTATTCTGAGTAAGATAGGATAAAATAAAAGGATAGGATAGGATTATGAGAATGTGTTTGATATATTTTTCGAAAACATTTTTTGAAAATATTTAGATTATTTTTTAATCCCCTACATTTGTTAATTTAGCTAAACACCCTCCCATAATAAAAGTTTATAAATTAACAAAAGCATCCCCACCCACCCACTCACCCAACCGAATGTCGACAGTCGACCGCCATCGTCGGACGGTGGTCGGTACACAGAGGCGCACGACCACCGGATCGACGGCAGCAGACGCCGATCTGGCATTTTTCGGCCAGATCTACAACCAAAATCTTTGGTCGTAAATCTGGCCTGAAATAGCCAGATCTAATCGATTGTGCATTGTTCCGACGCCAACAGCCAAGAGTGGCAACAGTCGATTGGAAGTGATTGCTGGCGGCCAACAGTGGCTTGGGTGGGTGGGGTTTTTTTTTGTTAATTTATAAACTTTTATTGTGAAATGTAATTGTATATTTTGGGTTGAATAGAATATGATTGAATTTTGAATTGGAGGATGTAAATATTAAAACAAACCGATGTTTTTACTATTTACATTAAATAGAATAATAAAATATTGTTTTAAAAAGTGTACCAAACAGGGGGTTAAAGACTTAAAGCCATAAGTATTTATGAAATTTTCTTAGATTGTTTAATTGTATTTCAAATGCGCTTATAAAATTTAAAATAAATTATTTTACGTCCGTGAGCCCTTTTTTAGTTTATTTGAAGTATTGAAATTTAAAAAATATCCTTATTCTATTTTATATGTTTGACGTGATCTTTTCTTGTATCTTAAAACCCTTTTTGGTAATTAATATAATTTTTTTTTTTAATTTTCTAAACAAACACCGATAACTTTTTCATAAAAACTATAGGTCCGTTTGTTTCATTATTTCCTATCATATTTCCAATTCCTATCATCAAAATAACTGTTTGTTTCATTATCTTCAAAATACTATTATATTTTTTTCAACTTTTTTTAAATCCCTTAAGTATATTAATTTAACTAAACACCCTCAGAAAAAAATTTAAAAATTAACAAAAACACCTCCACCTACCCACATTTATATTTAGCGTATACTTTGAATTAAAGAAACAACTTCGTTAAATTTATATTCAAATCCAAAATCAAAATCCAAGAAACATGGTTGAGAGCGTATCAAATGTTACGGGGCCTTAGCCAGGTGGTTCTATTTATTTTAATTTTGTTATTATTGATTAAATAATTATATGCTGTATAAGATCTTAGTCATTATAACTGTAATGAAAAGGTTTGTTCCTAACCATCGTTGCAAGAAATTTTTTCTAATTGAAGTTTTGCAATGAAGAAGATGTTATTATGAATGACGACGGGCCAATTTTGGAAGTTTCCAATGAGGTACCTGAGATCTCTTTGCATGGTATCTCTAGTGCAAGATCATCAGAAACATTGGGTGTAAGGGGTCATATTGGCCTATTGGGGGACTAAAAATCATTGTTTTGGTCGACTCAGGAGCACTCATAATTTTATAAGTGAACATTGTTTTTAAACCTAGATCGGACTAGCCAGCCAAACCGGTCTGACTGCGATCCGACAATCTCTTTGGTTTGGTTCAGGTTTTACCATTTTAGGAGAGTTTCTGCTATATTTCAAATTTATAGAGACTAACTTATAATTTTTAGGGGTATCTTTGCAATACTTCAAAATTTTAGGAATTAAACAGTTTTTTGGGTATTTTAAAATAAATTAAAATTTTAAGGACTACTTTGTTATTTTTGACGGGTATTTATAAGATACTAAAATTTAAGGAACTAATTATTTTTTAAAAATACTTTTATTACTGACATCACCAATCCAACCGATTGGATCGATCGACCCATGACTCGGTCACCCTGTCAGGTCTCGCAACAGGTCGGGGTTTAAAACTAGGTAAGTGAAGAACTTGCAAAAAGACGTGGGCTTAGAATCGAAAGGAGGAGGGAGAATTGAGGAATAGACGTGGGTTCAAAATAACAAATGAAGAAATAGTCCTAAATGGAGAGTCTATGCCGAATGATAAGTTGATTGGGGAAGAGATCAGTCAGGAAATAAATCAATGAATATGGAATCTTAAAATAATGATAGTCAGCATCACAACCGTCCATTTCTTCAGAGTCAGGAATTTGATAGACTCTGATGAAAAAAAAGTAAGGGTAAATATACTAGAAGAACCCTAAAAATAGTTTTAAGTCAAATTTTATACAGATAAAAATTTATCTAGCTGTAGTTGACTAAATATGTTATGAAGATCTAAAACTAAACCCACAGAACAACTGTATTTACAAGACAAAATTCAACTTGAAACATACTGGCTGATGAATAAATTGCTTGTGCAACTCAAGTAAAAAATTTGAACCAAGTTCGAAGTTGCTGTTACTACATTTGTTTTATGGTCAAGTATGTTCATCAGTCTCATCAATCATCCAAAATTGTGAACCAAGATAGCGATGTCGTTGCTACATTTGTTCGTAGTCAAGTGTGTTCATCGATAATCTAATTTGACACTATAAAAGATGAAACTCAAATGGAAGATTTTACCAACAATTGCATTCATGTGACACATCCTCAAAGAATCTCGGCCAGCTATTGGGACAATATTCAGAAGTCTACCTACAGAAGCAAGTGCCAATAAGAGAAAAGAATACAGTATAATGTACTAAATAAGAACAGTAACTTTTAAATTTAGCATCCCCAAGATCTGTGTAAAGATTTAACAAATAATCAACTTAAAAAAAAAAAACAACGAGAGGTGGGCGGTAGAGGTTTCTCACATATTCTTTTCCAACTTGGTAGAGGTTATTTCAGGATATGTCACCTGAGTCATATTTACAGAAATTTTAATTGACAAACAGAGCTCTACACTTTTTTTGTCCTACTCCCCAGAATAAACAAGTAGTAAAAGATCAAAAAGATAATTTGAAAGGTAGCAGTAGCAAATAATTTCAAAACAAAAAATCATTAACTGATTTGCCTGAGCAGTCTTAAGAATAGGTAAGTTGAGGGGAAAAAGAAAGAGTTAACTCAAAGCAAGCTCCAAACTGAAAGACATGCCCGGGTAGGAATCTCATTTAGACCTGGATCATGAGTTTTAGGCCAATTTATATTCAGATTGGAATGGCAACACTATTTCACTTCTGCTCCAAGTTGCACATTTTTAATGCTAATCTGGAAGTGACTTAGTAGTCCATGAAACTCTACAAACTAAAACTGAGTAAGTTCTTAATTCAAAAGTTTCAGACTTTACTAATCACAACCCTGTTCTCAGACAGCAAAGAGGAGCCCCCCAACGCTAACAATTTTTTTTGTTTGCATAACACCCCCTTCCAATCCTAGTGAGATGTGTAATTAGATCCCTGTCTCTAGATTTCTTCAAGTGTTTGAGTATTTTATCAACATATGGAGCTTGCAGCCGAATTCTTTTTTCCAGCATAAATCTTACAAGCTTTGAAGCTTCCAACGAATGGCTTTCTTGACAAAGCCCATCTAAGAGGATAGAATGAATGTCAGAGTCAATTGTAGATAAGCATCCAAGCTTCTCAATTTCCTCATATAAGTAGAAACCATCCACTACTTGTCCCTTTAAACAAAGTTCTTTAATCATAACACTACATACCAAACCATCAGGTTTCATACCACTAGCTAACATCTTCCTAAAGAGCTTATCAGCTTCATTAAGTCTTTTAATCCTAACCAGTGCAAACACTAGAGAACTGTAGCAATCTCCGTATGAAAAACTACCCCCAGCAACAACTTTATCAATGAACTTATATGCTTCCTCTATATTGCCGTGAAGGCAAAGACCCATAATCAAAGGATTTATTGTGACACGACTAGGAGCACAACCATAAGCTTCCATTCTATCCAAAACCCTCAATCCCTCCATTACCATACCCCTTTCGCAAAATCTCTGAATGACAGATGTATAAGTGATAACATTAGGACTCCAATTCCCACCTTCTTTCTCCATTTCCCCTAACAATTCCAATGCCTTCTGCATTCTCCCTAACTTAAAAATTCCATCAAGAAGAGTTGAATATGCAACTGTATTGGGAGGACAACCATGTCCTCTCATGGCCTTAAGCAACGCACAAGCATCCTCTAACCTACCTACATTGCAAAACCCTTTAATCATTGACACATTTGTGATCATATCGGGGTAAAGATCAATCAAACCCATCTCTTTCATCAAGTTATCAGCCATAACCATATCACCCTTTTCACAAAACAACCTGATAACCATATTATACATCACAGTATCAGCTCTTAAATTGAATTCAGGCACTTTCCTCAATACCCACAAAGCCTCGTTAGCAAGCCTAGCTTTTTTACATAAATTTAAAAGCACTTTCATCGTCTTCACGCTGACAACACACTCTTCTTTCTTGTAAGCTTCAATAACATCAATAATAATTCTAGAGTTCTGCTTAATTTTTAGCAATTTACAAGCTTTTTCATACATGAACGAACTGTGACGATAACTAGATTGAAGACCAGCCCATATGAAGAAACGAATACCTAATTGAGATTGACGGGAAGCCCTTATGAAGAAACGAATACCTAATTGAGATTGACGGGGAAGACACCTTTGTAACACGTCATTCACACAAGTGGGGTCCAATTTCGCCTTGACAGTGGGTAGGGTTTTCTCAATGTTGTTAGGGTTGTTTTGCAAGTGAAGGTAGAACTTATCAGCTGATCTAGCAGTAGTAGTGAAGTGCAAAGTTAAGATTTTGGATTTCTGAGCATGGATTGGAAGTAATAAAAAGCGAGAAAGAGAAAATCGTGTCATGGATTTTGTGCAGGGTTTTAGGATTTTGTGTGTAAAAATAGAGAAAACCCCTAACTTTAGAAGTGTACCTGTTTGAAGTAAATATAGCTGAGTGCCTGAGGCTGAGGCTGAGGGAGTGAGATCGGAGTCCGTTCCAACCGACTGAGCCGCTTCGGCGCTTCCTGTCGACTGAGTAAGACTGCCCCGGGTCAAGTTGGGGAGGGTTTACAGGATGGAATTGGACTATTTTTTTAAATAATCCAATCCTATTTCTTATTTTATAAAAAATTATACTTAATAAATTTATTTATAATCTATTATTAATATTCAAATTATTATTTTATATAATGTTATTAATAAATATAATATGACATAGTTTAAATAATTTATATATCTAAAAATAATAACGATATAAAAATATTTTAGTTAATATTTAAACCAATAATATATTTCATTATATTGTTCTTAATTTAATTTCATTGTATAAAACTACAAATTATTATATGGAATAATAACATATTTTAGTAAATAATATATACACAAACAAGTAAATTAAATATAAAAGATTTTGTATTCTATTCAACAACAAAATTGGGAAACAAAACCTTATCTTATTGCAAATTCCTTACATTAGTAGAATTTTATTCCTTACATTAGTAGAATTTTATTACATATGAATAAAAATAAAATACTTATTTAGGTGTCTTGTGATGTAGGAAAATATTGTTAGATTATGATTTGATTTTGTTTTTCTTATTTATTTGGGATTTTATTTTAGGAATTTAAGTAGTTTTCTATTTTAAGTTGGAGTTTAGTTTAGGAAGTTTTAGTTTACTTAAGCTTTACTTTATTATCGTTAAAGTGTATAATTCTATATATTAAGAACAAAATCTTTAAAATAGGGAGTTCGATCATTCATTTCTTAGATTAGATTATTTGTTTCCTAAATTAGTTCTTTATTTTCTTATATATTGACGTATTATTTTCTAATCATTATACAAGAAATATAGTTCTCTCTGATTTTTCACATAGAATCAGAGCTAGGTTGTTAGAAATTTTTAATTTTTTTTTTTTGGGCAACGATTAAATATCTCTCTTCGGTGGTCAGAACCTCTATCTGACCATACACGTCTCATCGTCTCCATCTCGCCAGCAGAACCTCACAAAGATTGATGTCATTGGTCGTTGCATGCGCCTCCAAGTGTGGTGTTTCTTTCTAGCAGATCCAAATTCGATCTCCTTTTCTGGCGAGCGTCAGTTCTCACTGTCAGCACTAGCTTGCTCAGAAGACGACGGGGAGCAAAACCCACTAAGGTTCTACTACCTTCGATGTCAAACTCCAACAGTTTCACCGGATTCCGTCGTTGTCCTCGCAGGATTTTCTGCTCTGATCTGTTTGTTTGCTCCGTGTTACCTCTGGTTCTGGTTTCCAGTCAGATTTGCTAGTTATCATGGTTACTCCCAACTCAAACTCCACTTCCAGTGGTTTTTCTTTCTTGTCTCTCCCATTAATCAACACTGATAAGTTGATTGGGAGTGCGAATTATTCTTCTTGGGCTGCCTCTGTCGAGTTATGGTGTATAGGTCAAGGTCCGGAGGATCACTTGACCACAAAGGGTACCGACATCACATCAGATAAGTCTTCTTGGATCAAAACTGATGCTTTATTGTGTAATCTATTATGGCAGTCCATTGACACTAATATGCATCCCATTTACAAAACATACCGCACATGTTGTGAGATATGGAGTCATGCTAAACAACTATATACCAATGATATTCAACACTTGTATTCCGTTGTGTCCAATCTCATTCATCTAAAACAACAGGATATGAGTATATCAGATTTTCTTGGTATAATGGCCTCCCTTAAGGCAAAGTACAATCTTCTCCTACCCGTTGGTAAATCTGCTGCAGAAGGTCTAGCACAACAAGATAAATTTTTCATGGTTCTAACCCTTGCTGCTATTAGTCCTGATCTCACTCCTGTACGAGATCAGATTTTAGCTAGCGTTATTGTGCCATCTCTTGATGAAGTATTTGCTAGGTTACTTCAAGTTTCATCCTCGGTTCTACTTCTATTGACTCTTCTGCTCTGGCTTCTCAGTCTCAAACTACTTATAAAGGAGAACAGGGAGATCGTGGTCGAAGCAGACGACCCAAGTGTAGTTACTGTCATCGTTGGGGGCATACCAAGGAAAAATGTTACAAATTACAAGGTCGCCATACTCGAACTGCTAATGTTGCTCAGGCTTACCTTCATTCTGACTCTTCTGAAGGACACACTCAACCATCATTAATTCTCACTGGGGCTGATTATGAAGAATACCTCCACTTTCAGGCAAATAAGTAGTCTTCTTCATCTGTTGCCTTTATCGCTCAATCGGGTAATTCAGTTGCATGCCTTACTCAGTCTTCTTCTCTTGGACCATGGGTTCTCGACTCGAGTGCCTCTGATCACATTTTTGGTAACCCCTCACTTACTTTCTCATTTAACTAATTTTGCATCTTTACCATTTGTTACTTTAGCCAATGGCTCCAAAGTTGTTGTTAAAGCTGTAGGTCATGCCAAACCACTTCATTCAGATGTGTGGGGATCTTGTCATGTGTTTTACCGTTTGTAATTTTCCTATGCCTTTGGATTTTCTTCGAAATTGCTAATAACTTCAGATTGCTAATATCATCAATCAAGCAAGAAAGTAATCAGTCTTACTTTCAACTGCTATCAGGGAAAGAGGATTGAGAATGGGGTGTATCTCGGCTCACTTGGATGCTCAACATTTGAAGGCAGATTTTCTTGGAAGAAGAGAATACTGGCCTTCATTTTTGAATGTATTCGCATCAAAATTGGGAATTTGAAACCTCTAGAGATCAGTCTGGGCCAAAAAAATGACAGAGAGCCAGGCAACAAGGATCCTTTCTTTATTTGGTTTTACATTGATGAGGAAATAGCAGTTGCCAGAGGCAGAAGTGGGGGGACTGCATTTTGGTGTCGGTGTCAATACCTCTTATTCTTCTTGAATTTATAATCAGAATTCAACAATGTAATTCTAGCACAGATGGTATATATTCATATATTTACATGTATAGCTAGATATGCTTGTACATATCAAGTTAACTTGACAGTTGAAACTGTTCTCTCTCTCTCCAATGTTATCTCCCTTACTGGGTATTGAGGTTCTTACACTGCAAATGCGTTTAATCTTAGGTTGTTTATCAGGAGAGCAGGGAACTCTCTCTCCAGTCACTCATATTACAAATCGAGAAGGTAAAGAAACTCTCTCAACTCTGTGCGGCGGTATTCTGATTTTTGTTTCAGTTAAATTAGAGGGTTTAAGGACTAGCAATAGTGAAACTGTTTGTTTGAAAGCCATCAATTCTAAGCAGAAAAAGCTTCAGTTGGTTCTTCATTTAGATTAAAAAATTGACAAGCAAAGAGATTCATTTCCTACAAAAATTGAAATAGTCAGCTTTTCTTCGCATCAACCATTCATGAAGCAATGTGAGCTTAACTCTGCATCAACCAATTCCATGACAGTGAGCCAGAGAGGGATCCTCTGTTCTCTCTCCACCCAAAATTTGTTTCCTTCAACTGGCTTCTCAATATATGTAAGTTAACTGAAAATAATACCATATATTCTAACCTCTGATCACATTATTCCGGAATCCTATAGGGTATACAGTAATGTCCACCAGCAACATTCAATTCACATTTCAGTTAAGATAAAAAGTTGTGATATTGAGTAGAATTAGTTATTGGTTAACAGCTTTATCAAAGTTAAAAAGGTAATACAAATTATTCTCAATTCAAAACCTCTCCAAATCATTCGATTACTATGAATGCATGATTTCGATTGAATTCTGGTTTTACATTCAAGCCTTACAGTATAAACAGGGTTCCTACTTTCCTTTACATACACAATGCAGTGCATTTTATTTTGCATATCGGATTATAGTTTACACAACTTAAAAAGACTTTAGCTTCACTTTGAATACTGAACAACATAAATGCAATACTAAAGTTTGTTGTGACAACTTATACAAGTTTGAACTAATAACATTAGAAAATTGGAAATTGAATTGACTGGACAAGCGCCTTTGTAATTTTCACAGCCTAGTTAACTGTATTCACAAGTAAAATAAAAATAGACTAATAAATCTATATTTCTTTTATAATTAATTTTTTTCGTAAGTATGGATCATAAAAATGAGATTTATTAAAAAAACTCGGAATAAGAGGATGTGATGAAACTTTGATGCGATAAATGTAATGGTACAGAGGAAAGATAAAATATTCAAGCACGCATGCATTAGAAACAATAAAATACAACCAACAAATGAAAATAGAGAAGAAAGAAATTGGAGTAATGTGAACCTGGGCGGAAAACTTGCTGGAATCATGATGTAGGTCTTGAAAAATAAATGAAGAAGCAACACAACACGCCACCAATGCATTAGCAAGAGAATCTGCTATCACATTTTCTTCAACAGAAAAAAAAAGCATTATTATGTGATGGCATTTATTCATCCAGATGAACCTCTTGGACATGAGCAATCTTCGACTGATCGCGTCTGCAGCTTTCACTCAGAGCAGGACAGCCTTGAATCTTCAATTGTCTGAGGACAGTAAGGCGTTGCATCCCTTCTGGAAGACATGATAATCTCAGGCAATCTAAAATCTCCAGTGTTTGAAGTGATGTGAGATTTTGCAGCCACTCCGGTAGTTCTACTAAATTGAAACAATTTTTAATCATTATGCACTGTAAGGTGTTTGCCGATCCTTGAAGAATAAGCTGAGGCAAATCCACTAACGATGGCAAATTGCGAATTATAAATTGTCGAACTCCCAAGCAAAGGTTGTCTTTATCTTCTCCTTGAAATTCCATCTTCAACTTTTTTAATTTTCTAAACAAACACCAACTTTTTATATAAACAATAACACTACGGACACCGAAATTTTTGCACCGAATTTTTGTACCGGCCGACGTGGAACGCGTTCTCCCATTTCTTTATAATTTTTTTCTAGTGAACGGCCGTCCATCAAATTTGGACGGCCGTTCACTCACATGGACGCCCGTCCATCAAATATGGACGGGCGTCCATATGCGAGGGACGACCGTCCATATAATATGGACGCCCGTCCCTATTAAAATAAAATAAAAAAGTTTGTAAAAGTTTAGGGACGGCCGTCCATCCATTATGGACGGCCATCCATCCATTTTGGACGCCCGTCCACAAATATGGACAGGCGTCCATCTGAGAGGGACGGCCGTCCATATAATATGAACGCCCGTCCCTATTAAAATAAAATAAAAAAATTTGTAAAAGCTTAGGGACGACCGTCCATTAATTTTGGATGGGCGTCCACAAATAATGGACGCCCGTCCTTCACCCAAATATGAAAAAAAAAAAAATTCCATGGGGGCCGCCCTTAATTTTGGACGGGCCCGTCCAAAATTAAGGTTCTAAAAAAAATATTTTTTAAACGCCGTCCATTAACTTGTGGACGGGCGTCCATCGACCCATCCGAATGGACGCCACGTCCATTAATTGGATGGACATGTCCCATAATGTTATTAAAATTTAAAAAAAAAATTTTTTCGCGTTTTAGTAATAAATTGTTTTTTTGTTTATATTAGCTTCTCCAATACGCTTCTCCAATTACAAGAGCTAAAGCGAAAGAAAACCGGTGCCAAAATTCGTCGTCCCTTCTGCTTCATCGTTGTCGTCTGTTCCTCGTCTTAGCGTCTGCATTCCTTAGCCATTTCTTCCCGCAACAAACGTTTTCTCCTCATTTTCTAGGTACCGCGTGAATAACGAAAGCTATCATCTGTTCATTTCATCAAACTTCATTTCATCAAACCATAGCTAATTTTTTACAGTCGAAAGAGAGATACAGGAAAGGGAGATTACAGAGATTTGTTCAAAGGGAGATTATAGAGATTTGTGCAAGTTAATAACGATTTTTATATAATTTATACATTTATTTAGTTTTTTACCGTGAACATTTTTATATAACTTATCCATTTATTTAGTTTTGTATCATATTTTGGATTGAATATATGTTACAATAGAAAAACACTGACACAGAAAATTTGTTGCTGATTGTTATGAATCAGATTAAAGAATATGGAAGAGTCCAGTTTGCCTCAGAATATGGAAGAGTCCAGTTTGCCTCAGAATATGGAAGAGTCCAGTTTGCCTCATTTCAATGATATTAAGGTAAATTTATTGTATCGTATTGTTTATTTATTTTGATGTGTTGTATTAGTACATTCTAATTTTATGTATTATAAAACTATTAAATCAGGAAAATGAACGTGATGAATTAGAAGATATGGGACGTGCAGAGGAAGAAGTAGAGCCTCATATTGGAATGATGTTTGATTCAGTTGATAGTCGGTGAAGTATTACAAACGGTATGGTAACAAAATAGGATTTGAAGCAATGATACGTACGTCAAAGAAAGGCGAAGATGGAGAGATGAGATATGTGACAGTGGCATGTTCTTGTTCTGGAAAGGAGAGATGTAAGTTCAGAAATACCTTGAAAAAACAACCTGTTGCCAAAACAGATTGTAAGAGTCGGATTAGTGCAGCTTTGAATGGTGAATGCAAATGGAAAATTAAATCAGTTGTACTTGAACATAACCATGATCTTACAAGTCCGACAAAAAGAAGATATTTCAAGGTTAACCGAACGATACAACCTTATGTGAAAAGGCGACTTGAAGTTAATGATGTGGTTGGGATTAGACCGTGTAAGAATTTTCAGTCATATTCAGTTGAGGCAGGAGGTGTAGAGAATTTGACGTTTCTAGAAAAAGATTGTAGGAACTACATTGAAAAAGTGAGAAAGTTACGACTTGGAGTTGGAGATGCTTCCGCAGTACTTGAGTATTTTAGGAAAATGCAAAAGGAGAATTCAAATTTCTGGTACATGATTGATGTAGATGAAGAGAGTCGATTACAGAATGTGTTATGGGTTGATGCTAGATGTAGGGGTGCATATAAAGAATTCGGTGATGTTATCACCTTCGACACAACGTATTTGACGAACAAGTATGACATGCCATTTGCTGCTTTTGTGGGGGTTGATCATCATGGACATTCAACGTTGTTAGGTTGTGGGTTAATTTCTCATGAGGACACTAAGACATTTGTATGGCTATTTCGTTCTTGGAGTGAATGCATGGATGTCGCTCCTAATGGAATAATCACTGATCAAGATAAGGCCATGCAAAATGTAATTGAGATTGTTTTCCCTGGTACAAGACATAGGTGGTGTTTGTGGTATATAATGAAGAAACTGGCTGAAAAGTTAAGGGGGTATAAGGAATATGAAACTATCAAGTTTAAGTTGCAAAATGTTGTGTATGATTCCTTTATGCGTGAAGAGTTCGAAGAGCGGTGGAACCAATTTGTTGATGTGCACAACCTTCACGATAATGCATGGTTATGTGGATTGTACAAAGAAAGAGTACGATGGGTGCCTGCATTTCTTAAAGATACTTTCTGGGCAGGTATGTCTACTACCCAACGTAGTGAAAGTATGCATGCATTTTTTTATGGGTATGTCAATTCCAAAATCACTTTGAAACAATTTGTGGAACAATATGATAATGCATTGCGAGCTAAAGTGGAAAAAGAAAGGGAGGCTGATTTTAGATCTTTTAAATCTTGGATACCATGCATAACTAATTACCCCATTAAGAAACAATTTCAAAGTGCACACACAACTGCAAAGTTTAAAGAGCTTCAAGATGAGATTGCCGGGAAGATTTATTGTGAGTTATCTTTTCTGAAAAAATGTGATTCATGCGAGGAGTTTCAAGTTTGGGAAGATGTTTGGTTTGGAGATAATAGTCGCCGTGTTCCTCATGTAGTATACTTTGATGAAAGTTCGTGTGATATTCGTTGTACTTGTCATTTGTTTGAGTTCAGGGGGATTTTATGTAGACATGCCATTATGGTGTTGATTCATAAAAGGGTTTCACACGTTCCGGAAAAGTACATTTTACGGCGTTGGAGGAAGAATGTGAACAGATGTCATACGAAAATTAAGGTCAGTTATAATAGGTGGAGCACCAACATTGAAGGACAACGTTTTGATAAGATGTCTAATTTAATGCTGACAGTAGCGGATCTGACATCAAACAATGAGGAAGATTATAATATGATGACGGAGTTTATGATTGACATGAGGAAACAGTTGGAGCAAAAGGAAAGTGAGGGAGGGGTTGGTACAACAGTGAACATCTCTTCTAGAACCGGTTTGACTAGTCAAGATGGGGATAGTCCTCCTAAAGAGGGGAATACCCTAATCATTAGTCCATAGGCAGCTCGTAGCAAAGGTCGTCCTCCATGTAGAAGAAAGCAGTCGAAGATTGAAGAAATTGTACGTAGGGTTAAAAAGAAAAAATTACAAAAACAAAGAATTAGTATGACTTATACATTATTTCAGTAATTTTTTTGAAACATTATTTACTTATTTGAAGTTTAGAATAATATCGACTTGATTATTAATGTGTTATGATACTTTTAGGAAAAGGATCATCGGTACAGCGACAACAGAACAGTTTCTTTCATGTACTTCCGTGGCCGATGCGGAAACTCAAGTGTTGTCAAATGATGTTGTTACTACACAAGTATGTGTTATATATCTTGTATAATTGTAATTGCCTTAAGTTTTCTATACCGTGTGCTAAATTGTGGTTGTTAAACAATGACAAATGTCCACTGGTCCGATTCCAAATCTCGCAGGACAAAGTAGTTTCTATATTGGACAGGAGTTTGTAAATGATGAACACGTCTCGTTGGGAGATGTTTGATATTTTTGCCAAGTTGAAGCATATAGAATTGTATTTGGTATAAATTTTTTATGCTTTGGTTAATTTCTACCGAATGCAGTTGAGTTGTATGCTTATACAGTTGTTTTATTTTTTGTATTTTCATCATTGATTGTGTAGGATAGTGAATTCATGATAATGACGTTAATGTATATGCCATTTTGGATATGCATTTCTTTTCAGATTTGAATTTTTATGTCTTTGGGTATGTCTAGTATTACATATACATATACATTGAAAAGAGTTGTAAACATATGTATAAACAAAAGACAAATCTATTTATAAACAAAAGACAGCTTTATTTATAAACAAACTACAATCTTTATTAACAACATCCGCTCAAATCAATCTATTTATAAACAAAAGGGAAAAATTCTTCATCATAGTGCAGGGGGTGGAGGTTGACTAGAGGATGAGGAGGCTATTGAGAAGTTCTTCATCATGTTGAAAATCTCTGTCATGCGGTCTCCAATGATGTCAACTATTTCTTCAATTCTTGATGCAAACGTGTTGAAATCACTTTGCAGTTCTTGCATTTGCCTCTCAGTACGTGAAAAACGCTATTCTTGAAACTTTTCCATCCGCTCAAATCTGCTTTCTATTTCCTGTAAAGTATGAGAACCCATATCTTCTACATTCTCAGATGGTCCAGGTTCAGTACATGTTCTTCTTCTTTTGCGCACGTAGACTTATCCTTCAGTAACCCCTTCTTGAATACTGACACCTTCTTGAACCGTTGCATCTCCCTCGATTTCATCCCTAATAAGATACCATTGTCCTGCCACATTCTTTTTAATCAAACCCAGTCTATTCAATGTCACATCCCCAACACATTAGTTGTAGAAAACGTAATCTTATTTTTTGCATCATCAGGGGTGATCTCAATATTCAACTTCTCACATATTAACGTAACCAGCATCCCCCAATATATTTCTCCTTTCTCTGCAGGGATCTCTCCCAACTTCTTAATCAATAACTTTGCTGAATTAACTTGCCTCCCTGCTACTACTGCTTCCACGAACAATAAATCCTCAACCGTCACATTTCCATTTGTCTCTTTCGTACCATTAAATGTGAAAGTCAAGTATCTGTGAAATACTCTCATAGCAGGATTCTGTAACTTTGTAGATTTACACCTATATGGATGGTAAGTCCCTATTCCGGAACATCAATCCAAGCTTGTTTGGAATCCCAGTTTCTAGGTACGTTTTCCAAACCTTCATAATCAAATCCTATCCAGGTTTCTAAATCTTGGGGTGTCACTACAAAGTTCTGATTCTTTAATTTAAAGAACATTGTATACGCCTGAAACTCATCACTATCTATCTCTACAACTTCCAAACTACCAAAAAACTCATATATCAAATGCCTATATCCATCATATCTCATACTGACTAAACGGTCCCATTTCAAATGATTAATCCAACCATTGATTTCATCACCTAAACCTAAACTTGTTAGAAGTCCTAAATCCAAACTTCTTCCAAGGCAAATATCTCTTTTCGACACGTCCTCATATTGTTTTTTATGTCGCCAGTCTCGAAATTGAAGTGCAGATGAGGATGTGCCTTCCTGAGGAACGGTTGTATTTTTTGCCCTCACCATTTTCTGCTTTCTTCTAAAACCTGTATACATTAAAAAATCGTCATCATAATCTGCCAAAGACACATAGCCAAATTAAACCTGTTGTTCAAATAAAATCCATGTGGATGAATGCCAGAAAGCTTACTACTGGAAATGAAAAGTATTGTTTGATCTTTTGGATTGATGAATAGTCGTAAAATTATGTACAGCATTTTAAAAAATATGTTTTCTTGGTTCTCTGAACAGGATTATGTGAAAAACATACAACTGGGATGAATCTTAAATTATTCATAACAATCACAACACAGTTTGCTTTCGAATTATCCATTTTATTAGCTCCGACAGTTATGTGTGCAAATAGATAAGGATTGAATACAGTATATTCATCATTTTACAATTTGGCTGTTGATTTTTTTTGTTAAGTTGAATAGTACCTTAAGAGATGTCAAACACACAGCTCAAATATTGAAGCTAACATGCAGTTTCAACTAGTCATCAATTTTTCAACTAGTCATCAGTTTCATGTAGATCAATGAGCTGTGTAGTCAGGGGAAATTCAAGGGGATGCAATGCGCATTTTTGAGGAAACAAAACAAAAGGGTATCCCTATAAACAAATCGACCTACATGAATTTAATGGATGGACTAATCAAAAAGAAAAAAAGCGAAACAAAAGCTGACGATAGTAGCTAATCTCTCTTGGCATCAAATGAGAGCAGTTTGACATAGATCCTGATACTGGGAATTCCCGTGGCTTCGGTTTCATAAGTTATGATTCTTTTGAGGCATCTGATGCAGCTATTGAGGTATGTCCCTTGCACAAACCTAATACAATCACCAATTTTTTCCTGAGGAAAATCCAACATTCAATGGTTTAGGATCTAGACTCTAGATGAAGCTCTGGTTGTGTTTATTTTAGTTATAATTGTTGAAATTAAGTACGGTCTCTTGAAGCTTGGTGGTAATTCTAACTCAGAATAGTACCGCAATATTAGTATTGATACAATTATTTTACTTGATGTTTCTTGTTTGTAGTCTAGGGCTTTGGAAGACTAACACTCCATGAACATTTATGACTCGGTTTGGTCTATTTTGTTCAAATGTTGATTTCATTCTAATTGATTCTTATATTGTCAATAGGCAATGAATGGTCAG
Source organism: Pistacia integerrima (assembly GCA_026225825.1). Taxonomy (NCBI): domain Eukaryota; kingdom Viridiplantae; phylum Streptophyta; class Magnoliopsida; order Sapindales; family Anacardiaceae; genus Pistacia; species Pistacia integerrima. The sequence goes on from CM047737.1 coordinate 26,355,458, forward strand.
TACCTTTGTAAGGCAAACAAATTCTTGTCTCATATGCTTATAAGAAAGACACTAAAGGAGAGCGCCATGGTACCCCAGCTGGTGAGGCTTCTTGCTCATTTGGCAGCCACTTTTATGTGTTTTTTTTCTCTTGTTATGCACTTACCAGTTGCTTACTCAGGATAGGATGAGAATTTGGAGGGGTCCTGAAATTCTGAGTTGTGAATTGTGTGGCGGGCCGAGGGACTTGCATGATCACCTGTTTTTTAGATACCCTTTTTCTAATGTCTTATGGCTTGCTGCTCAAACCAAGGGACATTTTCTTATTCGAACTATGGACTGGGATAATCTTGTTTTGCGGTGTGCAAACCTCTTTAAAGGGAAGAATATAAGGGATGTTATAAGGAGACTAATCTTTGGGGCTGTGATCTATTTTATTTGGCAGGAGAGAAACTATAGATTGTTCAAGGGTATTCATAGGATTCGGGAGGATGTGGAGAAGATCATCTTTTATTTGGCAGGAGAGAAACCAGAACTCACATATATACATCCACCAATAATCAAGCAAATATTCTCTGTACAACTTAAAACAAAACCCAAAACACCATACTCAATTAATCCATCAGGTTGACCTGACACATTAAACCATTCTCACCAATGTACATTATCTTACTGATTATTTTTCATAGAAAGGAAATGAGAAATCAACAACATTGAAGCACGGATACTGGAAGTCTATGGCTTGTTTCCATATCGTGTATTCTTATCCTTGTTTTCGAATCAAATGTGTCTAAATTGTGCCTAAAATCAATTTATACATAGCCTAAAACCAATTTTTCATTCACGGTAGTTTACACAAACCATTTTTTTGAAATAAACTCCATTTATCTTTATCAATGGCAAAACACTTCTATTCATAATCACACAAACCAGTCCCACCAAATTGACTGGATTTTATCTCATCAACTCAACTCCATTCAACACATTCATCCAACCAAAAACAAAAATTTCAAAAAAACAACTTGAAAAAGGAAAGTGTTTAATTACCAAGACGAAGATGAAGCGCAGAGAGTCCAGAAGAAAAACACCGCGAAGACGAAGAAGATGGTAATGGCTGTCTGGGTGTTAAAAAATTTTGAAACTTCCCCCAAATGTTTTAACCTAAAACGCGAAAATTTTTTTTTTAAAAATTTTTAATAACATTATGGACAGGCATCCATAAGTAATGGACGCCCGTCCACAATTAATGGATGGCCGTCCACAAGTTAGGGACGACCATCCAGTGTTTAAAAAATATTTTTTTTAAGAATAAATTTTGGACGGGCGTCCAAAAATTACGGACGCCCGTCCAAAATTAAGGGACGGCCGTCCACAATTGGTGGACGGGCATCCCCATGGAATTTTTTTTTTTTTTCATATTTGGATGAAGGACAGGCGTCCATTATTTGTGGACGCTCGTCCAAAATTAATGGACGGCCGTCCATAATGGATGGACGGCCGTCCCTAAGCTTTTACAAATTTTTTTATTTTATTTTAATAGGGACGATATGGACGCCCGTCCATTTTTGTGGACGGGCGTCCAAAATGGATGGACGGCCGTCCCTAAACTTTTACAAACTTTTTTATTTTATTTTAATAGGGACGGGCGTCCATATTATATGGACAACCATCCCTCGCATATGGACGCCCGTCCATATTTGATGGACGGGCGTCCATGTGAGTGAACGGCCGTCCAAATTTGATGGACGGCCGTTCACTAGAAAAAAATTATAAAAAAATGGGAGAATGCGTTCCACGTCGACCGGTACAAAAATTCGGTGCAAAAATTTCGGTGTCCATAGTATTATTGTTATATAAAAACCCTAAACTCTTTTTCTATAAGCTGTAGCCTGCTCTACTCGAGTAAACATACTAAACGACCCTTAATCTTCAAAGGATCTAAAGACACGTAGCCATTTTCACTCTTTAAAGGCTAGGATTTAATTATTTTCCCTTTTTACCACTAATTAACTCTTTTTTAGTTTTTTAATTACTGTAAAAAGTAACTTCCGCGTATACTTTGAATTAAAGAAACAACTTCGTCAAATTTATATTCAAATAAAAATCTAAGAACCATAGTTGAATTTGAATAAAAAATCAAATGTTACTATTTATTTTAATTTTGTTATTATTTATTAAATAATTATATGCTGAATTTGATCTTAGTCATTACAACTGTAATGAAAAGGTTTGTTCCTGGCCATCGTTGCAAAGAAATTATTTCTATTTGAAGTTTGCAATGAAGAAGATGTTATTATGAATGACGACGGGGGCAATTTTGGAAGTTTCAAATGAGGTACCTGAGATTTCTTTGCATGCTATCTCTAGTGCTAAGATCATCATAAATTGGGGGACTAAAAACAATTGTTTTGGTTGACTCTGGAAGCACTCATAATTTTATAAGTGATCATTGTTTTAAAACGTGAATCGGATCGGCGGTGGCAAACTGCTCACTAATGACGACAATCTCTGGTCTAGTTCAGGTAGTTTCTGCTATATTTCAAATTTATAGAGACTAGCTCTAATTTTAGAGATTAGAAAGTTTTTTGGGTATTTATAAAATAAATTAAAATTTTAAGGACTACTTTGTGATTTTTTAGGGGTATTTATAAGATACTAAAATTTAAGAGACTAATTATTTTAAAAAAATACTTTTATTGTTGATATCACCGACCCAACTGATTAGACCGGTCAACCCATTACCCAGTCACCTTGTCAGGTCTCGCAACAGGTCGGGTTTTAAATCAATGAATATGGAATCTTAAAATAATGATAGTCAGCATCACAACCGTCCATTTCTTCTCAGTCAGGAAATAAATCAATGAATATGGAATCTTAAAATAATGATAGTCAGCATCACAACCGTCCATTTCTTCAGAGTCAGGAATTTGATAGACTCTGATGAAAAAAAAGTAAGGGTAAATATGCTAGAAGAACCCTAAAAATAGTTTTTAAGTCAAATTTTATACAAATAAAAATTTATCCAGCTGTAGTTGACTAAATATGTTATGAAGATCTAAAACTAAACCCCCAGAACAACTGTGTTTACAAGACAAAATTCAACTTGAAACATACTGGCTGATGAATAAATTGCTTGAGCAACTCAAGTAAAAAATTTGAACCAAGTTCGACGTTGCTGTTACTACATTTGTTTATGGTCAAGTATGTTCATCAGTCTCATCAATCATCCAAAATTGTGAACCAAGATAGCGATGTCGTTGCTACATTTGTTCATAGTCAAGTGTGTTCATCGATCATCTAATTTGACACTATACAAGCTTGAATACAAGATGAAACTCAAATGGAAGATTTTACCAACAACTGCATTCATGTGACACATCCTCAAAGAATCTCGGCCAGCTATTGGGACAATATTCAGAAGTCTGCCTACAGAAGCAAGTGCCAATAAGAGAAAAGAAGCTTCAGGAAAAAAATACAGTATAATGTACTAAATAAGAACAGTAACTTTGAAATTTAGCATCCCCAAGATCTGTGTAAAGATTTAACAAATAATCATATGTATAAAAAAAAAAAACAATGAGAGGAGGGTGGTTGAGGTTTCTCACATATTCTTTTCGAAAGGGTTCCTAAAGAATTCACAAATAAGGAAAGGTGTTGATGAAATGACTATGCCAAATAGATAAATCTATCTGGAAAAGTAAGTTTGTAATGAGTACTCTCAAGAAACACATGTGAAGCCTAAGGCAAAGTTAGATTACCTCCAATATAATCTTGTCCTCTACTTTTTATAACACGCACTTCCTAAGAGACATAAACATAGTCATTTGTCCTATACAGACAATACACTCTTAAAATAAATAAAAAGGAAAATGCAGCGGAAGCTGCATTTTACCCATTCATCATTCAACACATTGAGCATTAGTTCAACAAACTGTCAGCCTAACATTAAATCTTAGGAAAAAGCAATTTATTTTAGCTATAGCAAGCCACTATCCGGAAGAAAATCTTTTTCAATCATGCAATCCTTGTTGGTTTATCAATTATCAATCTATTCATCCATTTTTCAGCTATGCAAATATGATATTTTTAGCATTTCTAATAATATCATGCGAGCTCCATACCAGTAACCATTCCCTCAATCACTTAAAACTCACAGCTTTGATCAGGTCTAATATGCTTCCAAAGAGTATAATCCGAGAATATCAAACAATATTATCTATCTCCACAAGTTATTTCAGGATATGTCACCTGAGTCAGATTTACAGAAATTTTAATTGACAAACAGAGCTCTACACTTTTTTTGTCCTACTCCCCAGAATAAACAAGTAGTAAAAGATCAAAAATATAATTTGAAAGGTAGCAATAAAGAATAATTTCAAAACAAAAAATCATTAACTGATTTGCCTGAGCAGTCTTAAGAATAGGTAAGTTGAGGGGAAAAAGAAAGAGTTACCTCAAAGCAAGCTCCAAACTGAAAGACATGCCCGGGTAGGAATCTCATTTAGACCTGGATCATGAGTTTTAGGCCAATTTATATTCAGATTGGAATGGCAACACTATTTCACTTCTGCTCCAAGTTACACATTTTTAATGCTAATCTGGAAGTGACTTAGTAGTCCATGAAACTCTACAAACTAAAACTGAGTAAGTTCTTAATTCAAAAGTTTCAGACTTAACTATCACAACCCTGTTCTCAGACAGCAAAGAGGAGCCCCCCAACGCTAACAATTTTTTTTGTTTGCATAACACCCCCCTCCAATCCTAGTGAGATGTGTAATTAGATCCTTGTCTCCAGATTTCTTCAAGTGTTTGACTATTTTATCAACATATGGAGCTTGCAGCCGAATTCTTTTTTCCAGCATAAATCTTGCAAGCTTTGAAGCTTCCAACGAATGGCTTTCTTGACAAAGCCCATCTAAGAGGATAGAATGAATGTCAGAGTCAATTGTAGATAAGCATCCAAGCTTCTCAATTTCCTCGTATAAGTAGAAACCATCCACTACTTGTCCCTTTAAACAAAGTTCTTTAATCATAACACTACATACCAAACCATCAGGTTTCATACCACTAGCTAACATCTTCCTAAAGAGCTTATCAGCTTCATTAAGTCTTTTAATCCTAACCAGTGCAAACACTAGAGAACTGTAGCAATCTCCATACGAAACACTACCCCCTGCAACAACTTTATCAATGAACTTATATGCTTCCTCTATATTGCCGTGAAGGCAAAGACCCATAATCAAAGGATTGATTGTGACACGACTAGGAGCACAACCATAAGCTTCCATTCTATCCAAAACCCTCAATCCCTCCATTACCATACCCTTTTCGCAAAATCTCTGAATGACAGATGTATAAGTGATAACATTAGGACTACAATTCCCACCTTCTTTCTCCATTTCCCCTAACAATTCCAATGCCATCTGCATTCTCCCTAACTTACAAATTCCATCAAGAAGAGTTGAATATGCAACTGTATTGGGAGGACAACCATGTCCTCTCATGGCCTTAAGCAACGCACAAGCATCCTCTAACCTACCTACATTGCAAAACCCTTTAATCATTGACACATTTGTGATCATATCGGGGTAAAGATCAATCAAACCCATCTCTTTCATCAAGTTATCAGCCATAACCATATCACCCTTTTCACAAAACAACCTGATAACTATATTATACATCACAGTATCAGCTCTTAAATTGAATTCAGGCACTTTCCTCAATACCCACAAAGCCTCGGTAGCAAGCCTAGCTTTTTTACATAAATTTAAAAGCACTTTCATCGTCTTCACGCTGACAACACACTCTTCTTTCTTATAAGCTTCAATAACATCAATAATAATTCTAGAGTTCTGCTTAATTTTTAGCAATTTACAAGCTTTTTCATACATGAACGAACTGTGACTATAACTAGATTGAAGACCAGCCCATATGAAGAAACGAATACCTAATTGAGATGGACGGGGAAAACACCTTTGTAACACGTCATTCACACAAGTGGGGTCCAATTTCGCCTTGACAGTGGGTAGGGTTTTCTCAATGTTGTTAGGGTTGTTTTGCAAGTGAAGGTAGAACTTATCAGCTGATCTAGCAGTAGTAGTGAAGTGCAAAGTTAAGATTTTGGAGTTCTGAGCATGGATTGGAAGCAGTAAAAAGCGAGAAAGAGAAAATCGTGTCATGGATTTTGTGTCGGGTTTTAGGATTTTGTGCGTAAAAATAGAGAAAACCCCTAACTTTAGTAGTGTACCTGTTTGAAATAAATATAGCTGAGTGCCTGAGGCTGAGGGAGTGAGATCGGAGTCCGTTCCAACCGACTGAGCCGCTTCGCCGATTCCTGTCGACTGAGTAAGACTGCCCCGGGTTAAGTTGGGCAGGGTTTACAGGGTGGAATTGGACTATTTTTTTAAATAATCCAATCCTATTTCTTATTTTATGAAAAATTATACTTAATAAAATTTATTTATAATCTATTATTAATATTCAAATTATTATTTTATATAATGTTATTAATAAATATAATATGACATATTTTAAATAATTTATATATCTAAAAATAATAATGATATAAAAATATTTTAGTTAATATTTAAACCAATAATATATTTCATTATATAAAACTACATATTATTATATGGAATAATAACATATTTTAGTAAATAATATATACACAAACAAGTAAATTAAATAAAAGATTTTGTATTCTATTCAACAACAAAATTGGGAAACAAAACCTTATCTTATTGCAAATTCCTTATATTAGTAGAATTTTATTAAATATGAATAAAAATAAAATACTTATTTAGGTCGTGTTGTGATGTAGGAAAATATTGTTAGATTATGATTTGATTTCGTTTTTCTTATTTATTTGGGATTTTATTTTAGAAATTTAAGTAGTTTTCTATTTTAAGTTGGAGTTTAGTTTAGGAAGTTTTAGTTTACTTAAGCTTTACTTTATTATCATTGAAGTGTATAATTCTATATTAGAATATTAGGATTGTAATTAATATATATTAAAAACAAAATCTGTAAAATAGAAAATTAGATTATTCATTTTCTAGATTAGATTATTTGTTTCCTAGATTAGTTCTTTATTTTTCTATATATTGATGTATTATTTTCTGATCATTATACAAGAAATATAGTTCTCTCTAATTTTTCACATGGTATCAGAGCTAGGTTGCCAGAAATTTTAAATTTTTTTTTGTTGGTGAAGCTTTCCAGCGACGATTAAACGTCTCTCTCTGGTGGTCAAAACCTCCATCTGACCATACACGTCTCATTGTCTCCATCTCGCTGGTAGAACCTCATAAAGATTGACATCATCGGCCACCACACGCGCCTCTACGTGCAGTGTTTCTTTCCAATAGATCCAACTCTGATCTCCTTTTCCGGCGAGTGTCGGCTTCTTCTGCTCGGCTCCCACTGATTGAGAAGATGACGACGAGCAAAACCCACTAAGGTTCTATTGCCTTCGACGTCAAACTCCGATAGCTTCACCAGATTCCGTCGTTGTCCTCGCCGGATCTTCTGCTCTGATCTGTTTGTTTACTCCGTGTTACCTCTGGTTCTAGTTTCTGGTCAGATTTGCCAGTTATCATGGTTACTTCCAACTCAGAGTCCACTTCCAGTGATTTTTCTTTCTTGTCTCTCCCATTAATCACCACTGATAAGTTGATTAGGAGTGCAAATTATTCTTCTTAGGCTGCCTTTGTCGAGTTATGGTGTACGGGTCAAGGTCTGGAGGACCATTTGATCACAAAGGCTACCGACATCACATCAGATAAGTCTTTCTGGATCAAAACTGATGTTTTATTGTGTAATCTATTATGGCGGTCCATTGACACTAGTTTGCATCCCATTTACAAAACATACCACACATGTTGTGAGATATGGAGTCAGGCTAAACTACTATATACCAATGATATTCAACACTTGTATTCCGTTGTGTCCAATCTCATTCATGTAAAACAACAGGATATGAGTATGTCAGATTTTCTTGGTAAGATGGCCTCCCTCAAGGCAGAGTACAATCTTTTCCGACCCGCTGGTAAATCTATTGAAGAAGATCTAGCACAACAAGATAAATTCTTCATGGTCCTAACCCTTGCTACTATTAGTCTTGATCTCACTCCTGTATGAGATTAGATTTTAGCTAGCGCTACTATGTCATCTCTTGATGAAGTATTTGCTAGGTTACTTCGGGTTTCATCCCCAAGTATTGTCCCTAGTTCTACCACTGTTGACTCTTCTGCTCTGGCTTCTTAGTCTCAAACTACTTATAAAGGAGAACAGGGAGATCGTGGTCGAAGCAGATGACCTAAGTGTAGTTACCGTCATTGTTGGGGGCATACCAGGGAAATATGTTACAAATTACTTGGTCGCCCTACTCGGACAACTAATGTTGCTTAGGCTGACCTTCGTTTTGACTCTTCTGAAGGACACACTTAACCATCATTAACTCTCACTGGGGCTGAGTATGAAGAATACCTCCACTTTTAGGCAAATAAGTAGTCTTCTTCATCTATTGCCTCTATCGCTCAATCGGGTAATTTAGTTGCATGCCTTACTCAGTCTTCTTCTCTTGGACCTTGGGTTCTCGACTCGGGTGCCTTTGATCACATTTTTGGTAACCCTCACTTACTTTCTTATTTAACTAATGTTGCATCTTTACCATTTGTTACTTTAGCCAATGGCTCCAGAGCTGTTGTTAAAGCTGTAAGTCATGCTAAACCACTTCCATCCTTAGAATTAGACTTTGTTCTCTATATTCCCATAATCATGTCTCTGTTAGTAAACTTACCCACTCTTTAAATTGTTCTATATCTTTTGATACTGACTCTATTGTTATATAGGATCAAGGCACGGGACGGATGATTGGCATAAGACATGAGTCACAAGGCCTCTATCATCTCCATCTACCATCTATAGCATGCATTGTCACTGAATCTCTAGCACTCCTTCATAATAGTTTGGGTCATCCTAGTTTAGTAAAGCTTAAAAAGATGCATCCTGATCTATCTAATTTATCGTCTTTAAATTGTGAGTCATGTCAGCTTGGAAAACATTCTCGTAGCACATTTCCAAAGCATGTCAATAAACGGGTTGTGTCCCCTTTTGAGTTAGTTCATTCAGATGTGTGGGGACCTTGTCGTGCGTCACATGTTTTAGGTTTTCAGTACTTTGTTACCTTTATTGATGATTACTCACGTTGTACTTGGTTATTTCTAATGAAACTCGTTCTGAGTTATTTTCCATCTTTGAATCTTTTTGTGCATAAATTAAGACTCAATTTAATTTTGTTATTTGAGTATTATGCAGTGATAATACTCGCAAGTATTTCTCTGATCCCTTTACTAAATTCATGTCTTCTCAGGGAATCCTTCATCATTCTTCTTGTGCGTGAGCGTGAAAACAGACATCTCATTGAAATTGCTCGTACCCTGCTTTTACATAATAAAGTCCCTTTTCGTTTTTACGCAAACTCTGTTTTGACCGTCTGTTTCATAATAAATCGGATGCCCTCTTCTGTCCTCAACGACAAGGTACCTCATTCCATTTTATTTCCTGATCAATCGTTGTATTCTATCCCTCCTCGTGTCTTTGGGTGCACATGCTTTGTCCATGTTTTCCCTCCTGGTCAAGACAAACTAGTAGCTAAATCTACTAAGTGTATTTTCTTATGGTATTCACCTCTTCAGAAAGGATATAAGTGTTTTTTCTCCATCAACACATTGCTATTTTCTCTCTGCTGATGTTACGTTTTTTGAGTAGTCTCCATTCTTTTTTTCTTCTACCTTAGATTGTGAGTCCATAACCATGGTCCTTCCCATACCGTCCATTACCAATCTCCTTGAGTCTATCATAGCCCCACAATTTTCTACTACCGAGCCTCTTATTACATACCATAATCTTGTTCCATTTACAGGTACTACTCCTGATCCGGTTAGTGTCCTTGGGGCTCCTGTCAATGGCAATCCTACTCTTGATTCCTCCAATGCCACGGTCCTCTCTCCTGATGATCAGTTTCCCATTGCCATTTGTAAAAGTTTGCGGTCTACTCGCAACCCTCATTTGATCTATAATTTTTTAAGTTATCATCGTTTATCTTTATTATATTATGCTTTTATGTCAACACTTTCTTCTGTTTTTGTCCTTTCAAATGTTCATGAGGCACACTCTAATCACAGATGGTGTCAGGCAATGGTTGATGAGATGATTGCTTTGCATCATAATCACACATGGGAGTTAGTTTCGTTCTTTGTATGGTTTGAAACAGTCTCCTCATGACTGGTTTGGACGATTCAATACTGTTATCCAAGAATTTGGTATGATTCGGTATGAGTTTGATCATTCTGTCTTTTAAAGACATACAACACCAGGGCAATGTATCTATCGGTTGTCTATATTGATGATATTGTTTTACATGGAGTGATCAAGATGGTATTGAACAGTTGAAGAAGCATTTATTCAGACACTTTCAAACCAAAGATTTAGGACTTCTTAAATACTTCCTTGATGTAGAAGTTGCTCAGTCCAAATCTGGTATTGCTATCTCTCAGAGAAAGTATACATTAGATATTCTTGAAGAAACAGGAATGTCAGATTGTAAACCAATATACTCTCCTGTGGATCCTAATTTAAAACTCTCACCTTGACAGGGGGAGCCGCTGGCTGATTCTGAAAGATACCGAAGATTGGTTGGTAAACTTAATTATCTCACCATCACACGACCTGATATTTCCTTTTCTGTTAGAGTTATATGTCAGTTCTTACAGTCTCCATGTGATAGTCATTGAGAGGTAGTTGTTCGGATTTTAACATATATAAAGGGTGCACCAAGCAAAGGCTTGTTATATGAGAAGAGGGGTAATTCACACATTGTTAGATATTCTAATGCTGATTGGGCAGGATCTCCATCTGATAGACGTTCTACTTTGGGTTTTTGTGTTCTTATTAGAGGAAACCTAGTGTCTTGGAAAAGTAAGAAGCAAGCCGTTGTTACTCGATCAAGCGCAGAAGTTGAATATCGTGCAATGGTCTTAGCTACTTGTGAGCTCATTTGGTTAAAGCAACTGATCCAAGAGTTGAAATTTGTAGAAGTGTCACAAATGAAGTTACTCTGTGATAATCAAGCTACTCTCCATATTGCCTCTAATCTAGTATTTCATGAGAGAACTAAGCACATAGAAATTTATTGTCATTTTATTCGGGAAAAAGTTTTATCTGGATGTATTACCACTAGTCATGTCAGTTCCAACGACCAGTTAGCAGACATCCTCACTAAATCTCTCAACCGCGCATTGATTTTATCTGTAGCAAGCTTGGTGCATATGATTTATATGCTCCAACTTGAGGGGAAGTGTTGAAGTATATAATCCTATATTAGGATATTAAGATTGTAATCAATATATATTAAGAACAAGATCTATAAAATAGGAAGTTAGATTATTCATTTCCTAGATTAGATTATTTGTTTACCAGATTAATTCTTTATTTTCCTATATATTGATGTATTATCTTCTGATCATTATAAAGGAGATACAGTTCTCTCTGATTTTTCACAATTATTTTATAATTTCTTGTTCTAATGGTTTTCTTATAAATATCTGTATAATCCATAAGTTTTATTCATTCAAGTTTTCAGTACTAATCGCTAGGTTAGAATGACATCTAGATTCTATTGACTCGGGTTGTTTATTACACCTTCCATTCCATCTTAATTCTTACAGGTTTGTGTCAACATGGGCGCCTGGTTAAAATTGAATGAGGACCTTTTGATTCAAATTATCAAGCAGCTAACTTTGTACGAGGATCTCTCTGCTTTCGGTTTGGTTTGTACTTCATGGCTATCTGTTGCAGTTATGGAGCAGCTTAGATTTATATCTAAACTTACTCCATGGTTGATTCTATCACCGGAAAAGCCCACCACTTACCGACAAGGTTTTTATAGTTTCTTAAAGAATATGACTCACCAAGTTATGTTACTAGAAGCAGAAGGCAAGTGCTTCTCTTCTAGAGGTTGGATACTAACACTCTCCAAACCTTGGCATATGGTTCTTTTGCATCCCTTTTCACGACGTCAAATTAAATTGCTGAACATGACCACTAAAAAATGTTTTGAGTCGAATCGAGGTCACCCAATCCGGTTCATTAAAACTTACCCAAATTTACCCATTTTGCATGGAGAAAGTGAAGAGGAAGATGTGTTGCCCATTTTGCATGCTAATAATAATACAAGTGGAGATATAGATAATGACATTGATCTTGAAAATGATATGAATGGTTGAGAGAAAATGAAATAGATTCTTAATTTTGTGATTAATTTTGATTATGTAATACCATAATTTAAAGTCAATAATACCACAAAATTTGTTAATTAATCTTGGGGATGACATTACTTTTTAGAAAAATTTTATTAATTTTTTTATTTTTTTTGAAAAAGGAGTATCCTACAATACGATGCGATACGATACGCGATATATGATTCAAAAAATTAGGTTTTCGATACACGATACGTTATTTGATTTGACAACCATGGTTTATGTCATAAAAGAAAATGGCCAAATGATGGTGTGTGATTTCATAAATGAAATGGTAGAATAAGTTGCACAAATGCCATATGATATTGAGATATTCTAAAGAACTGTCTATATGGTCTTCTAATTTAGGAAACAAAAGTGTATCTTATTACAAATCAAATCCCTTATATTAGTAGGATTTTATCAAGTAAAAATCAAATATACACTTGACTTATGTAGGTCGTCTTCCTTAATCAATGTGTTACAATTTTCATCTAAAAGTATCAACAATATGGGCGACTAATATGATATATTATGACTTTTATTTTCATTTGTTTTGTTTTTATCATATGCTTTTCTATTTTTGAATTTCCATTTCTAAACCTACTTATCTAGCTTTTTTATTCTTTTACATTTAGAAGGGCCTATTAATAAATATATATCTAGAAGCAACGTAAAATAAGTAAAATTGGATCTCTGTATATATGGTTTGATAATCTAATAAATTAAAATGTTAGACCATAAACCATATGGAGTAAAGCCAAAAATTCCACCCAAAACTATATTTTGAGTGTGCCCCAGTCCCCAAGCAGGGATGGGTGCGGGCCAGGGATTGGGGTCCCCAGACCCGTACTTGACTCCTTGGGGGTTCGCCCATCCCCAAGACAAGGGGGCTGGGGAATCCCCAACCCCACCCCGTGGGTATGAGATGTTGACCCAACTCGGAGGTTAGGAATGACAAATATTAATCCCCATGGGGGGTTCCCCCCGACAAGGATAATCTCAACGGGGAATTTTCCTCGAATGACTTATGAATTATTGTTAACTTTTTTTTTTAATATTGATTTTTTATAATTTTTTAGTAATAACTCTAGACAGTAAAATGAAAACTCATTGAAATATATGAATAAAATTTTGATATGAAAATAAATGTAACATAAGTTCAACTGCTGGTTTACATTACATAATGGACTTCCTGGTCTTTTCCATGTTCCATCTTGTGCAGTTGTGCTTGTCTGAATTAATATTGTCAGTAGAAAACATGGGCCTCCAAAGCAAGTTTGATTTAATTACCTTAGTTTATTTAATAGTGCCATAAATTCACAAATTACAAATCTTTAAGGGATTAATTAATTATTTAATAAAATTGTAATTAATTACTTAATTACAATGTGATTAGATTATTAAGTAATTAAATTGTATTGAATTAATTGACTAAATTTTAAAATATTATATAGAATATCAATATTAAATTTCAGGGCAGGTCAAGGGACGACATAGGCCAAAGTTTTATGGGGCTTATGGGGGTGGGGCAGGTCCCGTCTGGGGCAAGCTAGCCCCCATACCCGCCCTTGTCCCCTAGATGTGGGGGTTTTTTTTGTCCATCCTCGACCCATCAACTAGTGAAATCTGAGGAATCCTCGGCCCAATCGGGATGTGTCGGGGTGGATCCTCATTGGGGCGGGCAAAATGCCCATCTCTACCCCCAAGCATATCTACATTTAATTGGGAATTTTTGTTGCAATTAATTTATTTTTTTAATCCTTAATTTGGACATTCTTCCGATAAACATCTCGGATTGGGGTGATTTTCTATTTCAAAGTTGTTAGGCCCGTTTGAGACAGGGTTAGGGCCCATTTAGCTTGCGATACCCATAGAAAAAATTAATCTACCATCTACTAAACATTAAATATTAAATAAATAATAAATGGAATACTAAGTAAGTCGTATACTACAAAAGATGAGATATACAGTATTTTGGCAAACGTAACAATTAAAACATATTGAAGAATTTCATTTTTGAAATTTATTTTTAATTATAAATCAAATGCTTCTGAGAATTATTTCAATTTTTTTAACATAGGTTTTTTAATTGATTTTCCCAGAATTGGCAAATTAAAGCAGGTGGCAACGTGTATTTATACTAGTGGCTGATTAAATTAGGATAAAATGTTTAAAAAAAATCGTAAAAATGCGAGCCGATAGTTCTATCCGTTAGTTAGTTGTTAGTAAATTCAAATATTAAAAAAAAAAACAAAAGGAAAAAAGGAAAACGAGGGTGCACTCCGCTCATTATTCTTAAAATTTTTAGAATAATACTTTGAAAAGGGTAAAATTGGGTGGTTATTAGGGTGTAAGACTTAGAAATTAACAAAAATACTTCATATGTTTGTTTATTTATTAAACACCCCTATAATAAAATATTAAAAATTAATAAAAACATCTCCACATACCCATTAAATATCGACAACAAGCCGCCACCACCGGAGGATAGCCGAAGTCGCCTTATCGGCACACGAACGGTTAGATCTGGTCGGTCGTGCGCCAATATGGCTTCTCTCTAGGCAGATTCACGGTAGATCTAGCCAGATCTATGACGTGATTTGGCCATTGACGGTTTGATCAAAGTCAGCATTTGGTCGCTGCCAATGACACCATATCTTGGGTCAGCCGTTGACGATCAGCATAAAGATCTAACCGTCAATGGTCAAATCTTTGGCCGTAGATCTAGCCGAAAAATGCTAGATCGGTGCACTACCGGTCAAATCTTCCTAGTAGTGCACTATTATACAGATTCCGACCAGCTTTCAGCGGTGGTGGCCAGAATCTGACAAATGTGGGTTGCTAGGGTGTTTTTATCAATTTCTAAAAAAAAAATTGGGGGGTGTTTAGTTAAATTAACAAATTTAAGAGGTTTAAAATAATTGAATAATATTTTAAGAATAAGGAAATAAAAGTGTATTTTAGATAGAATAGGGAATATACCTAAGGGCTCGAAGTTAAAAATAACAAAACAAAAACACAAGGCGAGAACCCACCCCAAAGTCAGTGGGATGGGACCAAAACTAAAAATACAATTAAACTGAACAAATAATATTATGTTCACAACCTAACTCACAATCTCGACGTAGCAATTCGTTATTGGTCAGCTCGTAAAATAGGTTCCGTTTGTTTGTAGGGATCTCACCTACCTATTTGCAAACTAATCAATGACGAGCTGCCAATTTAGGGGTTGTGAGAGAAAGTTGTAAATTTAGGTTACGGATATGACATTATTGAAACTAAAAACATTTTTTGTTATTTTCAAAAAACAACAGTAACAAAATCCAAACCCAACCCCCTCGTGCATGTCCATAATATTTTTTTTTTTTTATTATGGAAGTGTGTTAGAATAAATTTTTTATTTTTTATTTTTATCTTTTTGGGTAACAAATTTTTTGTTTATTAAGTATAGTTTTTGAATTAATTGTAACCGTTAGATGGTAAAATTGTCATGTGTCTTTATATCCATGAAAAATTATGTAAAATTAGATTATATAGTAAATGTATTTAAAGATAATTAACTAATTAATTCTTTCATCTTATTTTTACAATTTCTATAATTTTTAATACAAAAATAATTTAAAAAAAATTATATCAAACATATTTTCAAATATTGAAATATTAGTTTATTTTAACAATTAACACAGGCAAGCAACAGTTTAAATCCCCATTTTAGCCCTGCATTTGAAAATTCCTTTTTCACTATCGGGGTGTTTTCTGAAAAGTTTTAAAAGTTGGGGGATGATTAAAAACTAAATCTTATTTCTGATAAGCCCGGGAAGAATCAGATTCGAAAAACAAGTCCACTAGAGTGTGGGCCACCGTCAGTCCATTGTTAGAATAAAGGAGAATTCTTCTTTCATCTCGACTCGTCCTTCCCATTCAATTGCTTTCAGAATTTTTTCGCAAATGGATTCTTCAAAAGTCTCTGACTTAAAACACTTCGTTCACCTGTGTAAATCAAACCCTTCTCTTCTCCACCAACCCTCTCTTGCTTTCTTC
This sequence comes from Pistacia integerrima, assembly GCA_026225825.1. Lineage (NCBI taxonomy): Eukaryota > Viridiplantae > Streptophyta > Magnoliopsida > Sapindales > Anacardiaceae > Pistacia > Pistacia integerrima. The sequence continues at coordinate 26,371,780 of CM047737.1, forward strand.
AAGTCTTATCTCGACAGGTTTTTTTTTTTTTTTTTTTAAATTTTTTTCCAGCTTCAAATCTTTGCTTAATACTTGCTTGTTTTCTTTCGTTTATTTATTTATTTGTTCGGTTTTCAATCTTTCAGCTTGGGCGCTGAAATCCCACCAACCACGGAATCGGTGAGACATTTTTTTTTTTTTAATTTTTTTAATTTTTTTGTAGTTTCAAGAGTTTAAGCAGCTCAAATTGGCTTTAATTTATTTTTATTATTGTGTTAAGTAATTTAATTGGTTTATTTTTGTGTGGTGGAATTTAGTTATAATGGACCCAGTTTGCTATGCTGGTTTAGTAGTGCGTTCATATCAAAGAAAGAAAGTGGAAATCTTAGAGGGTTGGAGAGTTTTGATCAAAGGAAGAATTTAGAGCCTAAGAAAAGGGGTTTAAGAAATTTAAAAAAAAAAAAAAAAAAAGTTATTTCGTTAAAATGATTTCTGTATAGTTTTCGTACACAGTTTTAAACTAGCGTAAAATTAGAGAATTAGATGGAAAAAGGTTTTTTTATTTGTTCTTTTGTCTGATTTTAGTAGCTTAAAGGGTTTTTTTATTTGTTTAGTAGTGTGTTCATATCAAAGAAAGAAGAAATCTTAGAGGGTTGGAGAGTTTTGATCAAAGGAAGAATTTAGAGCCCAAGTAAAGGGGTCCAAGATTTTTTTTTTTTTGAAAAAAGAAACTCATTTGGTTGAAATGATTCCCATATGGTTTTCGGATACAGTTTTAAACTAGTGTAAAATTAGAGAATTAAATAAAAAAGGTTTCTTATTTATTCTTTTGTATGATTTTCGTAAGTTAAATGATTCGATTTCCTGCCTTAAGTTGAGGTTGTAAGTTTTGTTTTTCTATTTGAACCTTATTTTAAAAGGGGTTTCAAGCATGATTAGGTTTGATTTCTTGAGCATATTCTTGCATATGGGAAAATGATTTCTATTTATCTCCCATAATGTGCTGTGTTTAGCAGTTTCATAAATTCTTGGCAATATGTGCTACATGTTTGAATGGATAAGTCAACTGATTGATTCAGTTAGGGTACATCACTTGCATACCTTTGCAAAAATAATGTACCCTTCTGGTGCAGTCTTAAAAATCCATTAAATTTGGGCTAAAATACTGGCACCCTTTTGGTGCAGTCTTAAAAATACATTAAATTTGGGCTATTCTCTTTTCAGCTAAAATTTGTTTAGGCAGTTCATTATGCTTGATCTTATGCCTTTGTATGTTCTAATAACAGAAAGAGGATAAAAGTGGTGTCGACATGTCAGACCCTGGGGAGCATTTTGATGCCAAGAAGTCCAATTTAACTAGTGAAGATGATGATGAAATTGTCGAATCGGATATTGAGTTGGATAATACAGATATTGTTGAGCCTGACAATGATCCTCCTCAAAAGGTGGGCTTAGATAGAGTTGGACGTGAATCTATTAATACCTGTCATATATCTATTTTGGTTTGGTCCAAAGGCCTGTGATAGGCATCTAAATTGAAATACTACACTTTGTGTCTTTTAACATAGATGGGAGATCCGTCAGTTGAAGTTACTGAAGAAATGCGTGACGCTGCAAATGCAGCGAAAGTAAAAGCTATGGATTCAATCTCTGAAGGCATGGCTTTATCTCATTGTGTTTAAACTGTTTTAACTAATCTCCTCCCTAGTATTTCTTGATAAACTTTTCTAGCTTTTCAGGTAAACGGGATGAAGCCATTGATCAATTAACAGAAGCAATAATGTTGAATCCTACTTCAGCCATTTTATATGCAGCTCGAGGTATTATTGATTTGCATCATTCTTGTGCTTGCTGATTTTTCTTTGTGTCTGCCCTAATTTGACATGCTTGTTTTCAGCTGGTATCTTCGTTAAGTTGAACAAACCAAATGCTGCAGTCCGTGACGCTAATGAAGCTTTACAGGTAGATTTGTCCCTTCATCTGTACTTGTATAGACTGCCAAAGAAGTGTCAATTATAATTGGTTATGAAGTATCTGCATATGTATTCATCTTGGAGTGAGCAAGATAACCTAACTTTCTGCATTTACATGCTCTAGATTAACCCTGATTCAGCAAAAGGATATAAAGTGCGTGGAATGGCGAGGGCAATGTTGGGCCAGTGGGAAGAAGCAGCAAATGATCTGCACGTTGCATCAAAGTTAGATTATGATGAAGAGATTGGTTCAGTGCTCAAAAAGGTGATAAGCCTTATATGGTTCTTGCTATAGAAACTGTTTCTTAATATTGCATTATTCAATTAAAATCCACTGTGGGTTGTTTCAATAAGGGTTTTTGACACGATTTTTATTGATTTTTAGCAGTTGACCTTTTTGTGACTCATCTAAACATTTACTTTTATGTGTTCATTTATAACAAAAAACCGCATTGGATTCCGTAGGTTGAACCTAATGTTCGTAAATTGCAAGAGCATCGAAGAAAATATGAAAAATTGCGGAAAGAAAGGGATCTAAAAAAAGCTGAACGTGAGAAGCAAAAACAACAAGCTGAAGCTGTAAGTGGTGTTAACCTTATTTCACTATTATCTGACTTTTTTTTTTTTTTTTTAAAATATCCAGAAGCAATGTAATCATCTTGATGTTATTTTGTTGCCATGAAGCATAGATTTTTTTTTTTGCCCATAGGTTTTTTTCCATTTGCAATATTGATACACAGTAACAAAATGAACTTCCTTAGAACAATAAGACTCACGCACTCTAGCATTTTTGAATAACCTAGAAATTCCCTGGACTAGTTTACTCGAGTCAGTATCTACACAACAAACCCCCCAAAAAAAAAAAAGAAATGAAGGGAGCTGGTTACTTGTGGCTTTTGGCTTAGTAGATGACTGGTGTCCTTGTGGGAGTGAACAACAGACATGATTATTCAACTAGATCCTGAGGGTTTATTTTTGGTGTTCTTAAAGTGGGAAGTTTTGAGCAAGGGCTATTTCATACGAACAACCAATTTTAGATCATATTTAATGTTTACCCAGCTGAGTTGTTGTTTGAGTTCATCGTTTATCTTGTCGTTAGTTAGGATATGGTCATTAACGAGGGGATTGATCTGAATCCAGTTTTTTCTTTACTTTTTTTCTATATGGGGTTGTGGGTATTCTGATTTCTCAACAATTGGATAATTGCTCCTCTCCTAATTTCCTTGTGTTGCTATGTTATGTTCTTTTATAGGAGCATAAAAACATCTATTCTGATGCTTATAAACTTTTCAATTTTATGCAGGAACGGGAAGCTTTGTCTGCGTTAAAGGAGGGTATGGCTTCGGATTTCTTTTCAATTTGTGTTTCATATTTTCTTCACCTTTAATCAAGCTCATCTAGAAGAGAATAGTTTTGATAAATTGAGGCTATGCATCCTTCATTTCTGTAATAATGTGGGGATGACATTGATTTGGTAACTAATACTTTCAGTACAGAGATATTTATGTAGTAAACATTTGGTCTGGCCTTCACTTATCCAATTCATAGCTATATGCATCACTTGTTTGACATTCAATAAACATATATGCATGTTTTGCACTTTGCTGCATTTCTTTACTAAAGATGTAGTATTGAACAAAGGCAATTGGTTTTGAGGTGTTATGATAGTTTATTTTGTCACATGTTGCTGTATATATTATAAACGTAGCTGAAAAGGAAAGATATGTGAATGCATGTATTGTGTCTCCAGGATCAATGGATCGGTTAAGCAATTTCTATGGATAGTTTCTAGTTATATATGACTTACCAATACTTTTCCAACCTTATGGGAGGTTAATAGAGTTCACCTAATGGGCATATCAAGAATTTTAGCGAATCAGTCAAGCTTTAGCGGTTAACAGCCTTGAGGGGGGCTCCTATTCAATAACCTTTTGGTGCAATTGATACTTTATCATTGCAAATTAACCCTAAACATTCATGTCAATGTTACCGATCATAACTTTCTTCGTTCTGGAATTTCTTGATGCACCATTATAAGCTTTTGATCCTGTATAAATACAGGGTTATATTGTTCTTGTTTTTATTTATTTCTAGACACTTATCCTCTGTCATGATTGTCATGTTTCTTTTGTTCTTTTGTTTTTTTAATTTTAATTTTTTAATAGCAGCCTTTGGCCTTAATTTTTAAAGTAAGCCTCTTTGGGAAGAGAAAGAATTATTTTACTGTGTTTCTGACATTTGTAATCATCAAATCTCTCATACAGGAGTCCAAGCCTAAGGCTTGTAGTTGTTTGATGGTTTTTTTATTAGCCATTGATATGCAAAGTTGGTTAAGATGTTACTGTTAGTAGTGTTTATAGAGCATGTTTTCGTGTTAATTATCTTATTATGGTTTTTGTGATTAATAGGGGACGTTATGGGTATTCACTCCATTAGTGAACTAGAAACTAAGATGAATGCTGCTACAAGAACATCTCGTCTGGCGATCATGTATTTTACTGCAACATGGTGTGGGCCCTGCCGTTTCATTTCTCCAGTTTACACAAGTTTTGCCTCAAAGTATCCGAAAGTTGTTTTCTTGAAAGTTGACATAGACGAGGCTCGGGATGTGGCTGCAAAATGGAATATAAGCAGTGTTCCAACCTTCTTTTTCATAAAGAACGGCAAAGAAGTTGACACGTTAGTTGGCACTGATAAAAGTGCCCTTGAAAAGAAGATTGCACAGCATGCAGGCCAGTAGTTAAAGTCCTGATAGGAGCAACTTCTGTTTGAGATTTCCCATGAGAGAAACGTCCGGGAATTTAACCTGTCTCAACAAATTAATTTGCTCAAGAGGTGTCCTCATCAAAGCTTTAGTTGTTTATCAAGCACGAGAATGTTTTTAAAGCAAGAGTAGGTATTTATCTAGCTTTTGGTCAGTATGAACTTTTGGTCTAATTTGCATGTAAAACTCCATATGAACAATCGCCAATTATTTATTAGTGCGATCAAGAGTTACTTTCAAATGAACAAAAAGGCCTTGTTGTTGATGTTGATGTTCCTTTTATTTTCAATATCCTTGTAAACCAAAGCAAAGAAATGAGAAAAAGTCTATGTTGTGTTAGCTAAAACCTGAAAGTTGTAACTTCAAGTGGTGATGATTATTTTCTCTCATTCTTGGAGTAAAATCTCAGAACCACATAGAAAAGTAATCTGTAGAGAACTCCCCAAGCTAGCAAGATAACGACATCATACCAAAGGTTGTCCCACTGAAAATCCAAGGAGGATAACACATCTTCTCCAATGAAACAAGTTGCGTTGATTTTGTAATGCAGGTTGCTTAACTTCAGCTCTCCGAGAGGTCCTGGAGAAAGGTCGGCAATGGACCCGTTGTAGCATTGGTCGCCTTTGAACTCATTCACAAGCAACGCCTCAAAGGGATACTTAATTGCAGAGACGTAATGGAGCCACCTCCACCAAATAGGTATGTGCTCTCTCTTCAGAAAGAACCCGCAGGTTAGAAAGAAAAGAGCTGTTGTTGCAATCACAACTGCATAGCCTGTGATGTAACTTGGAACAAGTGCACTCACAAGCATCACATAAGCATTTGTGGTAACGAGAGATGCATATAGGATTATCCAGAAGATAATGAGACTGCTGTTGAGTTTTAACAGGTATTTGGTAATGACTGCAAATGTGAAACCTTGAATGGCAAAGAATGGGAGATAAACCAGCAGTGAAGAAATGACATAAGACGAAGCGCGATAGGCGTTGTGGGAGCTTTCTCTGATGAAGATGAATCTTTCTTGAATGAAAGTTGGGACGGCATCATTGGAAGAGAAGAAAATCAAACACACTGCAAAGATGTAGAAATTGAGAAGCCTATTGATTGTTTTGAAGTCGTCGCCATCAAGACGTCTGAAAAGTGTAGACAGAATGAGTGCCATTACTGTCAAGACGATTTCCCTGGAAACAAAGAGCTCAGGAGTGCGAATTACATTGAGTGCAGTGCGCCAGGAGAGAACAGCAACCTCCCGGAGCCATGGATTTGCATATTTGCGACCATGCTCAGGCTCATCAAGAACTTCTTCTTCAAACTCAAAGTCTTCATACGAACTTGCATAAGGGTCCGGAGATGGACTAAAAACTACAGGAGTTTTTGGGCGAGAAGGGTTATGCTGAGGAATTGAGTATTGGCTTGAAACAAAACTCATACCACCAGACATTGGAGTTTTTGCTGGAGTTCGTCCTGGAGTTCTTGCAGGAGTCCAGGACGGCGGGCGACGAGGAGTTCCTACGACACCATTGTACAGCCAGACTGAGAAATCTTTGTAAAAATGAGAAGCCAAACGTTGATTATAGACACCACTTTGCATAGTCATTGGTGTAACAACCGACTTGCGTTCCAGGGAATTGTCAAACTCCTCATCATCATCCTCATCATCATAACCGGATTGTCCCGAGTGTGCTCGAGGTGTTCCACTTCCTGAGAATGCTTGGCTACGGAGACTGATGGCATATTTGAATCCAGGTGTTCTCGAGTGAGGAGTTCGCGGTGTTTTTGGTGTTTTTGCAACAGGGGTTCTCGTGGCTTGATCAGGTTTGATTCCATCACGCTGGTAGAGCACAAGTGGCTCAAGTCCCAGATTGGATTCATCATACTCTTTGATCACATCGAGAAGGTATTCCAGGCTGTTTTCTCCATCAGGAACTGACCTTCCGAAACCTGAGAGATGGGCAGGAAGAGCAACTGGACTTCCCATGTATATCAGTCTGCCCCTGTTAACCCAAAGATTTTGACAGATTTCAAGCATCAATAACGTGCAATATGTCAAAAGACAAAACTATGCAAACTCCTGGAGCAAGATGGAAGCCAAAATCTTGTCTTTTTAGCAGATTTCTCGCACCAGAAAACGAGAATAGAATTTTAAAGTGTTCAAGACATCTGAATCTAAGAACTTTTGTATATAATCATGTACGACATACCTTGCTAGAACTGTGATGCGATCGAGAAGCATTTGAATTCTGTAAGAAGGCTGGTGAATGGTCATGAGGACAATGCTACCTCCTTGTGCAATGTCTTTAACCTTTTCCACAACACTATAAGCACTTGTAGAGTCAAGACCTGAAGTGGGTTCATCAAGGAACAACAAAGATGGCTTATGGATAATGTCAATTCCTATGGAAACCCTTCTTCTCTCTCCTCCTGACACTCCTCTTCTTCCCTCATCTCCAATATATGTATGTGATGCACTCTGCATACACAGCATGTACAAAGTCAAACTATTAATTGAGGTTTTGAGTATATATGTATTGTCGTCCTCTTTTGCAGATGTTTCTTAAAGTTCACTTAAGGAAAATGCTACGTTTACAACATTTTCCCACAAACTTTTTTTTATAACCTCGACATGATAGTTTGTCATTGATTAGCTCGCAAATGGATAGACGAGATTTATTTTGCGAGTTGACCAATGATAAATTGTCACGTCGGGTTATGGGAGAATAAGAGTTTGACTCAGAGCCCGCCCTCCTGACTCGAACCTGAGTTAGGACTCAGAAGTACCATTTAAGCTAGTAAACTCACTTGACTAAAGAAGATAAAACTATTAATTTAGGTTTTGAGTATATATGATTGATTTTTACCTGCAAACCCAGTTGGTCAAGCAGCTCAAAAACTCTCTTTTTCTTCTCATCCGTGGAAATGGAAGAAGGAAGCCTAACTTCAGCAGCAAACATGAAGGTTTCAAACACAGTGAGCATGGGAAACAGCTGGTCATCTTGCATAACATAAGATGAAATCATCTTCATGTAGCTAGTAGTCACCTGCAAACCAAATCAAAACACTCTTTACAGAATCTGAAAATACGTTCATTATCATTTTCTGAAAACACGTTTGATATGGTTTGAAACAGGTTATAAGATCGAGTTACAGAAAGAAAACAGAGAAAACGAAAACGATAGTGAAGACAACGGAAAAAAAACCAAACTAACTAACCGGCTTTCCATCAATTCTGACAGACCCTTCAAGGCTTCCCTGAGCAATTCGACCAGCCAAAGCATCAAGAAAAGTTGATTTTCCAGCTCCACTCGGCCCCATAATGGCCATGATTTCTCCCCTCACAGCCTGCCCGGAAATTTCATTCAAAAGATAAGCTTCTTTTGTGATCCAAACACCATCTTTCTTCTGCTTTTTTAGGACACTGTAAGACAAATTCTTGAACTCTAGGCCATGCCCCGGAATAATTTTCTGCGGAGCAACGGCAGCAGGGACTGCATTTTTTGAGTTGTCCAAGTCCAGGAGAGTCTCCAGGTTTCTGTTCCTGTCGGTTCGCCCGAGTTTCGCCATGGCCTGGCCTTCGAAGTTTTCAGGAAACTAATTAAATCAAATTTCCTATAAGCAGTGAAGTTATAAAAAGAGAATGTTATTTGACGTGACGATTTTGGCAAGACTAAAGTTTGTTTCTTTTGGCTTTGGTTTTGTCGTTAAATTTGCTTTGATAATTCCGGGAGAGAACTTCAGGTTTTGTTTCATTATGCAGTAAAGAGTTTCAGGTTTTGTCTTCTTCAGCTCATTTCAAGGACTTATTTTAATATAGAAAACTTTATTATTGTTGACGCTTGATTTTGGACGCCAACGACTCGCACGTGGGAAACGTTGAGCTGACTCAGGAGACACACGTGATGGATCCATGAGATTTGAATATGGAGCTGAGATTATATATTTTGTAGAAAAAATAAATAAAAGATTGGCAAGAGGGGTTTTTATAGTGGTTCGGATGCAATAAAGGACTCTTACATCCACTGTTATTTTATTTGATCTCTCCCTACTTCTATGAATTTGCCTGCAAGGCATACAAAGATTAAGAAATACAGTGTTTTTACAGAGAGAAAGAATTGAAGCTAAGACCCCCCTTCTTCGGGAAGAGGAGTGCCCATTTATTCACATTTGCACTCAATGCCATGAGAGCTTTTACAAACTGCCTTGACACATGGAAGGCTCTCGTCCATTCATCTCTTTGAAATGAGATAAAGTTTGTGAGAATATCTTTGGAGATATGGGCTTGGCAGATGGTACAAAGAGACATTAATTGTGCTGACATAGGCTTGACTTTTGAGGCATAACAGAAGCCCCCTAGTTTTTGAAGTACGTTGCACTTTAGAAACTAAAGTCTTTGATCCCTGTAGTGCGGTCTCGAAGCTGAAGAGCTTAGGTGAAATCATAGGAAGACAGATCAATCTGTTAGGAAAAGCGACCGAGAAATCATTAGGAAAACGACCAAATCATGTGAGGGCATGACCAAAAATACATTAGGAAAACGACCGAAATCATTAGGAGCGACCGAAATACATAAGAGCTCGAACTGAAATCTGTTAGGAAAACGACCAGAAATCTGGTAGGAGAACAACCTGAAAGGTCATAACGAGCTTAATCTTAGCAAAACGAGCTCAATTTGAGAGCAAAACGACCTCAGCACGAGGTCAAAAGCGACTCAAAAACAAAGCGACCTGAAGGGGAGAGGTCAAAAGCACCTCTCCTCGCTGAGAGGTCAAAACGACTGAATGAGCAAAACCACCTCAACAGAGGTCAAAACGAGCTCAATGAGCAAAAGACCTCAATCGAAGGTCAAAACGAGCTCAAAAAGCAAAACGACCTCAATTTTAGAGGTCAAAACGACCTCTCCTCGACCTGAGAGGTCAAAACGACCTAAATGAGCAAAACGACCTCAACTTGAGAGGTCAAAACGAGCTCAATGAGCAAAACGACCTCAATTTTAGAGGTCAAAACGACCTGAATGAGCAAAACGACCTCAACTTGAGAGAGCAAAACGACCTCAATTTGAGAGGTCAAAACGAGCTCTACCTAAGAGCACAAGAGATCAGCGATCTGAACACGCGATTTGAAGCTAAAGATCCGCGATCTGAAGCTGAGGATCAGGATGGCATGGGCATGCGATCTGGATCTGGCCACGCGATCGGAGAACTCTGATGCGTGCGATCTGCGATCTGGCCACGTGATTGGAGAATTCTGATGCGCGATCAAAGAATTCTAACGCGTGCGATCTACGATCTAGCCACGCGATCGGAGAACTCTGACGCGGGTTTGAGATTTGAGCACGCCATCAAGGAACTTTGATGCAGGTTCGAGAATCGGACCTGCATGGGCCACCAAATTGTTGACGCTTGATTTTGGACGCCAACGACTCGCACGTGGGAAACGCTGAGCTGACTTAGGAGACACACGTGATGGATCCATGAGATTTGAATATGGAGTTGAGATTATATATTTTGTAGAAAAAATAAATAAAAGATTGGCAAGAGGGGTTTTTATAGTGGTTCGGATGCAACAAGCGACTCCTACATCCACTATTATTTTATTTGATCTCTCCCTACTTCTATGAATTTGCCCGTAAGGCATACAAAGATTAAGAAATACAGTGTTTTTACAGAGAGAAAGAATTGAAGCTAAGCCCCCCCTTATTCGGGAAGAGGAGTGCCCATTTATTCACATTTGCACTCAATGCCATGAGAGCTTTTGCAAACTGCCTTGACACATGGAAGGCTCTCGTCCATTCATCTCTTTGAAATGAGATAAAGTTTGTGAGAATATCTTTGGAGATATGGGCTTGGCAGATGGTACAAAGAGACATTAATTGTGCTGACATAGGCTTGACTTTTGAGGCATAACAATTATATATTAGTAAGTTCGTGAATTTGACGTCGAAATTGAAGAAAGCAAACTTGAAATTCTACACACAGGGGTGGCGATGGTGTAGTTTTTTTTTTGGTGATTGCGCGTGTTGGGCTAACTTTCGTCCATCTCGACTAATCCTTAGAGAGTTAACGATCGAATAAACCCTTCAGTGGTCATCCTTATTAACAAACGAGGAGAATCGAACTCAAGACCTTTAGTAATACACCCAAGAGTCTCAATCGTCCTACCTCACCACCCATGGGTGGTTAATTGAGACAATGAATTTCGCGTACATCTCTATTTTGTTACTCTTTCATATTAATCCGACACCTAGTGTTGGTGTCGAAGTAATACCACCACCTCAACCCCAGTAGTGCCGTAGTAATGTAACAAGCCCCAACGCCATGTTGGCATTGGCAAAGTGCAACTATACTAGAACTGGTTTCTGGCATTGGCTGTTGTAACATTTGGCAGACAAGTATTCACATAATAAATTTTGTCTTTTAGTGTTAGTTAACATGCGTCAACTAGGGGTGTTCAAAAGCAATTAATCGGTTTTTTTGAACCGAACCAAGAAAAATTTCCGAACCAAAACCGAACCGTTTGGAGAGAAAACCGGTTTTTCTGTTAACCGCTTTAAAAAAGCAGTTAACCTGTTTTGAACCGATTTTTTTTTAATAAAACTTTTTTCTTAATTTTTTCCTAAATTAAATTGTAAATATAAATAATACATATCTAAATAAAAATTAAACATTCATACATATCTATTGAATGCTACTAACAATACATTAAAAATATTATTATTATTTTATTTAATATATAATATATAATATATTATATTTAATATGTAATAAATTATATTATTATTATTTTATTTAATATATGTATATATATCCGGTTCAAAAAACCGGTTTTGGTTAACCGCTTTTTATTTTTTCCCGAACCGGTAACCAAACCAAAAATTCGGAAAATTTGGTTTTTTGAATTTTTCGAACCGTAACCGAACCGTTTTTTTGATTAACCGGTTTGCCGGTTCGGTTCGGTTAGATTTTTGCATTGTTTTGAACACCCCTAGCGTCAACTGATAACATTTGAATTTATAGAAACGGTAAACAATCACGAAAAAGATGGAATACCCATTTGATTCTTTCATGGTAAACAAAGTTTTTTGCCAAGCAGTGATGAACAAACACTGTGAGATAGCATCAGTTAATCGGCTAAGAATAATTTAATTGGCTTAGATTTGTTCTTAAAATAGATTAATATATCACATAAAATTGTCTCCATTTATGTACTCATTGTTTCATACTTACATTAATAAATTGGTTCCTTTCATTCCCCATATTTTAAGCATTACAATCTCTACAATAACTAAAGCAATCCATGCATATTGAAATTTTGGGAGATTAATCGAACTTTAAAATAGCTAGTCGGCTGGTAGATCCGTTAGCTATTGGAGTTAGTTATACCTAGAAGGTCTTGTGTTTGAGTTACAGAAGACAGAAACCTACTATATTTGTCAATTCATTGGGTTTGTAGGGTGTTCTGTGACCCTAAGGATTAACCAAACTCCAATGTGGGTTTGGTCGCTTGGATACCTAAAAGAAAATAACCAGTGTACGTGGCAACAAAATGAGCAAATATCAAACTAATTCTGCATTACTTTACAAGCTTTTAACTCACAGTTATTGAGAAGTACTCCACAATAGAATTGGAATCGGAATCGGAATCGGTATATATGCATTCATCCAACTGCTGCAGCTTGTATCAATGTGTTCATATGACCTTCACCTTCCTTGTGTATAGATGCCTATGATTGACGTACGTACATTCATTCTACTGAATTTTTTTTTTATATATAGTTATTTGAAATTTATATGATTAGTTAATATGTAAGAGGAATTTGTATATGTAATATTACACGATTAAAATATAAAAGATACAGAAACCGGTATCAAGAGTTAGAGTTACATATAAAACACACATGCAGTATATATCTAAAGTAGGTTTAAAAATCATATAACCATTGAAGTTCAAAGAACGATCTAATAACAAATGAGTAATGCTACAGACACCGAAATTTTGTACCAAATGATATAGCAATTAGTCAGACGCGACCATGCTGGAGTCTTTCATGAATGAATAGTTATCCAACATTTATGGACGTCTGCCCATATTTAATGGACTCCCATTCATATTGTATGGACGGGTGTCCATTTATTATGGACGGATGCCCGTTCAAAAAATTTTAAAAGAAAAATAAGGGACGCATGTCCATCTTATATGGATGAGTGTCTATTTACAATTGATGGACGCCCTTCCAAAAAATTTAAAAAAATTTTATATTCAATGAACAGACGTCCATTTCAGATGGACGCCAGTCCATTGTTTAATTTAAGAAATTTTAAATTCAATTTGGGAGGCCCAAATTTTAGTTTAATAAAAAAATTTCTTTAAAATTTTCAATTAAAATGTTTAAAAATTTAGACCTCTTTCTCTCTTGCATTTGGTTTATAAATGAAAAAAAATGAAAATGAAAAAAAAATTTGAGAATGGACGCCAGTTTTAATTTTTCTCTTGCCTTTTCTTTATAAATGAAAAAAAAAATTAAAAATTTTGGGGAAAAAAAAATTGAGAATGGACACCAGTCCCCTCATTTGGATGGCCGTCCATCATCCAAATGAGTGGATTGACGTCCATACTTTTACTTAAAATCAAATTTATTTTTCTTTTATTTCATATAAAAATTTTATACTTTAAAAAGTAAATATTTTATATGAAATTCTATAATATGGAAGACGTCCATAGTAAAAGGACTCCTGTCCATATATTTATGGACGGGAGTCCATAACTATGGACAATTGTCCTCATAAGAGGACAGTGTCCATAAACAATCTAGGTCCAAATTTTTTTAGTTTAAACTATGAACGGGTATCCATTCTAGATGAACAATTATCCATATAATATGGACGGCGGTCCATTTCAACTGAACAGTCATCTAATAACAATGGAGGGTTACCCATATTTGATGGACGATCGTTCATTCGTAAAATATTTGTTAACGTGATATGCTCGTCTGATTCAATAAACACATCGTTTGATGTAAAAATTCGGTGCAAAGCGTCGGTGTCCATAACATTTTTCATAACAAATATATGTTATAACTTTATTACAAAAACGCATGTGTTTCTGTCCAATCACTAAACGTCACATTGACGTATGTGTATGACTTATTACATGGCCATGCAATTGGATGACTTCGTATGGAAGACTTTCTCGTCATTTCAGTAAAAAATATGAAACAGTAGCCGGGCGGCTGATATCCTGAGAATATTGCCGGCATCACCTAGAAGACCAGTTCATATTTCCTTGGATTGATTCTCTCTGTCTTTTTTAACCGACCAAAACCCACCTTTGTTTTTTATAATTTGGACGCACCCAAAGCAAAACAAATCCGATAATAATTTATTTATTTATTTATTTATGTTATATACATATAACAGGTTTAGAAAAAGCTTTGCTAAAACCAGTTTTCTCTTCATTAATTTCCATCATCAATTCAATTTCAGGCTCCAATTAACCCGAGGTGTTGGCTCGGTTCAACCTCACCACAATGTCGATGATCAGAAACTCGACTCTCTGGTTTGGTTGAGCCGCGCCAATATCGCGTGCCTTTTGCCCTCACTCTTCAAAGTTTTTTATGTGCAGATGTTCTGCTTCACCGGATTTATAGTGCAGTTAGCCTTCAGAGAAAGATTGGTAGATGCCAAGGTTAGACTCGGGGTAATTTTTTTTTTTTTTTTGTTTTTTAATGAACAATCAACTATAAGGATTGGATGCGTCTTTGTTTCCCTACTTTTGCCCTATCCTATTCTTATCATTTTCAAGATATATATTTGCTCTCTATTATAAAAATAATATTACATTTTATTTAATTGTTTGAACACCCTAAGTTTGTTAATTTAATTAAACATGAAAACAAAATTTAGAAATTTATAAAAAACACCACCACCCACCCACATTTGCTAGATTCTGGCCACTATCGCTAGAAGGTGGTCGGAATCTAGTATAATGACACACTACCAGCTAGATCTAGCTGGTAGTGCTCCAATCTAGCATTTTCTAGCCAGATCCATTGACGTCTAGATCTTTGGTCCTAGCTAGTCGTCAAAGACGGCCATATCTTTGGCCGTCGTTGACGACCAAACGCGGCTAGATCTGACCTTTTCCGGTTAGATCCACGGTGGATCTAGTTGGAAAAATGTCATATCGACGCACGACCAGTCAAATCCAACCGGTCTTGCGTCGATACGACTACTCCGACCACCCTTCGACGGTGGTGGCCAACTGCCGATATTTAATGGGTGGGTGGGAGTGTTTTTGTTAATTTTCAATGTTTTATTACAGAGTTGTTTAGTAAATTAACAAACATAGGGGAGTATTTTTGTTAATTTTTAAATCCTATCTCGTAATAATCACCCAACTCTTAGGCTCCGTTTGGTTCATTATTCTAATACTTTTTAAAATAATAGTTTGAAAAAAGTAAAATTGGATGTGTATTATGATGTAGGATTTTGAAACTAACAAAAATACCCCCTATGCTTGTTTATTTACTAAACACCCTTATAATAAAATATTAAAAATTAACAGAAACACCCCCAACCCATCCATTAAATACTAACAGCTGGCCACCACCACCGAAGGGTAGTCAGAGTCGCCGTATCGATTCAACCGGTCGTGCGCCGATATGACATTTTTTGGCTAGATTTACGGTGGATATGGTCGGAAAAGGAAAAGGCGTGATCATTGACGGACGATCTCGGCCGCATTTGTCGTCAATCGACGCCCAAAGATACTACCTGCGTTGATGGTCAATGACCAAAGATCTGGTTGTTGATGGCCAGATCTTTAGCAGGAGATCTGGCCTTTTCCGGTTAGATCCACTGTGGATCTAGCTGGAAAATGCTAGATCGGCGCACTATCGGCCAGATTCAGCACGGTAGTGCACCATTATACCAGATTCTGGTCAGCTTCCGATGGTGGTGGCCGGAATCTGGTAAATGTGGGTTGCTGGGGTGTTTTTGTCAATTTTTAAAATAAAAATTGAGGGTGTTTAGTTAAATTAACAAATTTAGGGGTTTAAAAGATTTTGAGAATAAGAGAACCAAAGACCAATTTTCTGTTTAACTTTATTGAGAAAACCAGAATAATATTTTAAAGAGTGTACCAAATGGAGATTTTTTCAAAAATACTATCCAAAATATTAAAACAAACGCACCCAATATTATTTTTAACAAAATGATACATTTGTCTTATCTAAAACCTTCGATAAGACGAACACTACCGTCTTTCTAATATTATTCTTTCTTGTATCAATTGTGTAACGTGTAGATTTTACAATACAAGAACAGAAGTGTTCTTCTTTAGGGTTTGCTTGGGAGTTTTTTCTTCACTGGTTTTGGGGGTTTTTAATTAGACTGGTTTTGAGGTGTTTAAAAACCCCCACTTGCCAGATTTTTAATAGAGTTTGGTTTTGGTCTTTAAAAACCCCCAAAACCAGTGTAGTGTATTTTTGAGGGGTTTATAAAACACCCCAAATCGGAGTGTTTTGACTGGTTTAAAACTTTTATCCCCAAAAAACCCCTTTCCACTCCCTTTCAAATCGCATTCTTTGTTCACTTCTTTGCGCACACTGACGCTCACTTCTCTCTAGCACAAATCTCTCTTGTTCACTTCTCTCAGCACAAAAACAAAAATCTCCGTTGCCGCACGAAGTGAGTGAATGGTTTTAATTTCTTGCACACAACTCGTTTGAGTTTAATTAGATTTGGCATCAACCTTTCCCCTCTTTCTTTGCTCTGTGAATACAAGAGATAACGAGCCAAGAATTTTGGCCGCCACTTCGCAATCCGCAAGACCAAGAGCCTTCTAATAACTGTAAAAGTGGGGAGAAGATGGTACAGTTAGCATTAATGGTGCACTCTTCTTCTTGTTAATAAACTGGGAAATTAAAAGATTAACTTGTTGAGAGGATCTTTACATGTCTTGAGTAACATTAAAAGCTCTTGTCTTTGTTTAGATTAATCATTGAAGTGGTGGAAGTGAAAGTTAATTTATGTGGCCTGAAAGATAAATAATTCAAATAATATTTTATAATACAAGTTTCACATTCTCTCATTCCCATTAAATACATTATCATTTACAAGTATTTGCGCATGCTAATTTGTCTGTGATAGGGAGTCTGGTTAAACATGCTTTACGAGATCTGATGCAGATTTTAAGGGAGAGATTAACTCGTTTTCAATGACGCAAAAAGAGAGAAGTCAATTATATATATATATATATATATATATATATCCAGAAACTTGAGCATACAATAGAAAAGATTCGCACCATTTTCAACGCCTCTCAAGCAAACCACAACTTTGTAATGACACCTTTTTCACAAGATTGAGTAGCTAAAAACATGCAAGTCAAATTTATAACTTCAAAGTTAATTAAGCAAAAGAGAGAGTGTTTTAATTTTATGGGCATTTATGTAAATTTATCATTTAAAAAAAATGTCAAAACCGTTAGAAAATAAACTCTCAAGCACAAGTTGGGTAATTTAAAAACCGCTACTAAAAACCCCTCAAAACTGCTACGGTGGTTTACCCTCAAAACCGCTACGATGGTTTATCCTCATAACCGCTACCCTAAAACTCCCAAGCAGACCCTTAGACAAACAATATTTGTTGTGGAGTAAATATCTTTTCGAAAACGAGTGACACATCAAACATGGCGTATAATATTATCCTGTTTTGCTTTATATGTTTTGTGAAAACAATTTGGTAGAGAAAGTAGATGAACAGTTTTGTTAGCTTGGCATGAAATCTCTGCACATTTCTGTAAGGATTTTGTTTTATTTTTTTTTGGTATAACAGAAATTCCATACTTTTTGTCATAACTCCGATATGGTAGTTCGCACTTCGCAATTAAGTAGACAAGACTTATAATGAGCAAACGAAACCCATTTGCGAGCAGATCAATTGCGAACTACCGTGTCAGGGTTGTGAGAAAAAATTTGTAAGATTGGGTTGTAAGTTTAGTATTACCATCATCTAATCATGTAATTAACACCCAAAGGTTTGGCTTTATGCAGAGGCGGATCCAGCCTATTTTCATGGCCCACCCTCAATTTTATTTTAAAAAATACTAATATATATAATTTCTGGATTTTGGCCCACTCTAACAAAAATATTAATAGACAAAAACATTAATGTGTAATTAGTTTTTTTTGGCCCACTCTAACAAAAATTTCTGGATCCGCTACTAGCTTTATGAGAGGGTGGCAAAGTCCCGATTCGAGTTCCTTGTGACCCGGCTTAAAAATCCTGATTCAATCTATCAGGATTTTTTATTTATCCTAATAAAAAAAAAAATAGATTAAACGTAGTAGTTGGATTTACCCAGAGAAAAATCTGTAACTGCAAGCTGAAATTAGGGTTTCCATATCCAGAGATAACAGGAACAAACTCAACTATCCCTGAAAAAAAAAAAAAAAAAGAATCAATTCTCAAACACTATATATAATAGTAAAACCACTCGGAGAATCACAAAAAAAATGGACTCCAAGCTTTTAATTTTGTTACGTTTTGTTGTATTGTGTTCATGGGTTCATGTGGGTTTTTCCAGTGACTTGATGAGCCAGGGTGATGGTGGTTCAGGTTCAGGTTCAGGTGATGCGACGTCGTGTATAAAGAGTCTTATGCCATGCAAACCCTTTTTGAAATCGGGTACGGCACCGAGGTATTGCTGTGTGCCATTGAGGGAAATATTGTCGAAGGATGTTGCATGTTTGTGTAATGTGTTTCACAATCCTGAGATCTTGAAGTCGTTTAATGTTACACTGGATGAAGCTCTTAAATTTCCCAGAGCTTGTGGTGCTAACGCTGATATTTCAAAATGCAAGACTGGTAATTAAGAACCCTCCCTTGATGATCTTCCATGTCTTCTCTGGTGCCATTTTGATCTTCCATGTCTTCTTCTTTGTTATATAATTTCCGTTTTCATGAACTGACTGACTCTATCTTGTTTCTTTTGTGATCTCTAAAGCATCCTCGCCTACACCGTCTTCAGGTGAGTTTCTTCTCGTCAATATATTTCCCTCCTATAATTAACCTAAATTTCTGCATAAACTTTAATGGTTTTCTTTTGTGCTTGCTTCATGTATAGGGCCTCCATCATCAAACAACAGTTCAGGTAGTCCACCTTCAAATAGTGCAGCAGTACCTCAGATTGCTAAATTCGGATTGATTTCTTTTGTTGTTGCTTTGTGTTTTTCTTCGCTTTAGGTTCTACTGTTCTCATTCATTTTTTAATAAGAACATTTACCTGAAACTTGCTTCTTAATTACGTTTTAGCCATTTATGCAGGAGTACAACATTTTTCCAATGAACATGATAAAAGGTCAATTTTCATTCGTATTAACAACCAATTTCTCGACAAGGGCATTTAAGTCATTTACTTCAAAATAAAAGATTGAAAAAGAGATTATATAAAAAATTACAAATTGAAGGTGAAGGTGAACTCCATAGATAAAACAATTCCTTCAATTATATATGCGAAAACTACCTTGAAATTTCTCAAAGGGGTGACATTGTTAGTTTTCAAAACTTGGGAGGGTAAAATTAACCCATAAATAGGAGGGCATTTAAGTCATTGAAAGATCGAAAAAGAGATTATAAAAAAAAAAATTACAAATTGAAGGCGAAGGTGAACTCCATAGATAAAACAATTCCTTCAATTATACATGCGAAAACCACCTTGAAATTTCTAAAAGGGGTGACATTGTTAGTTTTCGAAACCTGGAGGGTAAAAATGGTTAAGCCATAAATAGAAGGTTATGAAAATTAACTCTCCCTATTAAAATAAAGTTTGTAAAAACCCAGACAGAAGTTAATCAAAGGGGTGACATTGTCAGTTTTTAAAACTAGGAGGCCCTTGTGAAGAGTCAATAATAAACGTGCAAATTTACGAGCATCTGAATGCGGTGGCCGTACGAAAGTAGAAAGAAAACGGCAACCGTAAGCATATTTACTCAGAAATGAATTTCGGCAACTAAAAGGACCGATTGGGCTACAAAAAGCCCATCAGTGACGCGTTGCCTTTACGAAAAAACTGAAACTTACAGAACTGAAGCGACTGAAATGGACAAAACCGCGCAACTGGAACAGAAAATAGTACAAGAGAGCTCTGTTGAGCTTTTTGTGAAGAAATTTAGTACAGAGTGAGAAGAGGAAGGAAATATAAGAAGGGGCTATTTATAGTGTGCTTTTGGAAACCCTAAATTTCCATACGTGTTTTTTGATGGGCTTTTTGTAGGACTCAAATGGGCCTTAATTATGCAAAGAAATGTTTCAAGAAAATTATGAGTTTTTTTTTGAAGTAAAATTTATAATTTATGGAAATAACTAAATTTTAAGATCAATATTCCAATAATATTAAGAAATAATGCTACTCATTTAATAAATATATCCTAATATTATCGTATGTAAAAAAAAAAAACTATAATTTCGTAAAATATATAATAATATCAAATAATATATACATGTAAAAAATTTAGAATAATTCTTAAAATGTATAACATTATCGTGATTTTTAGTGGAATATAACAAATATAATTACGAATATAAGAGATATAACGAAATAAACTTGATAATAAGTCAAGTCATTTTTTGAAATTTGAAACATAAATAATCAAATATAACACACTAGTGCATGTCTAATTTGTTGTAATTAATGTCACTCATACAATCGTTTTATTGTCTTGAATTACGACATTTAAATATTAAAAAATATAGTATAGTTCTTGTCACCGTTTAATGGTATAATAGTTAAGGTCAAATTAAATTTACCATTTTGTTTTTATTATTTTATTTTATTTTATTATATTGTTCACAAATTAAGAAGCCCTAAAATTGTTATTATAATTGCCCTAAAAATTCCACAAAGTCATAAAGATGAGCCACAAAAAAAAAAAAGCATAATTTATTTTAAACATAATTTACAAATTAGTACAACAAAATCACTTTTCATTACATTTTGGCCCCCCATAGGACTCGAGTTCAGAAATCAAATGACAGAGTAAAGATGGCGGCAGCCTCCATCTCCAAAACCCTAACGAAGTGTCGTAGTGTTGGAGGTCGTGATCCCCTCTTTTATCTTTCAAGGTATAAGCTTAGGGATGGGCTTCCGCGAGCCTTCTCTAACTCTAACTCTGCCTCTGAATTTGCTTCTTCAACCGGGGGAAAGTCAGAGAAAGGGTCGAGAACTTTGTCAAAATGGTTGTTGTTTTTGCCTGGTGCTATCACTTTTGGCCTTGGAACTTGGCAAATTTTTCGAAGGCAAGATAAGGTCAAGTTTTTCTTCATTCATCTTTATTTATTTCCATAATTGCAATCTGAATCTTTGGATTTCTTTTATTTATTTATTTAAACTGTACTAAAACTGTGTAACTTGACGTTTAAAGTAATATTTATGCATTTATCAAGGTGGGGTTTTTTCATTTTGTGCAAACTTTAATGGACAAAGAAAAAGTTGAAATTTTTAATGATGAAGATGTTATGAGGGCTTATAAATCACTAGGTCAGTATGATATATTTGCTAATGTCATTTAAAGCTCAAAAAGAAAAAAAAATGATCATAGGTTGGTTCAGATAAATGCTCATCCATAAGCATCCGAGGCTCATGGTGGCATGTCGCCATTGTGTCATGAGACTTTGTCATGGTTTGAGACTGATTTTGACATCCGGACATGCTCGAGATGCGATTTTCAATTGAATTGTATTAGATAGATGAATTGGAAGCTTAAGCCAACATTTACTTTCTCAGATTGTCTCTAATTGAGGTTTTGCTACAATGCTTTCGGATGCTTATATGCCTTGCTTCGAGAAAGGGAAGAAAGACAATTATTTTTATTCATTCATGTAAACCTTTGAGATGTATTAAGTAAAACACTTTTTTTCAGTTACCATGTTTATGCAGTGTAGTTTTTTAAGTATGGCCTCTGGGGACTGCAGAGTTTTTTCGTTGAATGGAAAATAGTAATGGATAATGTTTTACACATACAGATACAAATGTTGGAATATAGACGGAAGAGGCTGGAAGCTGAACCTTTGAAGTTAAATATCTTATCACCTTCAACTGAAAATGTGGATTCTCTGGAGTTTAGGAGGGTGATATGCAAAGGCGTTTTTGATGAGGAAAAGTCAGTGTATGTCGGTCCACGCTCTAGAAGCATTTCCGGAGTGACTGAAAACGGCTACTATGTTATAGCACCTCTGATGCCAATCCCCAACAACCCTGAGAGGTATGTATATGTTGGTTTTATTCCTTTAGTTGTACGGTTAGCCCTATATAACTGATTTCTATAAAAAGTTAGCATCCTTGCTTTTCTTTATAAGCCATTAAGTTAATTGACAGTTTATTTGTTTAAAGTACGTGTGATTTCATTCATATATTTATATACTAATTTCACTCATATCAGGAATGCTTTAGAGACAACTGCTTTTGAGTGCTCAAGGGTTCTACTTTATTTTTAAGGAAATATATATCTTCTTATAAGTTATTCAAGAAAACTTAAATTCACTGAAGTTTTTGAGGAAGTTTATCAAGTCAGTGCTGTTGAGATAGATTGTGTCATAGACTTCGCAGTGTTGATCAAGCGTCATGTTTCAGTATACAAGCAGTATAGACTTCTAATAGCATAGAGAAAGGGCTCATGATTCTTCACTCTAAACATTTTTATTTGTCCTTATCACAATTATGTTAATACTAAATTTTGTGTCCGCTTTGGTGTTTTTGACTAATAAATAGGATAGATTTTCTGTTCCTTTTCAGATGACATTGTAATCAGTATGTTCTTTTAGTGTGCAGTCTCCTGTCCTGGTCAATAGAGGATGGGTTCCGCGTAGTTGGAGGGACAAGTCTTTGGAAGATTCACGAGACCATAAGCAGCCTTTAAATATAGCACCCCCCTCCGCACAACAAAATGAAAGAATTTCTTGGTGGAGGTTTTGGTCAAAGAAGCCTACGACGGTTGAGGTTATTTCTTAGCCTCGTATGATATGTTTTGTCTTCATATATGCAAGTTTGAAGAAAAATTAATTATTCTAGTGATCTACAGGATCAAGTCCCTGATGTTGCCCCTGTAGAAGTTGTTGGAGTAATTCGTGGAAGTGAGAAGCCTAGCATATTTGTACCAGCAAATGATCCAAGCTCTTGCCAGTGGTTCTATGTTGATGTTCCTGCAGTTGCTCGTGCTTCTGGGCTTCCTGAGAACACTATATACATTGAAGACATCAATGAAAACGTCAATCCAAGCAACCCTTACCCTGTTCCAAAGGATGTTAATACCTTGATTCGCAGTTCAGTGATGCCACAGGACCATCTAAATTATACATTGACCTGGTATGCTTGTTATATCTTTTTTATCTTCAAATTTGAAATTGCACTGAAAGAACTTACCTCTCAGATTTATGCTATTAAGCATGTTATATGATATATTTATATTATTTTTGAGCAGGTATTCTCTATCTGCTGCCGTTACATTCATGGCTTACAAGAGACTGGCGCCAAAAAAGACCCGGAGGTAGCAACTCTTTACTATAAGATATTTGGCCTTTCCAATTCAATTTGACATTCAATGTTGCATAATAATTAGATTCACAATAATATTTGAGCTATAGAATACATTTACCTTCGGCATTTTCCTTCTCGAAGTGAAATTTTTTGTATGTTAGCATCGTTAAGCTTTTCATCACTGCCAACATAGCTGAACTGGAAAATATTTCCTGTTAAATGTAATCAACTGGTTTCTTAATCAGCCTAGCTGATATGGTCACACAGTGGCGATGGATTCATATTTGAAGGAAATGATGTTATCTTGATTTAGTTTTCATCAATAGTTTGTCATTAGCTAAGAATTTCAATGTCATATTTCGAAAATTGGGAGACGGATGTTGTTAGTTTCCAAAACTGAAGCGGTGAGGTTGTCTTTATACTTAAACCCTAAACTCTAAACTCAAAACCGAGTTTAATTTCAGCCTTTTGGTTTCAGAAACTAACAATATCAATGCAATTTCCAAAGTTAGACGTTCAAGCATTGTTAGTTTCTAAAACCAAGAGAATGAGATTATCGTCGTGTCATAGATCGAGGGCGACAATGTAATGTTCCCCTCTAAAGAGTGGCTTGAATTGAATTATTAAGCTTGTAGATGAAGCTGGATTAGTGTATTATCTAAATTTTGTTTGAGCTTGATTGCTTGAATTAGACAAAGAGCAGGAATTTCCTCAGATAGAGAGAGAGAGTAAGAAATAATTGTGACATATTTGGAATATTATTATTATTATTAAGGAAAGTGCTTCCTACTTCAATGCTACAAACTTAAAACTTCATTTTATAAGTGCATAAAGAATTGATTTTTTCATCAACTTTTCAATGAAATTTGTTATTTTTATAAATATTTTTTCCTATTTAATTTAAGTCTTAATCAATTTTATGTTGAAATTATAAAACATGTAAAATTTTTAACTTCAAATAAACATATTTTATAATAGCAAAAGACAAAGACATTTAAAATTTTTTAATCGAAATGTACGTAAGTTGGTTTAGTTATCTCAGTTAAAATATATATATATATATATCCATTTTATAAAATTATTAAAAAGGTTAAAAATAAACCCCAAAGTATAATAAAATAATAAAAAAACATCGAAAGTTTTTTATATAACAAAAATACCCTTATTATTAGTAAATTATTAAAATTTAATCCTATTAAGAGTTTGTAAATATTATCAAATTGTTATTTTACTGTTTATTTTAATATTTAAAACTTGATGGAATGAATATTTTTAAAATTTTGTAGAGATTTTGTTAGTTCATACTTAAAAGAAGATTAACGTCATTAACCTTTATTTTAAAAATTTGTTTATTTGTACTGGTGTTGGGTAACGTTACCCCCAAATCCCATTCACGGTACCATAACTATGTAAATATCGAAAGCGAAAACCGTAGCAGATAAAACGAGCGTGATTGTCGGCGAACGGAGATCCGGCAGGCAGTACTCGAACTCCAACTGACATACAGACAAATATGTAATGGGTCCCACCATGTTGCATGTCTGCCACGTCAGATGCCTGGCCTTCCACGTTTATTCCTTATTTTTTATTTATTTGAATCAAGACTCAGTCCGTTAGATTGACTGAATCATGATTTGACAGACGGATAAGGGTACAGATATCAAACCCCAAGGATTGGCCGCTTGCAGTAAGGGTCGCTCCCTTAATTAATTTTGGAAAAATGATAGACTTACCGACTTGTGTGTATCAATTTTGTGCATCGAATAATATGGTAAAATCCTGATCGTTGATTAATATTAACTGATAATAAATAAATTATCAGGATTGTGTTACATTATTCGGTGCACAAAATCGGTACACACCAGTCGGTAACTGTAGCATTACTCATTAATTTTTGGGTTCTGAGAAGTGATCCAGACGTGTCATCGGGTTGGTCGATTAAACAGGTTTAACCATACGATCAAATTATAATGTCATCATACTGATATCAGTGTGATACGTTCTTTTGATATTAACATAATGTATAAAAAATAATAAAAATATGGTTTAACTATGTTCAAACTAGGTTATTTAATATTTTCAGTTTTTAAGTCGAACTGACCTGGCTCAATCACCAGTTCGATTCAACCGGTTGAATTGGTCGAACCGGATTAAGTTTTAAAATTATATCCCAAAGATTAATTGAGGTACGTGCAAACTGACTTAGATATTACAATAACGTTACCTCCATAAAATCTATTCGTTTTATTGAAAAATAGCTTTTAGCAAAATCACATGGGGTAGAAGTGATAATAGAGAAAAGTTTAAGGACTTATATGTAATCGGCTAAAATGAGTTAGTTTATCCCACGTTGAAAAGGAATAAAAAGCGAAAAACTTTTGGGGCCTATATATAAGGACCTAAATCAGTGTTAATTGTATCCCAATATGTAATTCTATTATACTTCTTTTTGTTTAGGATTTTTTCTTTAAGGACTCTTTAGTTTACAAGTTTTGTTGTATCTTTCCTTTGTTTTGGATATTTGTTGTATTACCCAAAAGTTTGTAATTTTGTTTGGAGATAGTAAAATTTTTTTTTGTAACGCCTAAGGACGTAGATTTTAATATCGAACCTCATTAATTTCTTATATTCTTTATTTTTATATTTAATTTTGATAATTTATTTATGCTTTACTATTTGTGTTATTATTATATTTAATAAACTAGCGTTAAAGTTTTTGTTTCCGTTGCTCAACACGTTTCATATCTAAGAATTGACTTATCACGATTTTACAGTCAGATAAGAGGTAACGTTATGCACTAAGTAACAGAGGCAAATCCCAAAAACTAAAAAAGTCCAAAGACTTGACTTAAGGAGCCCAATCATTAGCCCAAATAACAAAAATTTACAATCACACCCCCGTCAATTTCACAACTCTGCAAACTTCAACCATGGCCTTTGCCTTTCTTTTCTCTTTCTCTATCCCTCCCAAACCCCCGTTTATTTAATGCCTTTTTTCATTTTGCCCCCTCTCCTTCTCATATGGCGATCGTCACCGGTGACCGTTACCTCGAAAAGCTCGTCAGCTTCATCGACCGCCAGGCCGGCCCCTTGCTCGAAGGATCCATCGTCTTGAAACTCAACCCCGTTGGTCTCCACTACGTCCAGTCGCGGCTCGAGGCCCTGCGCGAGCTCGAGCTCCTGCTCGCCGGCGCTCCGGTTGATTACCTCCGCGCTTATGTCTCCGACCTCGGTGACCACCGCGCCCTCGAGCAATTGCGTCGCATTTTGAGGCTTTTGACGTCTCTTAAAGTCGTCTCCATTCTCCCTCCACCTGCGCGGGATCCTACGCGCATCTCGCTGCTGCCGTTTGGGAGATTGAAGGTTCTCGAGCTCCGTGGCTGTGACCTCTCCACTTCCGATGCCAAAGGCTTGCTCGAGTTGAGACATACTCTCGAGAAGATTATTTGTCACAATTCTACTGTGAGTTCAGCTGCTTCAATTAATGAATGAACTAACCAAGTTGAGTTTAATGAGATTTAAAATTTTAATTTAATTTTGTTAATTTTTAGAATGCATTGCGGCATGTGTTTGCCAGTAGAATAGCGGAGATAAAGGAGTCGCCGCAGTGGAATCGATTAGGTTTTGTTTCGTGTGCGTGTAACCGTTTGATTTTGATGGACGAATCGCTGCAACTTCTGCCGGTCGTTGAAACTCTTGATTTGAGTCGAAACAAGTTTGCCAAGATTAATAATCTTCGTAAATGTACCAAACTCAAGCACCTCGATCTCGGTTTCAATCACCTCAGATCAATTACAGGCTTCAGTGAGGTTCAAATCACATTCAAAATTATTGAATATTGCCTTAATTTGCAGTTTAAACTTAAGTATTGTTGCTCAACTGAATTCAGTTTGGTTGGATTTTAAAGTTTGATTCAAAATTGGTCAGATTTGGTGTTGAATAAGTGGCTGCTGGAATGAAATGCTATCATTTGTAGGGATAAACATAATTATATTTTTTGTAGGCAAATCACTAGACTTGATTATATGTAGGGCTTGTTTTATGATTTGCTGCTATTTGTTGTATGCTGTAATTTGTTATTTGGGTATTGGTTATGGACCGATATTTGTGTGTTGTTGGATTATGCAGGTCTCCTGCCATATTATTAAGCTTGTTTAGAGGAATAATGCATAATGCATATTGCTTAACTTGTAGTTTATACTTAAGTATTGTTGCTCTACTGAATGCAGTTTGGGTGAATTATCGAGGTTGCTTTGTAATCTGTCAGATTTGATGTTGGATAAGTGGCTGCTACAATGAACTGCTGTCATTTGTAGGGATAAACATAGTTATATTTTTGTAGGCAAATCACTTGACTTGATTTTATTTGGACCTTGTTTTGTGATTCACCGCTATTTGGTGTATGCTGTAATTTGCTATTTGGGTATTGGCTACGGACTGATATTTGTGTATTGTTGGATTATGCAGGTCTCCTGCCATATTGTTAAGCTTGTTTTGAGGAATAATGCTCTTACTTCATTGCATGGGATTGAGAATTTGAAGTCACTTGAAGACCTTGATGTTTCCTACAATGTTATTTCCAATTTTACGGAGCTAGAGTTTCTTACAGGCCTTTCATCTTTACAGAGATTGTGGTTGGAGGGAAATCCATTATGTTGTTCTCGATGGTATCGAGCACAAGTGTACAGTTATTTCACCTATCCAGAGAAAGTAAGGATTTGTTTATATTTACTTTTCCCAGGTCTCTACATTGTTCTGTTCTTACTTTTGCAGTGATAACATTTGCATCCTCTTGTAGTGTTTGGAGGGGGCTTATTAAAGAATTTCTTTTTGGGGGTTTTGTTTGAAGAATTGAGTCATCAAAGTATAATATTTGAAGTCTGAACTGCATAATTAAATACCGAGCTTTATAGTCTGGCTAGACTTACATTACTTTCCCTTTCTGTTGTGTGCCGAACTAGTTGAAATTAGATGACAAGGAAATCAGCACAAGAGAATTTTGGAAGAGGCAAATTATAATTGCAAGCAGGCTGAAGCGACCTGCGGCCTTTGGATTCTATTCTCCTGCAAAAGGTGATGCTGATGGTGAAGGGAATGACAACAGAAAAAGGGTGCGTTATTTTAATAGGGACTTTTCCATATTAGCTTTTTATGTCAGAATGCTCTTTATATATGTGTATATACATATTTTGCAATTTGCTAGGACTATGAATATTATATATAAGGAAAAAGTAGATATAGACAAGCTCTTTTAAATGTGTTTATACGTATGGATGCAGCCCCTGCACCTGGCCTTGGGGTCTGATGCTTTGGGTTTGCGGAGCACTTGCTTAGATCCTTTAAGTGTATGCTAAGGGAAATAGCCTCAAAGTTTAGTGATTTTTTTATTTTTGGGAATTAAGCATTCCTAACTATTATATGCATATATCCATTGCATATATCAGTTTCTTAGTTATCAGTGTTCATATAGATGGTTATGAAATCTGATTGTACTTTTGCAGAAAAAGGCCTCTCGTCTTGCTGCTATTGAAAGTGAAGAAGAGAGCACATATGTTAGTTCTGACCAAGGGTCTATTTCATGTGATAATGAGATTCAAAACAAAGAGGAGACTCCCATGTCTGATGATGAAATCGAAATAGTTGATTTGATGAATAAAGTGGAGCATATGAAGAAAGAGCGTTCTGTTCTATGGTTACGCGAATTGAAAGAATGGATGGATCATTCTTCTGGAAATTTACTGGATGCAAGTACTTTGAATTCAAGGAAAGAAGATCATTTGAAGAATAAGAAGAGCCAGAGGCATTTTGCTGAAAGTTCAAAATATGTCTCAGACTCTGTTCATGCTTCTGGAGACGAGAGTAGTACAAACGTTTTAGAATCTGATAATTCCTTTGTAGATATGCCCATGGGTTTGCACACTCATCAATATTTTGACCATATTGGTTCCCTTGGGATAACTGGTGAGGGGTTTCTTTAACAGGGATGGGGAGAATGGACTTGAGACAGGAGCATCACAAACCTTCTCTACATGAAGGGGTTGGCACTGTTTCCAAGCAATCTAAAAGCTCCTATCCCTGATATATTTACTATTCAAGGTCATAGGATGGTGGAAAATGTTAGTGGGTCTCCATTGACTTCAATAGATGACATCACAGATGCTCATTCCTCATCTGCTTGTCCTGGATCTCCACCACATTACCAAGTGGATATTCTGCATCGTCGGCACAATTTGGTTGAGGAAATTTTGCAAATATCTGCAGATTCCTATTCCTTGGCTTCATCTGATAGTAATACTAGCTGCAGTGATGATGATTCCTGCAGAGACGGGCCATCAATGCCTGAAGTTGATCAGTCTCTTAACCATGAAGATGTGTATAGGGACTGATAAAGGGCATTCTTCATCTAACCTGTTTAAGGGTCATGATTATGGACATTTAAATGACATTGATCATGTGAGAGAAAATGGCGTAATCAATAATTCGTCTGCTGGTCCTAATGATGATGAAGTTGCTCATTCCAGTCAACCAAGAGGCTGATTGGTTGGAAAGGAAAAAAAGAAAGAAACATAGAAAAAGAGTTATTTCTCTATTTGAGGAACAGACTATGGTTGGTGAGGTAGAAGAATCACAAAAATCAAATGGCAATTTGGATACTAGTGGAGCTGGTTTCGAAAATGAACAAGGAAAGCAAATCTTTGCTTGGAGTGATCTTCAGAAAGCTACCTACCAGAAACAGACCCAGGAAATTGCTATTTCAACCCCTTCAATTGATAATTCTGGAAGATCTTCTGTGGCCAAATGCTCATATCTAATGGGAGATGATTTTGTTGAAGACTTCTTTAATAAAAATGTTGCTGATTCCAGAAGTCATGAAACTTGTAGGCAGTATATGTTTTGCTGTATGCTTGAGCAAGATTCCATGTACAGAGAAAGGTAATTACTGTAATTAATTAGGCTGGGGATTTTTTTTAGCTGATGTGCGAAAAGAAAATGATCACCATTTTACATGCTAAATTTACAAACTGTTTGGTGATGGTTGATGTAGATTATCAATACTTCAGGATTTTGTTGTGTGAGATCGTATTGATTATTTATAAATTTCATGTTTGATTTAATATGGTGTAACTTTTTTTGCCTTTTTGAATGTCCTGTATATTAATTGCAGTATTCGGAAAAAAAATTGTGTTGCTTCCCTGTTTCTGTTCTTCAAGCTCATCTGTTATGTCATCTAGGTTAAAAGTCTTCAATTTGCAGCGTACTTGGAATGTAAATGAAGTTGCCATCTTATGCCATTCTGAAGTTTCTTCATTTAGGTAGTACCTAGGAAATGTTCATTTTCTTCCTTTTCTATCTTGATCTTTTAATGAGTTAGACTACTTTTTGCCTAAATGTACAACTGATAGGATCATATTTTCACCTAATTGCTAAGAATTGCCATCTGTTTGTATTTATGGATATGGATTTGGAATTTCTGTGGGAGGTGCAATATTGTTACCTAATTGCTGACTATTGAAGTTCTAAGATTCAATGATATGAGGCTTGCTTTCCATATATCAAACCTGTGCCTTTCAAGATTTTTACTGAATTTGTTCTCTTATTACTGATTGAGCATGTCATTCTATATTTTCTTTCTGGAGGTTTTCCACACCTGTTTTTTCATTGGTTATATTTAATAGGTCCTTAGAATTGAAAACAATTCTTGGTATTGACAGTTATTAAAATTCATTTGTTGAGCTATTTGCTATCTTTTGCATATTCTCTCTCTCTCTTTTTTTTTTTCTTTTCCTTTTCTTTTTTTCTTTATCATCTTTATTTTCAATTTCTATGCAGAGAAGTAGCCATTATAAGTAGCAGCAAGAACAAGTTGTATGTGTTGCTCTTTGGTGTCTCATTTGATGGATCAGGTTGATTACGAAGTCATTTCTGAATTTATCTGATTTGTTCTTAATGTTGGCAATTTGGACGTTTTTGTGCTTGCAATTGAACCTCATGATGCTGAAGTTATCAATGGTCTTTTACAGCGACTACCTTAAGTTTACTGGGTTGCCACAAGATTGAAGATGTTAGAGAGGTGTTATTTGGTCTAGGACTTCAGGTTGTGAGGTTAGTCATTTCTGGTACTTTTGGCTATTCAAGTAACTGATCACTCCTCTAAAACTGTCTCCTCTTACATGATTCGGTTAGGGTTTCAACTGAGACTGGTGCCGCATACCTGTTTGTGACAAGGAGCATTGAAAAATCAAGGCAACTACTTAGTACATTGCAAGTTCTTGATTTAGTTCCAACAAATGATAAATGCTCCTTAAGAAGGTGATCTATCTCTATCCTCACACTCATTTGAAACTCAATACTGGGTTTATTCTTCCTCTGTGTACATGTATGTTGGTATCGTGTACTTAAATTTGAATTTAATAACTGCTTGACAGTTATATATTGTTTTGTTTTTCTTTGTTATGATAGACTGGGGTTTTGGAAATTTAAATGGCAGTTTGGAGCAGGTTCAGGTTGAGTTGTTTGAGAAACATATATGTGGAGGTTCACAAGTGAGCATATTCCAATATTCTATGTTACTCTTTTGGTGCAGTGCTAATGAAGGTATACTTCTCACAAGTTCATCTTGATTATGATTTCGTATGTCTAATAGGCTAAAGATCCTGTGCACATGTGACTTGGTTTTGTCTTGGTTTTCTGCTGAAAGGGAGCATTATTCTTTTTTGTCTCCTTTGGACATTAGTTGTGCTTGAGTGATGGGGGATAGGGTTGGTCAGTCCTGGTTTAAAGAATTTATTTTCTTTTACTTTTTTTTGGTACAAAAGGGCAATACAAGTTTGTGTAAATTGCAACTCAGTTTAGAAGCTAGTTACTTTTTTATTTTTGACTTTCAAAGCTATTCCTTCTTGTATTCTCTAATACTTAAATTCCCATGCTTCTAAACAGAGGGGTTATGGCTTGCAAGATCACTGTTTCTGATTGGAGGGCATATGCTTGTCTGCTCGGAGGACCTTATGCAGTTCAGCTCTTTTTCAGTGGATGCTTCTTCCCCTCCATATTACTCACTTCATCTATGTTGCCCGTTGATGCCGTGTCTGAGATGGTAACTTAAACTCTTATCCTCATTCATTAGTATCTTTTTTATACACCATAAATTCTCCGATCCAATAACAAATAAGATATCACTATAATGATAACCATTTTGAAAGTAAAGCGGGCTCTGTCTTTAGCGTACATTTGATGCCAGTCTTAAGTGGAGAAACATTATCTTTATAAGTTGTAAAAGGATTATCTTTGTTTTCTAATTTTCTGAGGGGAAAAAGAATTTCTATAGATTCTTTGTAGATTGGCCTTGAGAATGTGCTCTATTGTAACTACCCTAGAGGTAGTTGTTTGAAGTTCAATTGGCTTGGGAGTTTAATTCATCAAGGATAAATATGAGATGCAGGAGTGGCTTTTGGTTTGTGTCCTGTTAAGAGATGCTATAGTTGCAGATTGATTTGATACTGATCAAAATTTTGAAGTTTATGGCTTGCCGTGGCAATAGGCTTGGGTGATTTGGTTTTGGCTTTGACAGAAGTCTAAAAGAACTGAATGTCGCGGATTGTTATGTTGCATGATATTTATATCGATATATTTGAAATACGGTTTTTTTTCAGGTCATTGAAGCAAGGGAGAGTTGTGTGACCTTAGCTGTTGAATGTGCTACATCAGATTTTTGCCTCTCAGCCACCGCCTGCAATGAAGTTGCCGCAATTCACAAGAAAAAGACATCCACTAGTTCTCAAATTTGGAAGCTCAAATGGTTCTCCCAAGAGAGTCTATCAAATTTTGTGGCACTTTTGAAGGCAATGCATGCAGGGAAAAAACAGTCTCCATTGCTCGTAAGATGCATGTCATGAAGCCTTTTCGTTCTTGTTTTTGCTAGTTCATATTCATTCTATTCTTTTCGCTTGGGCTTTTTAGTTTCCAATTGGTTGTTTTTTGCCTGATTTGCTGTGGTTTTGTTTTCAATATTCTTTGATTTGTATTCTTTGGTCGATGATCATGGTTTTCTCTTGTACAAAGTGTACAGTATTATTTATAGAACATATAAGGGAGAGTTAAAATTTGTTTTGATTGTATTTTAATTCAAAAATGTTGCGGACACCGAATGCTGGTATCGAAATCTTGCACCGATCTATGTGACAGCTTACTCGGACGTGGCCACGTAGGACACAACACAGGTATTTAGTGAATGAACGACCGTCTAACAATTATAGGCCTGTCATCAAGAATGGATGAGAGTCCAGAAAATATTAATGGACTCCCGTCCCTTTATTATGGACGAGAGTCTTTTTTACTATGGATGGTTGTTCATATAATTTTAAAGCACAAAGTATTGGACATCAATCCATCTTAAATAATTTTTTTTTTAATTTACAATTTCTTTTTCATTTATAAAATCCTATGGCTTGTCTAAGTCAAAATTTTTAGATGAAATATTCATTTTTAAAAGACAAAATTTTAGATGAAATGAAGGGAAAAAAAAAATTGATTTTTAAAGTACAAAGTATGGACGCCAGTCTATTTAATGAGGATGGTCGTCCATATATCTAATGAGGA
Organism: Pistacia integerrima; assembly: GCA_026225825.1. NCBI lineage: Eukaryota > Viridiplantae > Streptophyta > Magnoliopsida > Sapindales > Anacardiaceae > Pistacia > Pistacia integerrima. The sequence continues at coordinate 26,405,620 of CM047737.1, forward strand.
TGGCCGTTCATATACTATGGACGGCCATCCTCATTAAATGGATTGGCGTCCATACTTAAATAATTTTTCTTTTTAAATTTACATTTTTTTTTCATTTATAAAAAAAATGCAACGCAAGAGGGATAGATAAAAAGTACTCACAATGTAGAATTTTTTGAAGAAAATTTTAAAGAATATTTTTTATTAAACTAGAATTTGGGTATGGACGACCGTCCATTTTACCACGGACGGCCAACCATTATTTATTTTTAAACTTTTCTAGACACTCATCCATAGTAAATGGACAAGAGTCCATTGATATTGTCGTGGACGATTGTCCATTCGTGATAAACGGTCATCCATAACGTATGGACAACCATCTGTGTAAGATGGACAATCGTCCATTCACGGAATCAGTATTTTATGTCCAACGTGATTGCATCTTAGTAGATGTCACGTCGTTCGATAAAAATTTTCGATGTACAAATTTGGTGTTTGTAGCATTACTCATTTTTATTCTATTGTGTAAGCTTTTATGATAGAAGAGGGAAAGTTCTTAAAAGAAATATAATTGGTTGTTCCATCAATTCTTATATGAAGAAAACTTGGACCTAGGTATTTTGTTGAGATTAAAGGTGTAATCACAGTAAAATCCTCAAGGTTTTTGCAATTTACAATAAGTGCATGAAGAAGAAAGGAGTGGGACCCATTCGTGGATTGTTCTTATGGTTAAAGTAAACCGACGATAGTGTGGTTAGGTGTACTGTCTCAGTTCGATTTTCTATTTGTGCATTCGCGATTTAAGTAAGGATGTGACGGTGGGTTGTTGCGCTAGTCTCTTCTAAGGATTAGTTGAGGTGTGCGTAAACTAGTTCAGACATTTTGGTTTTAAAAAAAAATGGGAATAACAAAGAAATAAAAAGAGGAGAAACATAAAGGTTAATAATACCCTTGAAATTGAAAATGTCAATTTCAAAACCTTCGGGGTTTATTATAAGAAAAATGTTACACTCACAACCTTTTTTTACAAACTTTCTCTTACAACCTTGATATGGTAGCTACCAATTGGTCAGCTCATAATGGGTTTTACTTGGGTCTTACTTGATAAATTATAGTTAACTAATTACAAACTGCCACGTCGGAGTTGTGAGAGAAAGTTTGAAAGATGAGGATTTAAGAAGCTAGTTTTTTCGTAAAATATATAATGGTATATATGGGTTAAAAATAGACCCCCTGAGGTATCATTTAATTATAAATAAATAAATAAATAAATTATAAAAGTATCATTTACCCCGCTGGCTAAAAAATACAAAAATTGTCACCTATCTGTCAACTTTCGAAACTTTACGGGTACTAATAGATTTTCATTAAACTAGCCCCAGTCCATAATCTTTGGAGCTGGCCCAATTCCAATTCACCCCTCTTTACCCTTCGTAAACCAAGTGGCTATAAATTAAGCGCCGGAACCCCTTTTTCTCACTTCACTAAACCTAGCGCTTCTCTTGGATTCGCGGCTGCTTACAGAGCTCGCAAAGTAAGCTTCTTTTCTTCTTTTTTATGGTGTCTCGCTCTTTGATCTGCGCTTGAACTTTAATTTTACAGCTTAATTTTCTTTTTGATTATCATTTGGTGTGTAATTTTGCTTTAATGAATTCTAATTAGGGTTTTGCCTGGCTGTCTGTGTTATTATGATTTTTATGTCATTTTATTGTTTAGTAAGAAGTATCAGTGAATAATTTGAAGCATAATTATTGTAAAATATGATTGCATGATATGAATTTTAGGATATTGTAGATTGTCAATGATCTGGCAAGTTATGAGCAGTTTAACTCTTAAAAGCAATATAGTGTTATGTGGATGTAGGATTGAATATTTGAAATACGTAGAATTGAAAATTTTATAAATAAATGATAGATGCTTTAGGGTATGGTTTTCATAATCTGGATTTCAAGTTTTAGACATTTTAGGCTTTGGGTTTTTGAAGTTTGGGTGTTGGGAGTAGAGTTTTGGTTTCATTAAGTTACTATTTTCTTGTATGAAAGTATTTTTTTGTTACAATTCAGATAATCATTGGGCCTTGTACAGGTTGTTGGAGAAGTTGGTTAGGGCGGCTATATTGTTGTAAAGTTTTGTTGGCTGCTCATCTATTTATTACAAAAATAAATGGAAGAAGATATAGGAGGAGAAGAAAAGCCAATATTTAGAGACATAAGGCGTTATTACTGTGATTATTGTGGCATTTGTAGATCGAAGAAGTCTCTTATCACATCTCACATCCTCACCCACCACCAGGTTCAATTAGTCTGCTTCTTGTATTTATCTGTTGATTTATTTTATTCACTCTTCAGATTTTGATCCAAAGCTCTGCTTTAGTATGGTTTCTTAGGGATTTCTCTGTTTAGCAAAGCAAAATACCATGGTTACTAATGGGGTAGAAATTGAAATTCATGACTTTGCTTGTCTGGTTTATGGTTTCAGCTCCTCCCTTACAATGACTGAGAATGCAAATGATTTTAATAATAAGATTTCAAGTATATTTTGTGTCAAACATATTATAACTTATAATACCATATTCTCATTTGGAAGCTCATTATGTTGTGCAAGATCAAGAATCATAGACTTTAAAGCTTATATTAGTGACAGATTCAGGTTCCTACATCAATTGGTTAACTTGTCATATTTAGTGAGTGTATAATAACATTAAAAGAAAGGATGCTTTCTTAAAAAAATGAGTTGAATGATCATTAATTGGGAATGATTTAAAATCGAACTATTGGCATGAGAGAAGGAATTCTCTTTCCGGATCTCTTTTGAAATTGCTTGAAATAATTTAATATTGATTTTCTGCTTTTCTCCTCCTAATTTATGTTCTTTATTCTTTTAGGAAATGGTCAATGAAGAAATTTCTGACGGGGATCAGAAAATGGATGGAGTACAATCTAATACTTGTGAAGAATGTGGTGCTAGTTTCAAGAAACCTGCTTACCTAAAGCAACACATGCAGAGTCATTCGCTTGAGGTATTTAACTATAATTTTGTCTATTATTGTCACAATTATTTAGCAAGTTAATAATTGGAGTTATTTGTTTATGGTTGTAAATGCATTGTATGATATATTTGAAGGCCATTTAATCCGTTTATAATTCAACACCATTTATACAGCTTTGAGAATGTTATCAGAGAGAATTGTTCTAATTGTTCATATAAAATAATGATCAATGATTTTGCAGAAGTTATTGCTTTCTGAGTATATGACCATGGATGTATAGCGTGAAGCATTGGATCCCACAAAGAACTCCAAAATGTGCGAGGCTGTAGATTTGAACTTAATGGACTAGTATCAGGTTGGGAGACCTCCTGAGAAGCTTCATTAAGTAAGCCTCAAACACGCGTTGTTTTAACTTGAGGTTTGAATCTGTGTATTTTAATTTTCAGTTTATTTATTTATTTAGAGAAGAAACAGGGAATCGGTAACTTTAATTTTGTTGACTGTGAAGTTTCCATTTCTCATACCTTTGATGTTACTGCAGAGGCCATTTATTTGTACGGTAGATGATTGCCATGCCAGCTATAGAAGAAAAGATCACTTGACTCGCCACCTGCTTCAGCACCAAGGGAAATTATTCACCTGTCTAATTGAGAATTGTAATCGTGAGTTCACCATTCAAAGTAACATGAAGAGACATGTTAAAGAATTTCATGATGAGAATTCTTCATCCCCTGATGTTAAAGGTCAGAAGCAGTATATCTGCCAGGAAGCTGGTTGTGGAAAAATATTCAAATACGAATCTAAGTTGCGAAAGCACGAGGAATCACATGGTAAGTTATTTTGATATCAAATTCTTTATGTGGAAGTTTTACTTTGTTTTAATGTATTTCGTTGTAAAGTTTGTTTTACTTTTCTTAGAATCTGCAATCTGGTTATTGTTTTTTGATTTGAAGTTTTGATATATGCCTGTACTACCACAGTTAAGTTGGATTCTACGGAGGCATTTTGTTCTGAGTCGGGATGTATGAAATACTTTACAAACAAGCAATGTCTTGAGGCACATATTCGGTCCTGCCACCAACATATTACATGTGAGATATGTGGTAGTAGGCAGTTGAGAAAGAACATCAAGCGCCACATTCGCACACATGAAGTGAATGATTCACCTGAAAGAATTGAATGTACATTCAAGGGTTGTCACCACTCATTCTCCACTGTAAGATGCTACTACCTTCTTTTGTTCCTTCTGATTAAATATGATTTCTTAACTTGTGTTGACTAAAAGCTGAGTAGCATTTATTTCGAGTCTGGGATAGTGTTGCTTTTCTATTCTATGTTTTCTGAAAGGAATTGTTAGTGTTTTATTTTATTGATTTTTTCTCCCATGGGGAATTCTATTTGTGCACAGAAATCAAATCTTCAGCAACATGTGAAAGCTGTGCACCATGAAATCAGACGTTTTGCTTGCGGACTTTGCGACATGAGATTCGCCTACAAGCATGTGAGAGACAACCACGAAAAGTCGTCGTGCCATGTTTATACACCAGTAAGTTTTGCACGAAATTTTGTTGGCATCATTTTAAGTCTATTTCATTATCATAGAAGGATAAAAACTTGTTACTGAGTATTCCAATTGCTTCGGAATCAGGGTGATTTCGTCGCAGCTGATGAGGAATTCAGGTCAAGGCCTAGGGGTGGCCGTAAAAGGAAGTTCCCAACAGTAGAAATGTTGACAAGAAAGAGAGTGAATGCTTTGGGTTCAACTGGATCCTGTCTTGTGTATGAAGATTGAATAGATAACTATTAGCTAGCCACTATTTGACAAACCTACATGTATGCAATGTAAGGTAGTATTTGTATATTTGTTTAGATATGGATCTTTATGTATTGGGCACCTAAATACAATTATGTTTATAATACAAAAATTTCAGTAAAATCCGATATAGTAAATGCCATACTTCGACTCTCCTGTTTTCAATGTGATTTATCTAATCATGATTTCTTGGATCTTTTGTCGATGTGATGAAATCACATCTGATTGACATTGTTTTAAAACTCGACCCAAGGAGGCTGGTAAGGTTTCAGGGGCCCGGGTTGCCGGTGATCCAAATAATTTAAAATCTTGCAAAAACACCCCTGAAAAAGATAATCAATCCTATAGGTTTGAAATCTAGCAAATACATTTTTGTGATCTGTTTGGGTTTTGGCTGTTTTGGTTGATTTTGGCAGCCAAAATTCATTCTAGTAATCTACCACTTGAATCACCAATTTTCACTTTACAAAATCTCTCTAACCCCAAAGCTTGATAGCTCCTAGTTTGTTGACTATCAAATTAGAGATTTTGTGAATAGTGAAATACAGTAAACCCGGACTGGAGAGGCTGTCAGATCCCAGTTGGACTGGCCCAACCAGTCTGGTCCGAGTGTTAAAACAATGGTGATTGAGAGTTAATTATCATGAACTCGATAAATGGTGTATTCATTTTAATTACCCAATACACAGAATATGCTTAACAAATACTATCTCTTGAATTCATTCCAATACCTGAATCTAGCGAATGAAAATGGTCTAAAATTCATTACAAATACATAAATCAAACGAATGAAAGTGGTCAAGTGAATAAAGTCCATTGAATATTACAAACCAGACCAGTATGGTTCAACTTGGAGTAGTGGCTTGATTCATCTGCAAATTTATTCTCATTTTTTATTTCTTTACGCCCAATACAACTAAAAAGTCGGATTCTAGTTCCTGGACCAGTATAAAAACTATAAATGAAGCAAAAATATACACATAAAAAAGAGACTATTGCTTTTGGTTACTTTCTTTCTTTCTTTCTTTGTCTTTCAACTCCCAAAATGACCTATCAATTAACTTGCTCACCACTTGCTAGACGTCTCTTCTCTTCTTCAACTTGTTCGAGCAATACTTCCAGCTCTGCTTCTGTCAAGCCCTCCAACCGCTTCTGCCAAAACCAGAATTTTTCCAAAATCAGTGTTGGGGAAACTTTTATGATGCAAGGTAGAACTCGAAACAATCTGAGTGACAGTAGGAATAAATAAGAATAATATTTACACTAATTTCATGAGTTCAAAAGGGAAGAACATTGGCAAAATATACTTTCTAATTTCTATTTATGATGATAGATAAAGAGTTTGAAATTAAAGCTAAAAAGCGGGTCTAAATCAACTAAACCTCCATGACTTTGTTTTCGTAGTCGCGTAATTGTTGAGCGTAAGTCATTTCCTTGTTCGATACTCTGAAGATGTATGTTGAAACCCAGCCAAGTGTAAGCCCCAAAACTATTACCAACTCAACAACATTCCCAGCTTGCAATGAATCAACTCCAACAAACTGCACAGCAAATCAGGAAGATAAAGCAAATTTCCCATTCGTGAATTCGCGATATATAAAAGATGCTCCTCGCCTTCCTGAATGTGTCACCAGATCAAATGTACGTACTCATGGAAATGAAAGAAATACAAAGTACCTCTAATCCACTTTTTAAGCCATATCCAATGGCAGTAATTCCAAGTCCAATCAACAAAACATCCTTCCTTGAGTACCCAAAAGGTGTCTGCAGTAGAACAATGAAAGAAATGAAATTGCAGAAAATTATAAGTCAAAGATTGAAACCATCCCATTCACTTATATTTAGCTCATACATGCCTTGTTTTCACCAGAAGATTCATCTTTGCTGCTGTTAGAGTCTGATGAATTGCTACTACTTCTAGGGATAGTAAACCTCGCTCTGTTTGACATTATGTCGCCGAATTGTTTTCTTGGGAAATTGCAATTTTCTTTTCTATATAAACTCTGGGAAACAACTCTTCCTAACAAATTAGAATAACAAAAATCATGTCAGATAAACAGCATTGTCATATTAAACAAGATAATTCAATGATACTGTAAATTCTACCTTTCATTATCAAGGGTCATCTAAAAAATACAAAACCTGTTGCGATGATGAATCATGTAAGAATCATTACAGTGGGTATACACAGAATATTTAAACAAGTTTTCAATGGATTCATGGTGCAAAGAAACCACAAATAACATTTTAAATCATCAGCACAAATAACACCAAACATAGAAATAAACCTGATAAAATATCAACAGGGCAAGAACAGCATTTCCATTTCTATAGTTAAACTCAAGTATAGGGATTTTCATAATACCCTATTAAATTTTAATTAAAAAAAAACTTAATTGGAAGTGGGTTGTTCTAAAAATTTGCACTTGGAGATGAAATGTAAAACTGACCTCTCATATGCAGCAAGGGTGGAAGACGTGGAAGGGAAACACCATGAAAAGAACTAGTTGGAATTTTACATAAACCGCTGAAGTTTTGAAGAGAGACCATGGCTGCACTGCACTCTTCTTGGGAAGAAAAGAAATGGAAAAATTAATAAAAAGAACTTTAAAATTAAAATTAAATGAAAAAAAAAAAAAAGTGTTCTTGTGCAAAGAGAACCTGGATGAGGAAGCAGTGTATGGTTGGCAGTTAAAGCTCTCTGGAATCTGGATATTAAATCTCAGTTTGGAAGTTATGCACGTGATTTGCACATGAGCTATTAAAATTTTAATTGGACTACAACTTTTATAGTTTGTTACACCGACCTCCCCTCATATTTAGTTTCATTTTAAATACACCCCCTGCATCTGAACTATAGCTCCCCCTTTCCTTACGAGAGTTTTAGAATTAAACTAATTTTTTTAATTGGTCCTAAAGAAAATGGCAAAGTTTTAATATAATATTGAAAATAGGCCGAAGGACTTTCACCTACCCAAAGTTTGGCATAAGACAGATTGATATCCAAAAAGTTTAAAAATGACAAACAAATACTTTCTGTCATATTCTGTTAGAGATTCTGTCTACTAAAAGACAATATAGTAATTCCATTCTCACCCCAAGCCCGTTTGCACAACCCTCTTGCATCATCGATCGATTTTTTTTTTTTACAGGATTTAGCATTTTTTTGCAAAGTTCGGTGATAAACAGTGGCACTGGCCCTTAGTGGCAAGCGTTGGGAATAGAGATCGATGGGTATTTCAGTCTTTTTACCATTTTTGTCTTTTAGCAGATGGAAATTCCTAATAAAACATAACGAAAAGTGGGTTCTTGTCATTTCCAAACTTTTTGGATAATATTTTGTCTTTACATCAAACTTTGGGTATGTGTAAGTAGTGTTTTAAAACCCAACCTGAGGTGAAACCTAGCAAAGTTTCTGGGTCCCGGGTTGACTGGTTTAACCGATTTGACCGTTGGTCAAACCGGTTGACAAAAACTTTTAAATTCATTCAAATATGCCCCTAAAAATTACATTTAAGTCCCATGTGTTTGAACTTCATCAAACGCACCCCAATACAAATCGACCGGCCACTGATTGGCGACGGCAGCAGCGCAGATGCAACCCCAATCGTCCCTTGAGCTCATTTCCATTAAAATCTATCCAATATCTGGCCGAAATAGGTTTGATTTCGGCCAGATCTCAACAACGCTGGCGTTGGCATTCCAGGCCAGATCTCATCCACGCCGGCGTCAACAACCCTCCCCATCACCCAGAAAACACTCTCCTATTCCTCTCGACCAAAACCCAGCTCACCCCACCCCGTTAGCCTTGCCAATCACCGGCAAAATTCCATTGTTGCCGCTGCCATATTTATTCGATTTCCGGTCGATTTACTCACCGGAAATCAACGCCGTCACCACCATTACATTTAGCACCACTTAGTCTTCAAAAGCCCCAACCTTTCGGCCGTTGATTGTTCGCCGATCATCCTCCCAAATCTTAGGGTTTTGGGGTGAATCGAAAAAGTTAAACCCGACCGGTTGAAGCCTCCAGGTCCCAGTTCAACCAATCAGGCTGGGCCGGGTTTTAAAATACTGTGTGTAAGTTGTTCCACCTTGATAATATGGTTTAAAAATGAGATGAATACGTGTCATTACATTAAAGAGAAAATGAGAGAGGGAGTGAAAGGGAATTTTATTATAATTTTGTTTCTTTTAACATGCCCTCACAGTGTCTGGATAATTACTGTAGACCCTACAGGTTTCACATAAATATATTTTATCCCACAATTTAAATGTAAACCCACAAAAGAGAAAAGACTGGGCCGGTTTGAAACCCTAGATAATCCACAAACGGCGCTACTCAAATGGCCTCCAAAACCTTTCTTCGTCGTTGTTCTTCTTCTTCTGAAACGGTTACGAAAACCAAACTCTCATCTTTATTCACAAAACCAGGTAAAGTGACTACAGCTACACCACAAGATTCAGTACATAACGTTGAAGAAGTAGCGAGGCTTGATAAATTCCTTAAAAAGGATTGCAAAGAAGGTAATATCACTCTTGATGAAGCACATTATTTCTTTTGTTTAATGATTCATATGCAACACAAACCTCCAATTTCATCATTCAACCGGTTGTTTGGAGGTCTTTCTAAGAAGAAGTTTTATGAAGACGTCATTTCGCTTTACAAGAGACTGGGTTCGATGGGGTTGTTGCCAGATTTAATTACTTTGAGTATTTTGATTAATTGTTTTTGTAATGTGGGTCGAGTTTGTGATGGTTTTGTTGTTTTTGGGAGGATTTTGAGGTGCGGTTTTTACCCAGATGCTGTGATTTTTAGTTCTTTGATTAAAGGTTTGCTTTTGGAGAATAGGGGTATGGAGGCTATGAGGTTCTTCAAGAAAATGGCTGTGTTTGGTGTTAGGCCTAACGTGATTACGTATGGGACTTTGATTAACGGGTTGTGCCAGACAGGGAACACGAGTATTGCGCTTAGGATACACGAAGAAATGGTTGCTGGTAATGGTGAAAGAGGGTTTATTTGTAAGCCTAGTATTGTTTGTTATGGTAGTATTATTGATGGTCTTTGTAAAGATGGGTTGGTAGATAAGGCGAAAGAATTGTTTCTGGAAATGAAGAGTAGAGGAATTAAGCCAAATGTGGTTGTTTGTACCTCTCTAATTTACGGTTGGTGTTTTGTGGGAAATTTGGAGGAGGCTAAAGGCTTATTTATTGAGATGGTGGATCAAGGTCTGCAGCCTGATTTACGGACGTATAATACACTGATAAGTGGGTTTTGCAAGGAAGGGAAGATAGAGGAAGCTAATCGATTGTTGGAATTGATGATCCAAGGAGATTTGCAACCAGACACATATATTTATAGTACTTTGATGGATGGTTATTGCTTGCTGCATAGATTTGATGATGCAAGGGAGCTGCTAATCTCTATGGAGACTAAGGGTTGTAAGCCTAACATTGTCAGTTATAGTACTTTGATCAATGCCTATGGCAAGAATAGGAAATTAGAGGATGCTATGAGTCTTTTCAAGGAAATGCTTTCGAAGGGAATTAGGCCAACAGTTGTTACATATAACGTTTTGCTTAGTAGTCTTTTTCTGTCAAATAAGGTTGGAACTGCACGGAAACTATTTAATGAGATGAAACTTCATAATGTTGCACCTAATCTAGGTACATATACAATTTTGATTGAAGGGCTATGTAAGAATGGCTGTGTTCTGGAGGCAGCAAAATGGTTACGTGCTTTGGAGTACTATGAGTTTAAACTTAATATTGAAATCTATTGCAGCCTCATTGATGGGTTGTGTAAAAAGGGAATGCTTGATATTGCTTTGGAGTTATTTCACAAATTGCCTCAAAAAGGCCTAATGCCAACTGTTGTGACATATAACATCTTAATCCATGGGTTTTGTAAAGAAGCGAAACTGCAAAAGGCATATGATTTTTTATTGGATATGGAAAAAAGGGGTTGTGCTCCAGATGTTGTTACATTCAATACTCTTACGCAAGGCTTTTTACAAAATAATGAGACAGCTAAAGTGGTTGAACTTCTTCACCAAATGAATGACAGAAATGTGATACCAAATGATACCACATTTTCCGTAGTTGTGGATTTACTGTCAAAGGATAAAGAACTTTTGAAGTTGCTTCCTCAATTTCCTCCGCAAAAGTCAACAAGAGGCTGACATGATAAATATTGCTGCACTTGACTATAAAACCCATCTTCAATGCTGTGAATGTCTGTAAGTTTATGCTACAAGTGATAGTATTTTCTCTTTCTATTTTCTATGTAGCATCCCTCAATAATAAGTCTTCACGTATTTAATCATTTTTATTATTTTTAAGTTTTTTTGCTTATTTCAATTTGTTGATTCTCACCTGAATTCTGATGCCTCTAGTTATTTTAAACTCTTTGCAATTTTGTACTAGGAACTTAATAAGAGTATTGTGTGGAAACTAATTAAAGTTGAATAAGGTTGATTTGAGTCTTTTCGCTTATTTCAATATTGAATTTGGTCTAATCCATAATTATGTTGGATTGCATTTTACAAACTAAATTTATTGAGTTTTCTTTGTCATAAACTGACTATGAAAAAGCTCTTTCTCTCTTACATTTTCACTCTTTAACTTATGAATATTCTCCAAAAGCACCCTTTTGTTCTTAAAAGCACTTCCCTTGACCTCCAAGTAGAGCTTATGGTGCAAGTGCTTATCAATCTTTTGGAGCTCCCTGTACTTGAAAAGCAATTTCCTAAGCACTCTCATTCTCCTCACCCACAAAACCTTTGATGGAAGCCTTGCTTCTTTTGTCCCCTTCCTCTTCCCATATCCTGAATGCCTACCTTTTCTCTTTGCTTCATGGGCTTGCTTTGTTCTTGATCTTGAGTGGACAGTGCTAGGCTTTTTCACTATCAATCCATCCTTTACCAGCTTTCTTATGTCCATTCCTGCAAGTGCAAGTTTTCTTTTATCTTTAAACGTAAAACATAACAACTATTATGATGTATATATATAACAATTAAGACTTACTAGAAATGGATAAGGAGATGTGATTGGCCTCACTAGGATCAAGCCACACTTTCCCCTTACCACACTTGAGAAGACTTGCAGCCAGCTTTTTCTGAAGCTTTAAACACACCATTTTCAATTTTAATTTGTTTTGCAGTAGAAATTATTACAACGGTGAAACGCAAATGTTCTGGATTTATAGCTAAATTTACTTGATGCAAAAGCAAACTTTGCACCTTATTCTATAATTTAATTTTTATTAGGCTGAATGAGCTTAGCAATTTTACATGATTGTATTATGTTCTATTGAGAGCCTTTAGTTGACTAAGATTCAATACGGTACTATAGTATTAATGTTATTTAATATGGAATACTTAAAATATTGGATATCTATGCTTGGGATGCAAGGGAAAGTTGTTTTCTTTTCTTGGGGACAAAGTAGGGTGATTAAAATTAATACATTCAATCAAAAGTTCATTGTGTCTTTGTCTTGTATACTTCCTTATGTGAGCATATATGATGTGAGTCAAAAGGCTCTGCATATAGTCCTGGAGAATTGTATGTGTTTGCGAAAATCTGTTGATAAAGAAAAGTTATACATTGTTTCTCTTGATTATTTTGGCTGATGTGATTTATGAAGAACTTGTTATGTATGTTGTTTTCAATTTTGTTGAGCTTACAGAGTTGGGCAGAGTTATTAATAAGAAAATGGAAAGAGATGAAAGGAGAGAACATGATTCTTTTCCTTTACTCAGCAAGGGAGATAACAATGAGGCCAAGCTGTACTTATTCAAAAACAGAGATTGGAGATTTAATTTACTGGTTCTTCAACAAAATTAAGCTTATAGATCACACAGCTCAAAATGTCTAATACTTTTGGTATTAGCAATGGCTAATAAATCTGATTCATGTATAAGACCAAGGGCCATCTGCACCCGTCTCTAATAGCGTCCAGTCCACCAGGACATAGATTCCGACCTCGATTCACATGTAGTTTCACCAAATTATTGCAGTTTAATCCAATAGATCCCCATCTTGCAAAATCTGATTCATGTATAAGACCAAGGGCCGTTTGCACCGGTCTCTAATAGCGTCCAGTCCATGAGGACATAGATTTCGACATCGATTCACATTGCAGTTTAATCCAATGGATTCGCATCTCGAAAACCTTATGCCAAAGCGTAATGCTAAGTTCACTGTTTAAGTAACGGACACCATTTTTAATTGAATTTTGGTCATTAATATGTTTCTTAAATTATTAATATGTTTCTTTCATTAAAATTTGGTCATTGAATTTTGGAGGTTATGTAGTCTCTACGATACTTTTCGACGAGGGTGAAAGTTGTATTTAGGACAATACTACTTGGAAGTTTGGTCGGTAAAGGAAGATGGACAAAGTTGTAATAAAATAAAGTAAATGTGCTTTCAAAATAAGATGATTATATTAAAGAAGACAGGGAGTGATAGCCTAAAAATTTTATTATAATTTTGGTTTCTTTTAACATGCCCTCGGTGTCTGGATAATCACATCTGAACCCTACAGGTTTCACATAAATACATTTTGTCCCACTCTCAAATCTCAATCATTTCCGATGAGACTGTATTATTTATATGTAAACCTACAAAAGACTATGCTAGTTCGAACCCGAGATCATCCACAAACAGCGCTACTCAAATGGCCTCCAAAATCTTGCTTCGTCGTTGTTCTTCTTCTTCTGAAACGGTTACGAAAACCAAAATCTCATCTTTGTTCACAAAACCGGGTAAAGTGACTACAACTATACCACCAGATTCAGTACATAACGTTGAAGAGGTAGCGAGGCTTGATCAAATTCCTTCAAAAAAATTGTAAACAAGGTAATATAACTCTTGATGAAGCACGCTATTTCTTTTCGTTTAATGATTCATATGCAACCCAAACCACCAATTTTATCATTCAACCGGCTGTTTGGAGCTCTTGCTAAGAAGAAGTTTTATGAAGACGTCATTTTGCTTTACAAGCGAGTGGGTTCAATTGGGTTGTTGCCGGATCTTTTTACTTTGAATATTTTGATTAATTGTTTTTGTAATGTGGGTCGAGTTTGTGATGGTTTTGTTGTTTTTGGGAGGATTGTGAGGTGGGGTTTTAACCCAGATGCCGTGACTTTTAATTCTTTGATTAAAGGTTTGTGTTTGGAGAATAGGAGTTTGGACGCTATGAGGTTGTTCAAAAAAATGGCTGTGTTTGGGGTTAAGCCTGATATTGTTTCTTATGGTAGTATTATCGATGGTGTTTGCAAAGATGGGTTGGTTGATAGGGCCAAAGAAGTTTTTTTGGAAATGAAGAGTAGAGGAATTAAGCCAAATGTGGTCGTTTGTACCTCTCTAATTTACGGTTTGTGTTTTGTGGGAAATTTGGAGGAGGCTGTGAGTTTGTTTACTGAGATGGCGGATCAAGGTTTGCAGCCTAATGTGCTAACATATAATACAATTATAAGTGGGTTTTGCAAGGAGGGAAAGATAGAGGAAGCTAATGGATTGTTAGAATTGATGATCCAAAGAGGTTTGCAACCAGACATATTTATTTATAGTACTTTGATGGATGGTTATTGCTTGCTGCATAGATTTGATGATGCAAGGGAGCTGCTAATCTCTATGGAGACTAAGGGCTGTAAGCCTAACGTTGTCAGTTATAGTACTTTGATCAATGCCTATGGCAAGAATAGGAAATTAGAGAATGCTATGAGTCTTTTCAGGGAAATGATTTCAAAGGGAATTAGACCGGCAGTATTTACATTCAACGCTTTGTTGACTGGTCTTTTTCTATCAAATAAGGTTGGAGCTGCACAGAAACTATTTGCTGAGATGAAAATTTATAATGTCGCACCTGATTCATTTACATATAATATTTTGATTGATGGGCTATGCAAGAATGGCCTTGTTCTGGAGGCAGCAAAGTGGTTTCGTACTTTGGAGTACTATGATTTTAAACTTAGTATTGAAATCTATAGCAGCCTCATTGATGGGTTGTGTAAAAATGGAATGATCGAAATTGCTTGGGAGATATTTCACAAATTGCCTCAAAAAGGCCTAATGCCAGACGTTATGACATATACCATCTTAATCAATGGGTTTTGTAAAGAGGGGAAACTACGAAAGGCATATGATTTGTTATTTGATATGGAAAAAAAGGGTTGTACTCCAAATGTTGTTACATTCAATACTCTTATGCGAGGTTTTTTGCAAAATAATGAGGCAGCTAAAGTGGTTGAACTTCTTCACAAAATGAAGGACAGAAATGTGATACCAAATGATATCACATTTTCCGTAGTTGTGGATTTACTGTCAAAGGATAAAGAACTTTTGAAGTTGCTTCCTCAATTTCCTCCGCAAAAGTCAACAAGAGGCTGACATGATAAATATTGCTGTACTTGACTATAAAAACCATCTTCAATGCTGTGAATGTCTGTAAATTTATACTACAAGTGATAGTATTTTCTCTTTCTATTTTCTATATAGCATCCTTTGATCATAAATCTTCACGCATTTAATCCTTTATATTATTTGTAAGTTTTTTTTTGCTTATTTCAATTTGTTGTTTCTCACCTGAATTCTGCTTCCTCTAGTTATTTTAAACTCTTTGCAGTTAGTTCTGGATATTATGAGAGTATACTGTCATGAGGCAAAGATGACACTTGATAGTTTAGGATTATTTATGATTAGATGAACTTTTTATATTTTTGTATCCCAATTTTGTACTAGGAACTTAATAAGAATATTTTGTGGAAACTAATTAAAGTTGAAAATTGAATTTCATCTAATCCTTAATTAGGTTGGATTGCATTTAATAAAATTTATCTAACAATGTTGTTCTTGGATTCAATTCTATTGAACCATATGTGGTAAAATTTCTATCTTTTCTCAACCCCATTTGATATTTTGTCATCTTTGTTATGATTGGACGAAAATTCTGATTCTGGGTACATTGTTAGATTGTTTATGGATTGTAAACCCTTTGACAATTTTTTTTCATTATGCGATTTTTCCATCCAAGGGTGGGGTTTTAACTATGCCAAAGTTTTGGGGATGTCCATGAAATTTGGAGATACGTTCATGTTGGTAATTGTAAGGATAAAAGTTATAATATATATGCACTTTGTTTTTGTGAGATGAATAAGCAACTTTGGTTCTTGAGATTTTATAGATTTGTTTTTCATTTTTTATTTTTTTGGGAGTTTCAAGTTCTTGTTTCATCTGCATTCTGCCTATGATGAATTATGGTGTTATCAGAATGGTGCAGCACCTTTTTTTGTTTAATGATTCATATGCAACCCAAACCACCAATTTCATCATTCAACCGGTTGTTCGGAGCTCTTGCCAAGAAGAAGTTTTATAAAGACGTCATTTTGCATTACAAGCGAGTGGGTTCAATGGGGTTGTTACCAGATCTTTTTACTTTGAATATTTTGATTAATTGCTTTTGTAATGCGGGTCGAGTTTGTGATGGTTTTGTTGTTTTGGGGAGGATTTTGAGGTGGGGTTTTAACCCAGATGCTGTGACTTTTACTTCTTTGATTAAAGGTTTGCTTTTGGAGAATATGGATACGGAGGCTACGAGGTTGTGCAAGAAAATGGCTACGTTTGGGCTTAGGCTTGACGTGATTACGTATGAGACTTTCATTCAAGGATTTTGTCGCACAAGCAACACGAGCGGTGCACTTTGATTGTTTGAGGAAATGGTTGCTGGGGGTGTTAATTGTAAACCTAGTATTGTTTGTTATGATAGTATTATCCATGGTCTTTGTAGCGATGGGTTGGTAGATAAGGCGAAATAATTTTTTTTTGAAAATGAAAAGTAGAGGAATTAAGCCAAATGTGGTTGTTTGTAACTCTCTAAGTTACGGATGGTGTTTTGTGGGAAATTTGGAGGAGGCTAAAGGCTTGTTTAGTGAGATGGCGGATCAAGGTTTGCAGCCTGATTTACTGACATATAACACAATGATAAGTGGGTTGTTGGAATTGATGAGAGCAATTTTTACAAACTAAATTTATTGAGTTTTCTTTGTCATAAACTGATGATGAAAAATTGTATTATGTTCTATTGAGAGCCTATAATTGAGTAAAGATTAAATATATACTATAGTATTAATGTTATTTAATAAGGAATACCTAAAATATAACCACAAGCTCACACTGTATTACTGAATCGATAATGCTATTGACTCAATATAATCTTAGAAATTGAGTTTTCGATAGTTGTTTCTCATGACATTATAAACAAAATGTAGTTATTTGTTCACTTAAAATATGCCTAAATAATATAGTTTTACTAAATGATACTCCCTCCGTTTCCTTTTAATTGTCGTTTTAAGACTTTTTAAAATTTTCAAAATTAAAGTCGTTTTGCCTTTGTCTTATCTGCACCTTTCAAAATTGTTAAAACAAATGAATAAGACAAAATTGTTAAAAATGTTACTGTATTTAAATAACCGGGAAAGTTCTCACTTTCAAAGTCTTTCCCACTGCAAAATCAGGGTAAAAAGTAGTGGGAGAGAGAAATTTTTGTTTTTATTAAAATCTGTGCCCATACCTAAAGCGTCAATTAAAAAAAAACGGAGGGAGTACTTCATTATATATATAAGTCAATACATTCATAAATGACTAATTTTCTCTCTTATCTATCTTGATAATTCATGTAATTGAAGAAATTTAAACTAAAAACAACCTATATAATATGCATACATTAACTTATGGTATTGTCAATTATATCGTAGACTTTTTCTATTATCCTGATACATATCCTTACCTTATGTACCATATATGAGTAAT
Organism: Pistacia integerrima; assembly: GCA_026225825.1. NCBI lineage: Eukaryota > Viridiplantae > Streptophyta > Magnoliopsida > Sapindales > Anacardiaceae > Pistacia > Pistacia integerrima. Next base: position 26,423,214 of record CM047737.1, read on the forward strand.
TTTATATGAGTAATGCTACATATACAAACAAATAGGGAGAATGACATTTTCCCACCCAAGGTTTGATGAAACCACACTTTCCCACCCGTCAAGTTTCAAAATGACACTTTCCCACCCGCCAAGTTTCAAAATCACACTTTTCCACCCTTTCGTTAGGTTCTGTTAGTGTTTTCAGTTAATATTTAATTGAAAAGACGAAAATACCCTTAAATAGTTTATTTATTAATTAGTTTATTATAAATTAAAATTAGTTAATTCAAAGTTTTTATTCGATTATTTATTAGTCCAAGTATAAAGATACATTTTTTTCTTTATTTATTTAATTAATTAGGAATATTGATTTTTTATGTTAATTAGTACAAATGAAAAACATTATAAATAATAGTGATGTAATATTGATGACATTATAAATAAATATTAAGATTATTTAACTGTAAACAATTTTATAGCATTACTCCTAACTTTTTAGGTGAGGTTAACTATTTTTTTTTTTTTTTTGAATTTTTAATATTTGACTTTTTGGCTAATTAAAAAATAATAAAAAAATTATAAAGTAAAATATTTAAGGGTATTTTAGTCTTTTCAGTAAAATATTAACGGAAAACATAACAGAACCTAACGAAGGATGGGAAAGTGTCGTTTCGCCAAACCTTGGGTGGGAACATGTCGTTCTATCAAACAAATCTTACAAAGATTTATGTACAAATTGAGGTGGCATAAAATGAATGGACGAAGGAATATGATGAGTTTGACTTTTTGTATTAACTCTTCCATTCATTTTGTGTTACGTCAGTCTGTACACAAATTTTTGTAAGATTTATTTGTACATCTAATATTATTGATTTTATATATACGTAATAAGGGTTCAACTTTCTAGATATATAAATATATTCCTTCATATCTTATAGCTGCAATGGGCAGATATATTCTTTCATATCTTGCAAATAGATTGATAAAATTATATTAGTTTCTCCCTGTGTTTTATTTTAAATTTTACTAGTATTATCTATCAAGTACCTGTACCTCCATGAGGTTTTCAGCTGTTATAAATTCCCTCCCACTGTTCCAGAAATTCTCAACTACGTCCCCCCACAGGTTTCCACTTTCCTCACCCACCTCCTCTAGGCATCGTTTTCTACCGGCGTATTCTAACTGTAAAGGTGAAAAGTCAATAATGCCCAAAGTGATAAAATCTATTTGGTTGTTATGGTTTTTGTTAACTAAATTTTGATAATGGGTAAATATTAATTAAATTGTACATATTTTAATATTTTTTCCGAGTTTTCTTATGGATTCATTTGTTAATTAATATTGAGTTTTATCTCAATAATTTAAATAAATTAGATTAGGATATGGATAAGTTTTATTTTATTTTTATCTTTTACAAATTGTATTTATTATAATTAGTGACAATTGGAATAAAGGAAAAAGAAGAATTATCAAAGGAAATATTAGTGTCTCTTTTAACGGAGGTCTTGGGTTCCCTCAAAGTAACCCTATTTTATCTTCAGTTTTGTATCTGATTCTACCTAGGGCCATAACATTGATGCTGCCGGATTGTGGATTGAACAGGGTGGGGAATTTTCCGGCAACAGGGATGATGGGTTTCTGTAGAGGAGGGATTGTTTTTCCTTTATATATTTTCTAATTTTTTAGTTTTATTGTATAATGTCAAAAGACCAATATACCCAATCATTTTAATGTCTAGGCGTTAGATAATGGTGTTGAGGGGAGGTGGTTTATAGTTTCTGGAACAGTTGGTGGTAGCTTGGCAATACCTGAAACCTCAGAGGAGGTACTTGATAATAGCCCTAAATTTTAGCTATAAAACAAAGTTAGGTGAGGGATTGAATAGAATAAAATCCCCAAAAACATCAACAGCTCGTTACCATCTTCAATCATAAGTTTGGCTGACCATGTCCTTATTTGATTTTGCTCCATCCCTCACCATGTGCTCATCCTCTGAAAAAATTAATTCCACCATTTAAACCTATTCATCAATAAGACAAACTTATATGTACATAATCATAGGTTAATTACAATAAACGCTCACAAAATTAATTAATTAAAGATATATAATTATCTTTGGGAGTGAGATTCGATAACGACTTCTTAGTATTACTCAAGCGCTGAAGCCCGAATTCCTTCTCGATTGCTTAATAGGAGTATCCACAAAAACTCTTACCTAACTGGTAGTTTCACGGTCTTGGGAGATTAATTGAGGTGCGTAAACTCGTTGAAACACCCCCGGTTATCAAAAAAAAATTATAGTCGGTGATGCAAAAGTTAGTTTGTGTGACGGGTTTGTACGTGTAAATAAGTAATGTTCTCATATTCGATACCGATAAGAAATTATCGTAAATAGACTAAATCCAAGAGATTTTTGTTGTAATTACCCTGAATTATTTATATGGATTTTGTCTTATTAAGTAATTAAGTCTCAACTAACTTTTAATCCGATAATATTTTAATTCTTAAGAAACAAAGCCTCCTTCACATAAATTCATTCATCTTCAAGCCCTTTTAAATATGGTCTTTTCTTCTTCTTACATGATTTTCTGCAAAAACAAGACTCTCAGCTCTGAAGCCTCCAAATGGGAAATGCAACATCTTGTGCACCTTCAATAATCTGCAGCAACAATGGAGTTATAAAGGTCTTAATATTCTCCAACGGAGATTTACAAATCTTCACAAAACCAGTCAAAGCAGTGGAGCTGATGCTGGAGAATCCAGGCCATTTTTTATGCGACTCTGAGAGCTTAAAAGTTGGGCAAAGAATCGAGGGATTGTCGGCTGATGAAGAGTTGGAAGTTTCCAAATTTTACTTTTCACTCCCCATGGAGCTGCTCTACTCAGTGCTGACTGAGGATGAAATTGCGAGTTTTACAAGCAAGGCTGCCATGGCTTTGAAGCAGAAGCAGGCAAATTATTCGAAACATTTTGGAAAAATATTTCCTGTTGTTCTGAGTGAGTTTTGTTTGTTTCCATCATCAGAAGCAAAAACAAAAACATTTGATTGTTTTTCACAAGAAATTGTTGCAGCCGATGATCAGCCTGTGGAGAGGTTCTCAAAACAGAGATCATGGAAGCCTGCCCTGGATACCATTTTTGAAATTCCAACCAGCTAGGATTTTCATGTTTTTTTTTTTTTTTTTTTCTTAGGTGTATAAAGGGAGTTATAATTTGGTATAAAACTCAAGATTTTTTATTTTTCTGATTTTATTATGAGTTTATTTATAAAAAAACTTACCGTGAAATCCTATTATTTTATTATTATTCTAATTGATTTGAAAGTTATAGTCTTCAAGAGATATATCATAAATTATTTTATTATTACTTTAATTGACTTAAGCGTTAGAGAGTTTTCAAGAGTTAAACTAAAAATGTTGATGATCTTGCAGTATTTCCAGTACAAATAGAGTTAGCCTCTTCAACTATTAGCCAAATTTGATTTGGTCCATTTTCACATAGACAGTTTAGAGTCCATTTCTTCAACTATTAGCCAAATTTGATTTGGTCCATTTTCACATAGACAGTTTAGAGCTAGAAGGAAGGTTATGTTTCAATCGTATTTCACTTCACTATCTTATAAATTTTGTCCCTAAACAATCTAAGCATTAAACGACTAGAGTCTAATAGAAGTCTAATATGTATAAACCTAAGAATTTAGCAAAATCAGGAGTAACTCTTATTTACGACTATCTTACATACAACTAATTAACTATGAGGTGTTCCATCAACACTTAAAAGATATCATATTAGTTGATTACATATACAACCGTTTACAAAGGATTTTCGAAATTTTCAAACTTTAGAGTTTGGACTCATTTGAGATGAAACTTACGTGGTCCAACGGCTCCAAAATTTGACTCATATGGGTCAAGCTTATCACTTATGTAGGCCTAGATTACACAAAAATACATCCAACTTTACATCTAATAGACAACCAAAAAGAGCCCCCACATGGATGAAGCAAAAATGTCCATGTGGGGAACCTTGAAGTAGAAGAAAACAACTATAAAAAAGAGGAATGAAAAAAGGAAAAAAGGGGAGGGGAAACATGAAGAACAAATCTCCTCTAACTCTTCTTCAAGATTCATATAATAGACCAAATTAATTATAAAAAACATATCTTCGAGCTAGCAGAATAAAAACACAAAATTAACAAGAAAAACATTTGAAATGAAAAACTTCAAGATAAAAATTAGACTTTAAATATTACTTTATAATATTATTATTCCAAGTTGAAAAATGTTCTTAACTAAGACATTTTGAGCTAACTCTTTTAAAATGTTGGCTCAAATACTCTTTAAAATTAGATAATAGTTATTATTGCTATATAGTTAGGGTAACGTTATTATTTACTATTGTTTTTTTTTGGTAACCAAAGTTTCTGGATCAGCTTACGCACACCTCGACCTATCGTTGAGAGAGACTAACGTAGTAATCTATCGTCATGACCATTTTCTTAAATCACGGATGTTCAAATAGAAAATTGAATATGAAATCGTACGTCTATTCATAAATATATATATATATTAATTACAAATTTAGGTTTTGGGTGAAAGATGTCAATTTCAAAGACTTGATTAGGAGATAATACTAAGTAGGTTACTAGACACAAATTAAAGCAAAAGGGAGGAATTTATTTAGCTTTAATAGACATTGTTTGTTGTTGGGTCTATGTCAAAGCTAACAATTTTCCTCCATTAGTTGGAGAATCTAATCCCACTTTTTGTTCTAATAAAAGCTTCCAACTCAGCTAAATGCCCTTTTTATGATCCATGATTCCTTGACACCTGTTAATATCAACATTAAAAAAATATTACATTCTTTAAAAGTTTAAAGTTAATTTTAGGCACCCTAGAGTTGATTTTAACATTATAGCATTATTATTTGGGGGTGCCTAGGGATTTGACAAACATTACTGGGCATTTTACATGTTTTAAAGACCATTCAAGGAAAGGAAAAAAAAATATATATATATATATATATATATAATGAATAAATATTTTATCTTTTCTTTTATGTAATCAAGTGTATGGATCAATTTAATCCTTGAAAGAAATTAGTAGAATAATCCGAAATTAGTATAATAATCCACTGTCACGATGCTCCACTTATTTTATCTCAATCAAGCAACAAAATGTGTTTGACAAATTTGAATAAATTTTGTACCAAAAATTTTAAACTCCTATTTAGATGAAAATTATACAATTAGTAGTAATAGACTAAGAGATAATTATAATTAGGCCAGAAACTTAATGATCTAACATGAATTGGGATTAAAATTGTAATGGAATTTTTTTTTTTTTAATTACACAAAATGGTGATGAAAATAAAAAAAATAAAAAAACCAATAGTTATTATCTACAAATTCCGGTAATTGAAACAGGAAATCTACAAAGAATCCCAGACGTTGAAGAAGTATCATCAGCGTCATCATTAGCCGCCGGCGGCAAAACCCTCCCATCTGCGAACAGAACCCTCCCATTATTACCATTACGCCCTCCGCTTTCACTAGCCACCACACTCTCTAGTTCCGCCGCCGCGCTGTAAAACGCAGTGTCACCGAATCTCCTCTCCACCTCCAGAAACTCACCAAGTGACGCGGGCTTGGCGTCGCCGTCTCCGCAAAGCCGCCACCACCTTCTCCGAGCCACCGCGGAGGCAGAAATATTCGTCACCGCCCGTTTCTTCTTCCTTGCCGCAACCGCCGGAACGGTAGCAACGGCGGCATTCACATGGATGTCACGGTGTTGCGACGGCGCTCGAAATGTTATCGCCGGAAAAGTTACTCCCATCAATGTGCCTAACGTCGTGCTCCTGTCGTGAAAAAATGAACCTGTAGACTGAAAAAATAAAAACAAAAATTAAAATTTCAAAAGTAAATGAAAATGTTTTAAAAACATTAAGAGAGTGATGACCTCGGTGTCGAGATCGGAGGAGGAGACGGAGGAGATGGTGGGGGAGGCGGTGGGAGGGAGCAAATCGGTGGCGGGATCTAGCATTTTTTTTTTTCTGTTTTTGTTTTTGTGCTTTTTTGAAGAGAGGAAGGAGATGAATGGGTTTTGGTTTTTGTGGTTAAACAGAAGGAATTTAAGGTGTGTTTGTCATGATTGTTGTTTGTGTTTGAACAATCAAAAAAGCACTTTTTTTTTTTTTCAAAAGTGCTTCCCTGTTGGAGTATCTTTTCTCTTGCTTAATTATTTTTATTTATTTACCTTTTCACTTGCATTTATTTGAATTTGAAATTATCAAATTCAACATTTAAATTAAATTATTATTAATAATTTATAATCACAAAATGATCATTTCTTTCTTTTTAAACAATGTGTTAGGATAAAGGTGTTGGATCAATTTACGCGCACATAGATTAACACTCGAAAGATATAAAACGATCCTTATATTGTTGAGTCATTTTATTTTATTTATTTATGTTTAAATTTCACCCAACCATTATTGTTGTGTTATTATAAGAAGTCCAATATAAAATAGCCAAAGGATTGTATGATAATTGCAAGTATGTTTACATGTATATAATGAGAATATTGGTAACATAAGGATTAAGGCATCATCACAAATAATATATGCTTTTTTTGTAGCTATAATATTTCATCATTTTAAAATTTATTTAAAATAAAATATATTTTTACATCGAGGATAAATCACAATTATACCCTATAACCATTGTTTTAAAACCCGGATAAGGAGGACAACCCGTTTTGCTGCCCGGGTCACGGGTCAACCAGTTCGACCGATGACATCGACGACAATTTTATTTTAAAAAAATTACATATTAACCCCTTAAATTATAATATATTACAAAATTCCCCTAAAAAGTTAATTAGTCCCTAAAAATTTTATTTATTTCAAAAATGCGCCAAAAAATTACCACTTGATCCCTAAAATTTTGACATATCTCCAAAATACCCCTATAAAATTACAATGAACCCTTATAATTTTAAAATATTACAAAACCCCCTAAGACCTGAACCGAACCAGAGAAGCTGCCGGGTCCCGGTCCATCCGGTTCGGTCCGATTTTTAAAACAGAGCCTATAACATAACAATATCATGTTATTTATATATTTTTACTAAAAAATCTTCCCTACAAAGATACTCGACGATGTAGACACTTGGCGAATGTATTTTCACTGGCATTAACATGACACTTCATGATTGGATGGTTGTACTTGTGCCAACATTCCACATAGGAAGAAGATTTTCTCTATTCTTAGTTTGAGTTGATAACAATAATCTCTTTTGAGGTTTTGGCTGACTGACAAAAACCCCCCTAAACTTATGAAATAACAAAAACATTAGTGAATAACTTCCATTGCACCAGTCAGGTTAAAACCCTATGAAATGGTTGCTTATAAACACATGCTTACAACCATGCCAGTACAAACATTCAGTGAAAAAGACACCAAAAAAAAAAAAAAATGATTTACCAATATATTTCTCTTTCTATAGACCAAAAGACAATGTACATTATCAAGATCAAGACCAAAATCACAAGTTCCTGTAGTTGTAAGATCTTGAAAGATTACATACCTAGCCTGAATGTAACCACAATGAATCGATCTACATGGACGACAAATGGCGTAGGTAGTCTTCCCACATATCAGATGCAACGCAGTCCCGAAACTGTGATGCAAGTTCTAGTTCTTCGGTTTGGAAACCGATATCCAGAGCCTGCATGTCGACATGGGTCATTGGCTGTTCCGCCTCTAATGGTGGCAACGACTCTTCCATTTGCATTACAGTGTCTTGTTCATACATTCTGAAGAGCCAGTCATCAGGCTTCTCCCTGCGGATGTAATTGTGTAATGCACAGGCTGCGACTACCAACTTCACCTGTGTTTGTAATGGATATGGTGGAGCCGACATCAAAATTGGAAAACGCTCCTTTAAGGCCCCAAAAATACGATCAGTGGCATTTCTTAAAATTGAATGCCGTTCATTAAATAGCTCCTTCGCATCTTGTGGATGATAACCACTAGGAAATTGATTCGAGTGATAAGGGACACCTTGATATGGGGCAATGAAACCTGGCATATTTGCATACTTGTTATCCACGAGGTAATACTTTCCTGCATCATCAAAAATTATTATCCAACAAGAACTTAAAAAGGTGAAAAATCAAACACATATTAAGTTGATTCCAGTTTCTTATAAACATTAAATGATGGCACGTATCTTAACTTTTACCCTAGATCTTCTCAATTCCACGTTTATATTCAAGTGATTTTTCCAAACAACTTTTTAGCAATTCATAATGCAACAATGCATTGATACCTTCAGGGACCTGCAATTTGTTACGCCTTGTGAGCGCGGAGTTTAGAACTCGCAAATCTGATGCTGAACCTTCCCAACCAGCTAGAACATAATGGAACTTCAGATCAAGTGAACAAGCTGCCAGAACATTTTGTGAAAGTAAGCCATTCTTGTTACGGAAAGGTCCTTGCTCATCTACACCTACCATCACTGGAATGTGTATACCATCAACTGCTCCAACACAATCCTAGCAGAAAATTATAAATGTTTAAAAACATGGTGAGACCCAATTCACCTAACTAGAGATGAGTTTTCGCTTAACACCAAAGAGACACTGATCAAACTTAAGAAGTGTTGTACTACAGGAATACCTTAAAATACGGATGAAATCTAGGATCCTCTAAGATTTCTGGTGGAACATCAGACCCTGGAGGCTGAAAAAAATCTAATGAGATTGCCATAATTGCATTCAAAACATTGTTGAAATGACGACTAATCGTTTCTCCAGAATATCGAAATAACTCTTGAACAGCACGAGTCCGTAGATTATGACCAATAATGAACATAAATATAGCTAACTGCTCTTCAATCTTTATTCGATTTGTGTGGCGCAGTAAGCCTTTGGATTGCAGGATATCACACAACTTGTAAAACACCTGCTTATCCATGCGAAAATTTTCTAAACAACGTTCACTTTGACCATTTAGTACCTCATCTACAAATTTTGTACCATTGGATGTGAAATGATGGCTCAATTCTTTGGGTACATAATTCCCATAGACTCCATCCTTCTCATCCTCAGAGCTCTCCATGACAAAGCTAACCTATGCATTCAACAATAAATAAATCTTATATCATTTGTCAAAAAAACAATAACAATTGTTTGTTGGAAATGTGGATAAACTAAGCATGCACAGACAAAAAACTAGAATCATAGCTATAGAAATAGAATACAACAATGCAAATGTATGTAAATATGTAACCCACCCAAGGGTTATACAAGAAGCAAAATCTGGCAAATAGAATATGTCTGATAGCTTGAAAAGCAACATGGAAACTGGAAAGAAGAGGATGTCTCAATTAAAGTATATGTTCCCATGCCATTCAATGGCATTGGCCAGCTTCATAAGTAGGACAGCAACATTTACAGGCCAACAACTAAAAACCAAAAGAACAACAGCCGTCTTACTTCTCGCCATTTTTTGGTATTAGTTAACAAAACCATCTTTTAAATATGTCTAAGCAATAAGAAATCCAGAAGGATCCTAATAAGATCATACTTCCACGAGAAACAAACTTCAAAAATTGTTGCCCAATCCAACATAACAATGGTTAAAAAAGTAGAAACTATGAAAAACATTATGACAAAATTAACAAGTTATGAGGGCCAAAAGGGGAGAATTGATCATATTTCCGAACAAAAACCCTCAAAAGATGTCACCCCAATTAGAAGATTATGATAATCAAAAGCAACAAGTAGGACTCTGAATGACATTTGACAAATGAAAAAAGTTACCAGTAATGATATAGGCATTATGCATTAGTTGCCAACAAAACTAGCTCAATACAAAATGATAAACAAAACAAACACTGATTCACGCACGGAAATCTTGGACAAAATCCAAATTTTTAAGCCAAATATGAGGGGACAAAAAAAGAAGGAAGGGGGCTTAAGAGAAACTCAAATGTAGTAGTTCTATCATAACAAGTATATTTACCCACTCACGCTGTTTTACATTGGTCTCTCCTAAAAAATGGGTCCTGAAAAAAATAATACTGGGGCCTGATAATCTACTAACCATTTGTTTGCATCCCTAGAAAATATTGATCAGACTCTATGCTCATGTCTAAGATACCTTAATATCATCATTGAAGTCTTATACAACAGAAAACAACTGCAGGTGTTAATGTGTGTGCACCTTGCGAGCAGGGGAGACAGAGAGGGAAAGAAATTTACCTTCTCAATACGCTAAGATAATTTGAAAAGAGAGTTCAGTGGTATCATTTGACAATAAACAAAAATGCCCTTTAGTTGTCCTTGATTCACACACTTAAACTGCAATATTAAAAGATTGGTTTTCAACAGTTTAGTAAATACACTCATTACATCAATGAACTTAAATTCTAAGTCTGAAATAAATAAAGACAGCATTCAACCATGTTGAGTGACTCATTAGACTCACATAAAAAACCTGAAAAATCTCAACAAAAGCCTGCCAAAATTTTTTTTATGAAGCAATGAAACAAAGTTACAATAATTTGAATGCCACTGAAGCATTACAGTATCTTACACATAAACAGATTCACCACATGCAATCACATTTCTCATCATATAACCAAGAAGAGAGTCCAAAAACCTTCAACATATTCAACAAACTGACTCATCAAACTCACATAAAACAACCCGAGAAAAAGCATGTTTCTACATTCTATACATAAACTTGCCTAATAAAATTTGAATGCCAACGAAGGATTACAAATATTACAAATAAAGAATTATAAACACAAAAAGATGAAATTGTAAAAACAAACCCATTTTCGAACTCAATCTACCATGTTGAGAGTCATTAAACTGACATAAGACACTATGAAAAAACACACTAACTGCAACTGAAAAATTCTAACCGATTAAGCATACCTAAAGCTGTTGCTTCACTATTGAAACGGCGCCGTATTTCATTGAAAAACGACCATTGAAATTAGGGTTGTCTGATCAGAAAATGGGGAAAGAGTGGAGAAGAGTAACGTTCTCTTTAACGATGAACTGAAATTTTCAACACGCGTTGATCAAAGTCTGGAGGGTTTTGTTTTGGTTTACTCATCAACTCTCTTTCTCTCTCTCTCTCTCTCTGTTAATGCAACTTATTGTCAAAGAGTTGGGGATCTTCTTTCAAATAGGCCCATTAGAAAAAGAAAAGCCCATTCTGACCCTTCAACGGCCCATTTATTTTGTGATCCAAAAATGTTTTCCAAAACAAATATCATTAAAAAACTGTTTTTTGATTAGAAGTTACATAAAACTAAGAAAATAAGGTGACGTTCAAAAGTAAATTTTTGACATTTTTGTTTTCAAAAATAAAAATCGAGAATAAAAATAATAAATTTGATTTTATATTTTCAAATTTTGAAAATGCATTTATTATCATTTTCTAAAAATAGTATTTGAAAATGAAAACAGTAAAACGTGTTTGTTATTGCTTTCTTATGATCAATGTGAGACACTGTGGTTTATTGAAAAATGAACACACAGGAAACAACTCTTTTTTTTTTTTTTTTTTATCCTTTTTTTAGTTTTACATTAGTTTCTTATTGTATTTAAAAATTGTTTTGCAACTCATTTTAACTAAACATATTTTCTGATGATTTCATGTATTTCTTGTTTTCGATAATGAGAAACTGTATATATATATATCTAATATGACTTAGATTTTTATGTACACAAATTATTTCTGTTTTATAAAATTAAATTACAAAAAGAATAATTAAAATTTACGAATTTCATCATTTACATTTTGTTATACTCATAAGAGAACTTGAAAACAATAAAATTGCTATATACAATTAATATAACACAATGGGAAGTTTCTAAAATAGGATTAAAAAAAAATTATGGAGAATTTATTGTATATTTCTTATTATGGAAATATTTTATATATTTTTCCCAAATATAAATTTATTTCCATATGTATATTTGTCAAAAAAGGTTTTAATTCATTACCAAATAATATTGAAAATAAATTAATATGGCGTAAAACGTTTGCAAAATAAAATTATTTTCTCAATAACCCAAAATTGGGCTTTTCCCTTTAGTGGGCCTAGTTGGGAAAAAAAACTCCAACCCTCAGGCTATTTTGCAAAAACTTTATACTATAAATATTGTGTCAAAAATCCCCAAAACCTTTGATAAAATCAAATTAAAAGCTCTGTTTTTAAACTCGGACCAGACTGACCGGTCAGACCGGTCTGAATGGGACTCATAAGCCTCTCTAGTCCGATTCAGGTTCCAAGGGTTTCTGCTATACTCCAAACTTGTAGGGACTACTTTATACTTTTTTAGGGTTTTTTTTCAATTTTCAAAATTTAAGGAACTAATTTATATTTTTTGGGCATTTTTGAAATAAATTAACATTTTAGGGACTAATTTAAAATTTTAGTGGTATTTTTATAATATACTAAAATTTAAGGGACTACTTTATAAGTTTTTAAAAATATTTTTGTTGTTGACGTCACTAGTCCAATTGGTTGTACCGGTAGACCCATGACCTAGTCACATTGTCAGATCTCAAAACGGGTCGGGTTTTAAAACAATAATTAAAAAATGATCATTGGTCCATGTTGATGGGCAATAAGGAAAAATTGTGATTGACAAAGTGAACAAGAAGAACACAACAAAAATTAGAAGGCAAGACATAAGGATTGAGAAAGAGTTTTTGTTTTGCTAGGAGGGCTAAGATTACCCTCTAAATGGCCCATCTTAATAATCATGGTCTTTGTGCAAGTAACGTTATCCCGATATTATATCAGTAAAAGAGAATATTTCAGATTCATGTAAAATGACATTACCCCAATAATGTATTAGTACGAGATAGCATTCTAATCCAGACGGGGATAACGTTAGCTTTATGTTGTATTGATAAGAGTGTATTAGTATGTAGTAGCGTCATAGTTTAGGTATGAATAATTACTTTATTGAGATATTTTATTAAGATAATGGAATAACATTTCATTATCTAAATAATAGTAATAATACATTTATATTGTGTTTAGAATAAAGATAGGTTGACAAACACTTCTCACAATTTTTTTACAAACGCTGGCATAACAATTCGCAATTGATCAATTCGTATTTGGTTAGGCGGAAGTAATTGTGAGCTGATCAATTACGAACTGACACGTCGCGTTTGTGAAAGGAAGTTAGTGAGAAGGGTTTTTTAGTGTAGTATTACTATTATATTTATATTTATACAGTATGGTCCAAGTATGGTCCACGTGGGGTAACAATACCTCAAATATTGAATCAGTATCGTTACTTGAATACGGAATTAGTACCCTCCAGCTAAATGCCATCTTACAAGTGGGGTTGGAGATGGACAAAATGTTGACGTGGATTGGACTTATAATGCGTGACAGCACTACTCAAAAGCATCAAGACTAGAGCCAACCGCACATGCATGCCCCTAAGCCACGCCCACCAACCCATTCGCCCACGCTTAAGGAGTAAACAGCAAAGACACAGGACCACTAGGTTGAAAATAAATTTTTATTTTTACTTTTATTTTTTTAACATTTCCTCGACAGTTCTTTATTCTATTATTTTTTATTTTTGTATTATGCAATAGGTACAATAATACTACATATCTAAAACATTGTCCCAAAAAAGTGATACATAATGTAACAATATCAAATAAGATGATATATTATTTGATATTCAAGGTCTGTTTGGTAAATTAAATGAAATATGATATTCTATAAAACTATTCAAAATAAGATTAGATAGGATTAAATCAAATATGATAGGATTCTGAGAATATGTTTGGTATAATATTTGAAAATTATATCACATTTGGATAAAAATATATAATAGTTATTTGGTACATTTTTTAAAAATATTTTCAGATTTAGATTATTTTAACCCCTATATTTGTTAATTTAGCTAACACCCCCCTGCCTTCACAACAAAAATTTATAAATTAATAAAAATACCCCCACCCACCCAACCGATTGTCGACAACCAGCCGCCGCCGCTGGACAGTGGCCGAAAGTCGTCAGAATGATATACGACCGGCTGGATTTGGTCGGTTATGCGCTGATCTAGCCATATCTATGACCAGATTATTGGTTCTTGGCTGTAGATCTGGTTGTTTTTGGCCATATCTATGGTGGATCTGGCAAGAAACGATCGGATCAGTGCACAATCAGGTAGATCTGATCGATCATGCATCATTCCAGTATTGATGACCGACGATGATTACTGTTCCTAATAATGGCTTGGGTAGGTGGGGTTGTGTTTGTTAATTTATAAACTTTTATTGTGAATGTTTTGAGTTGAATATTTTGAGTTGAATAGGATATGATTGAAAAATAGAAACAGGATTGAATTTTTCATTTTTAGTCTAAAAAATGTCTTTGAATAGGATTAGATTTTGAATTCAATTTTATCAATATTAAAACAAACACGTTTTTACTGTTTACTTTACGATAGGATAATAAAATATAGTTTTAAAAAGTTAAACAAGCAGGGCATAGAGTTTTAAAAAGTTAAAGAAACAGGGGCGTATATATTGTAGAGTAATGCTACAGTCACCGAAGTAGTGCACCAAATTCATGCACCAAATGACGTGGCAAAATCCTGATCGTTGATTAATTTTAACTTAATATTAATTGACGGTCAAGATTTTATCATGTCATTCGGTGTATAACCTCCGATAGCTGTATCTTTTCCGTATATTGTATTTCTATATCGGAATATTTTTTATATAATCGGTAATATTATCTAATTGATACTGCAATATTACCCCTTGAAAGTTACATGGCATCAACTTTTTGCAACCACTTTACTTTAAAGTCAATATTTTAGAAATCTACGTTGAAATATTAGCCATAAAGTTAGAAACCAATAATTGAGTCCTATTAAACCTTGATAGATTAATAATTTTGGTTAAATAATGTTTTCAACCGTCTCAACTTAGAACATTGGGTTAAATAATGTTTTCGACCGTCTCAACTTAGAATAATTCATTAAATTTATAATATAATATATTAAAAAAAACACATAAATACCACTTGATTATAAATTAATAATCTCCCTATACATTAAAAAAATATATACATGATTTAATTACGAGACCTTTGTAAAATATGACTCTTACAGACTAATATATTTATATACAAGAAAAAAACACGCAATGTATTTATATACAAGAAGAAGAAATACAATATGATTTTTACAAGGAGAAAACAATTTTCTATAAACTAATTTATATACCACATTAACTATGACTTATTTCTTATACCACATTAATTATACACAATATGTACATGTATTAAGTTCAATATTTTAGAAAAAGAAAATAAAGAATGCCTTATTAATTTATACAATTAAATAATATATCGATTAATTAATAAATTTTCATGGTCCGAACAATATTAATTTATCGAGATTTAACTGTATATGATCATTTTTTATACAATCAATTGTAAAACTTAATTGCAATTTCATCAATGGCAAATAATCAATAATACAGTATAATTATATTTCTATGCGCTAAATCACATAAACATAAATCTCAGAATCTGAAACTTGATGATTTTTTACTGTTTAAGAAAAGAGTAATACATACTTGGTTTTATGATTAATTTCTTAATGAACTTTGAAAAAAGATAGTATTGCTCCCTTTATTCCCTTATTGTAATAGCTTATTTCTTTTTAATGGATAAAGAAAAACTTACGTTAGGAGCAAAGAGAGGACCCCTTTTATACAGCCGTTTTATTAACTCCCAAACTGTTCCATCCAAAATAAATAACCATCATACTCCCTAGTTAATTTAATTATTTCAAAATAACCATGGACCACCTTATGTGGAATCAATATATTTCTAACATCAATGAGTAATATAACCAAAACAATCATGATGCGAATGCATGTTACATTATATGGGTTAGGGGTGTTCAAAAAAATGCAAAAATCGAACCGAACCGAAAACCGATTAACCGAAAAAACGGTTCGGTTACGGTTCGAAAAATTCAAAAAACTGAATTTTTGGTTCGGAAGAAATTAGAAACAGTTAACCGAAAACCGGTTTTTCAAATATATATATATATATATATTATATTAAATAAATAAATAATAACCTAAACTAAAATAAATCTCTAATTCACTCAATCTAAAATCCCAACCCAAATTTTTTTTTCTTAGTTCCCAATGTATTGTCTATATTTACAATTAAATTTAGGACAAAATTTAAAAAAAAAGAAAGAGAAAATCGGTTCAAAACCGGTTTACCAAAAAATCGGTTTTTCCTAAAACCAGTTCGGTTTTGGTTCGAGAATTTCCCCAAACCGAAAATCCGGTTCAGTTTAGAAAAGCCGCTTTTGAACACCCCTAATATGGGTTGACATTACAACCCGAATTATTTTATATGTATAGAAAATCTATGAATTTGAATTATTTGGTAAAAAAATATAATAATATGTATACTTAATAAAATTAATATATGGATTTTTATTTCTCTATTTCTTTATTTTTTTGCAAATTGTCCTATTGAGCCCATTCTACTATTTGCCTTCACCAATAATATGAAACACAAACAAAAATATAAGAAATTTCCAAGAAATTAACAAGAAATATCCAATTTTTGTTTCCTTCTTTCTCAATGGATGAGCATCACCCTGTACAAATTTAGTTGTTCAGTCTTATTCACACTCGAAACAAGTACCCATTAATTTTTTTTTTTTTTTAATCTTCTTATATAAAACACATTTTCATGATTGTTTCTTTAGAAAGATATTTTATCTTCCCATTTATTATTCTCAACTCAATACACACTTGATTAAAATATGCACCCAAGAAAATAGTAACATTTTTAATAATTCCATCACGAAATTAAATTAAAAAATCAATAGATTAATGCTTGATTGAATGAAAAAAAGTGCAATATTAAAAAAGGATTTGGAAATTGATTAAAGGGTTACTTTTATTTGTCCCTTGAGAAATAAGGGGATCAAAAGAAAAAATATATTTAGAAAATTGTATTTAAGAGGGTCAAATAGTAAGCTTAACGAATAAAGGGGGCCAAAATGAGAGGTGAAATATATTTATAAATAAAATATATTTGCAATCTTGTTTTGCACATGTTTTGCAGTTTTCACGTGACTTCATAATTGGGTGGAAAATTTTGAAAGAAAAGAAAAGAATAATGATTGAATCAATGGATTAGTAGGATTTGGTGGCAATTTTAGCTGCATTATGCTTTTTAGTTTTTAATGCATATGGGGTGTCACTGTAAAATCTGAAAGCTTAAGGGAGGTCACTGATATTATCCCCTAAAATTATAGGCTCCGTCTATTACACTTTTTTTTTTTTTTAATAATATTCTATTATGAATACGATAGGATAAGATTTAATCAAATATGATATAATAATGAGAATGTGTTTGGTATATTTTTTGAAAATATTTAAATTATTTTTAACCCTCTATATTTATTTTTACTACACCCCCACAATAAAAGTTTATAAATTAACAAAAATACTCTCACCTACTTAACTGATTATTGACAGTTGGCCACTACCATTGGACGTTGGTTGGAAGTCACCGGAATGACATACAATTGGCCAATTGTGCATCATTCTGATGTCGGCGATCGACAATAGCAGTTGCAACGGTCGATAATGATTGTTGGTGGGCAACTGTTGCTTGGATGGGTGCGAATGTTTTTGTTAATTTATAAACTTTTATTGAGAAAAATAATTATTAAATGTTTTGAGTTAAATAAAATATGATTAAATTTTGAATTGAATAATTAATATTAAAACAAAAACGTTTTTCACTTTTTAAGATAGGATGGTAAAATAAGATTGAGTTCGAAAAGTTAAACAAAAAGTTCCATAGAATCCTTTATCCAAGAGTTGAAAACATTATTATGTTAATATTGTTAAATTTAAGTTTATAATAATCAATTAATTTCGAAACATAAAATTAATGTGATCATAAAATCTCACGATGAGCATATCACAAATAGCGAAGATTTAGTCAAAGGGCAAATTTGTAATTATACAATCAACTTCGCAAGTTAAGGGATGTAAGTGACAATAAGTTAAGGGATGTAAACTAGAGGCAAAAAATAAAAACAAAAGTCGGTGCACAAGATAAGTGGGGTCATCATCCCCCACTCACCTTCACGTAGTTTTTGTCCTTATTTTCTCAAATATTTTTATCGTGTATCTAACAAATACAAATCGATCACGATAATATTTAATAGAATAATACTATATCATTTTTTCACAATTTTAACGTGATAATTTATAATTGATCGATTTATAATTAATCAGTTTATAATTAATTAGTGAGATTCATACAAACAGGGGCGGATCCAGCCAATTTAGCCCACCCTTAATTTTTTTTTTAAATATTAATATGTATAATTTATATATTTTAATCTATCTTAAAAAAAATATTAATGGATAAAAATATTAATGTATAATTAATTTTTACTTTGATCTATCCTAACAGAAATTTTTGGATTTATCATTGCGTACAAGATTTATATGAAATCTGTTATGAACCAACTAATTACAAAAGAAAATTTATAAGAAGAGATTATTGATATAATATTATTTTATTTAATATAATTCTTAAATATTAAATGATTAGACAGACGTACATACAATAATTACTAAAAAAAACAGACCTTTTCCTATGCAAGTAGCAAAAGGATAAACGAGTTTGAAGGAGGCATCCTAGTCAGTGCCAAGAATGCAATTAATGAAACAAAAAAAGGTGTTATAGTCTTCTGTCCTAAACCCTGCTCCACCAAAGATTCTCTAACCAACCAAACCACCCTCGGAAAATACCCAAAAAATTTACACATCCAAATTAATTAATATTTAAAAAAAAAAAAAAAGTTACTTTTTAGTCACGTGCAAAATAAGAAATTTAATAACTTTTGAGGATTTGATTTGAGATTTGAGAATCTGTACCTGTAACGTAATTCAGAGAATAAAAAAAAGGAGGAAATGCAGGGAAACTGGAAAATAGTAGAGATGCCAGCTCAGCAAATTAAAAGATTAATATAAAAATGATTTTATATATACAGACACAGTTATTCAAATGTCTCGCGCAATTGAAAACTGACGATAGAGAAGTGGCGTGTAACGGTGAAGAGAGGAAGGATTATTAGTATTTTGTTACTTCAAAGTGCTCTGGACGGTTGAAAAAAAATTAAAAAAAAAACGAAAAAAAGGGAGAAAATAAAAAATTTCTCTCTCCGTGGAATTGCAATGGCGTCTGAAGGTTGTGTTGGCTTCGTCGGCCTGGACGAACTGAGCTTGGACATGGCCGCTTCACTTCTTCGCTCCGGTTACAATATCCAGGCTTTTGAGGTTCCTTTTCGTTCTAATTTTTTTATGTAATTTGTTCATCATCATCATCATCATCATCATCATCATACATATATATAATTGCATTTGTTGAATAGTTGTTGCTCGGCGGCTTGGTTTGGATGTCTCAGAAGCTTTTCGTTCTGTTGCATTTGACTTCATTTTATTTATTTATTTATATATTAATTAATTTAATGTACTGGAAAATTTGTTGTACTGAACTTTTGATGATGTTGTTAATGTCGGAAAATTTGAAGATATTATTTATTTATGAATTTAAAATACTGGAAAATATTCCGTACTGAACTTTTGATGAAGTTGTTAATACTGAAAAATTTGAATTTAATTTTATATATTTATGAACTTAAGATACTGGAAAAATTTTCGTACTGAACTTTTTATGAAGTTGTTAATACTGAAAAATTTGAATTTAATTTTATATATTTATGAACTTAAGATACTGGAAAAATTTTCGTACTGAACTTTTTATGAAGTTGTTAATACTGGAAAATTTGTCGTACTGAACTTTTGATGAAGTTGTTAATACTGAAAAATTTGAATTTAATTTTATATATTTATGAACTTAATATACTGGAAAATTTTTCGTACGAACTTTTTATGAAGTTGTTAATACTGAAAAATTTGAATTTAATTTTATTTATTTATGAATTTTAAATACTGGAAATTTTTTCGTAGTGAACTTTTGATGAAGTTGTTAATACTGGAATATTTGTCGTAGTGAACTTTAAATGAAGTTGTTATTCTCATATATATACTTAAATTTTTGTTGTTATATGATTTTGAAGTCCTTGGAAGCTTTTGGTAATTGTTTCTGATTTTTATATAATTTAACATTGTTTATTTTGAAATGACAACTGCAGTAAAAAAATGAGGTACATTCATTAGGATTTTGCCGAGCTTTATATCTGAATGATGTACAAAAAACCATGCTTTAGTCTTTCAAAAATAAAATTTTAGATAAAATATTTGCTTGTCACACATTCCACTCCACTCTTTCTGATATACAACCACAAATTAAATTGACTGTACTTTAAGGTTGTTCCTGATATTATTATATATTGTTCAAAGTGTTAATTTCATGTTTGAATGTTTGTATTTTTTTATCAACAGATACATGAGCCTTTGATAAATGAGTTTCTGAAGCTAGGGGGATCTAGATGTGCGAGCCCTCAGGAGGCAGGGAAAGGTATTCTACATTGGGTTCTTATTCGGTTAACTTCTTCTCTGTTCCCTTTGTTTTCCTTTATATTCTTTAAATTCTGCTTAGTTTGCATATTGTATTCAGTTAGACTCTGTTTTATTTCCCTTCTCTTTTTCTTTATATTCATTAAATTCTGCTCAGTATATGGACATGAGCCTTGAATTAGCAGCCTTGTATGCATGTGAGGTACAGAGTGTAAATGTGAATATAATGGAGTATAATCAGATGTTTTGTAGTTTGAGAAAAAAGATTAAGTTCCGTTTCTTCTTTTCTAAGTGATTCTATTCATGAATTAATGGGATATTAGTTTTGGTGTAGTACAGTTTGGACGATAATCATGTGGTAACCTTGTTTGACTGTGCATGGATTCCCTTTTGGTTTTGTTTAGTTTCTTAGAAAATTAAGGAATTCAAAAGAAAATGAATTTGTGAATGTTGTGTTTGGATTTGTGAGAAGTACAATAATTAAGCTAAGCCAAGCACGAACTTATTTTTCTTATGAGTATTACAAAATTACTTTAATATCCTAAAAGCAAAGATTTGATGTATGAGCACTAAAGGCTGCAGATGTCTCTGCGTAAAAAAATTAACAAACAAGGTTTATCTGATTTAGACCAGACCTTAAGGGAGGTCAATGGAATTAGTTAATGTTTTATGTGATCTTTCTTATGTACAAAAAATTTACCTTTAACAAATCTCATTATATCCAATGTTTTATATCTACTCTGTTCCATTCATGTTTGTGTTTCCATGTGCAGATGTAGCAGCTTTGGTTGTGCTAATATCTCATGCTGATCAAATTGATGATGTAATCTTTGGTCACGACGGTGCATTAAAAGGTATATAGATAGCGTTATATTAACTTGGTAATATAAACTTTGGTGACTTTTCTGATCTACAGATGGTGGACTTTTATGTGTTTGCAGGGTTGCACAAAGCCTCAGTCTTAATTCTTCGTTCAACCATGCTGCCATCACATTTCCAGAAATTGGAGAAGAATCTTTCAGGCAACCACTTTTGCATATTTTGAGCCCCAATAATGCAAGTTATTGTACATACTAATTATCTCTTCACTAGTCTTATGTTCCAAACAAGGGCACATTTTTGAAACTCCTACATCTTCCTCTTCCTATTTTATTGGTTCCATCAATTAATTAACAGTGAGGGGTGATTCCAAAACTGTGATCATAGAGCCATGTTTATTTATATAATGCAAGTTGCTGTACATACTAATTATCTCTTCACTATTCTCATATTTGCTTTCCTTCTATTATATGCAACACCAGTCACCAAAGTTTTGCTGACATTATCCTGTTATTTTCTCTTACAGAGAATGGCGAGACAGCTTATCTGGTTGATGCCTATGTCTCTAGGGGAATGTCTGAGATTTTGAAAGGGAAAGTCATGGTAACATATATCTTAAATAATATTGTTTCTTCTTTTGGCTTTTTTTTCCTAGACTCGTAATAATCTTGGCATTAGTTACTGTTTACATTGACTGAATTGGTAACATGTAAACTGTTTAGATAACATCTTCAGGAAGGTCAAATGCCATTGCAAGGGCGCGACCATTTCTCTCTGGTAAATCTGTTTGTATCATCTTAAATATTCTTGTGAGAACTTCCTAATGTGGTTCCATACTTTATAATGTGTCTTTTTCATCTCTCAGTCAAATTATTGTGTTTTGCTAACAGCTATGTGTGAAAAGCTTTATGTCTTTGAGGGTGAAGTTGGTGCCGGAAGGTATGCATTCTTTTCAGTCTTTAAAACTATTTTTTTTCACAATGAATTGCTATTAAGTTGAAAAGTTCTTTTATCTAATTGTTATGGTAGTTATTTTATATGAAAGTTAAATAATTGCTGACAAGCTAATTTGATAACATCAATTGTTTCCTTGTGTGTTTCTTGAAATGATGAAGTTATTTGGATACTTTAAAGTTTTTCTTGTGGTACTTGATGCTTTAGAATTTGCTATTCAATTTTGATTCTCTTCTGATTGCAGCAAATCCAAAATGGTTAATGAACTACTTGAGGGCATTCACCTTATTGCTTCTGTAGAGGCTATTTCTCTTGGTGCTAAAGTTGGGATTCATCCATTAATTCTCTATGATATCATTTCCAATGCTGCTGGAAATTCATGGTTTGATGCTACCTAAATTTTGTTTTCTTATTTTATTTTCTCCTACTGTGACAATAATATAATACTGTAGGTCTGTCTGGCTCAAAAACCTGACATCATGAAACACAACCTAATTACAAAAAAATACTCCTCCTCAAGCTGTCTCATAAAGATCAAATATGCCCAGTTTGAAGCACAATCTATACATGACAACCCACCTCTATACCCTAAACCTGTCTACCTTTATCCATTTCTCATATGATGGCCATACACTCGAAATAACCACTCAAAAACTCAATGGCCAAATTTTCCCTACACAAGGTTTCCTATCAATCCAAGGATTCTGAGTCATCAGCTGAAGCTGTTGCTTTTTCATGATTTTAGATGGTTAATGTGTATCTGACTTCCTGCTTGTACTTTGTTTGATGCTTATAACCACACATATTATTTTGTTTTTGGTGTTCATTTATATTTTTGTGGGGGTGTTCAAATGCAGGATTTTCAAGAATCACATTCCCCAGTTATTGAGGGGTGATGCGAAACTTCAGTTCCTGAATCCAGTTATTCAGAATTTGGTAAGAATGACAAATTCTTAAGCTTTGTAGAGTTTAGTCTGTTGTAAGGGATACTTCTGTATGCAATATTGTTCTAGGAGCTAATCAGTTTTCATGTTATTACTGGGCAACTATTTTCTTTTAAAAGTTTCGTTGCTTGCATATTGTACTTTTAATAAGCTTACTCCAAATATTAAGTATATATCAAGTTTATGTTTAGATCATTGATTAAGGAACTTTCTTTCTTTGCTTTTTGAGTAAAGGGTTTCAATTTTAATCTTGATAGATTCCTAAAACTGTCCACCACAACTGAGGAGTTTGTTTTTGTGGTAGATAGATTTTCATGTATGTTAATAACAAATCATAATGTTTACTCTATTTTTTTCAACTTAATGATTTTGTATACTTAATTAAAACTTCTATTACCAGTATATGTTAATTTTACTTTTTTTTTTCTTTTAACAATCATATCGAGAACAATTCTAATCATGTAAGTTAATTATCATAAGCTAATACTGCAAAGATTACAAGTAGCAAATTTTAATATAAACACTTTTTGGCCTTTGAATTATCATGTACGATCATCTCTTTTCAACCTCTTTCATGATGTTTTTATGACATAAAAGAATTCTAATGGAATATTTTGATTTGAAGGGTATTATTTTGGACATGGCTAAGACGCTTGCTTTTCCTCTTCCACTTTTGGCTGTTGCTCGTCAACAACTACTTCATGGTAGTAATCTAAATCCGTGTTTTATCTTAAATCACCCTATCACATGTGATGATCTTTTAGGGGTTTAAAACAATCTGGTTTCATCTTACCTGTGTTCTACATTTCTTTTTCAGGGTCTCATGTTCATGGTGATGATGGTAGCACCCCATTGGTTAAGGTTAGTCTGTAGAGTTTTCATTTTTTTTTTTTTGCTTTTAGTCAAGTTGCAAAACAAGCTGACCCAGTGTATGCAATTTCATAGACCAAAAATTTATTTTAAAAAAAAAAGTTTCAGATTTCAAAACATTGGTTTGGTCATATCTATCTATTCACTGTACAATTCTTGAACAGGTTTGGGAGAAAGTGATGGGAGTGAATATCATAGATGCAGCCAATCTGGAACCCTACCAACCGGAGCAACTTGCACAACAAATCATTGCCAAATCAAATACCGTTAAGCGAGTTGGTTTCATTGGCCTTGGAGCAATGGGATTTGGCATGGCTACTCACCTGCTGAAATTTTGTTCTGTTGTTGGTTATGATGTAATCCCTCACTTCCACCTTTCTCTATTAAGAGTGTCAATTATTTGATGAGACTGTTTGATATAGTAGTAATTTTGTGTCTGGTTTCACTGGATTGAGATTGAATTTCTGCGTTACTAGTTATGATGTCATCCCTTACTTCAATCTATCTGTGTTGAAAGACTGAACCCTTTGCTGATCCAGCTTGATATAGGGTTTTGAAAGAAAATCGACTCTTGATGAAGAATAATGTCAATAGACCTTGGGTTGTCTTGTGAAAGCTTTTTAATCGCCTCTTTGGATGATCGCCCTTTCATTTAACTAAGAAGATGACTTAGCAAATGCTATTGTACTTTCTTTCCTTTCTTAGAGGTTTGAAGCATTAAAGAAGTTCTGTGTTCAATGACATATTTATTAAGGCTCTTGATATTCAAAATCTACTTTCTGTACATACAATGATAAGAAAAGTGCCTATAGTATCTCCCCTGCACTGTCTTTGTTGTAATGGCAAAAGTTGTGGTTTTCTCCTTTGGTATTCAAGTTGGCTGGATCATCTGTTCATGCATTTGAAACGTTAACATTCCATTAGGCACTGTGTAGATTTTTTGACACTTTTACTTGGTCATTTGGTATCATGATTTTAGGGACTAAAAGTGACCTGTCCTTGTGTTGTACTTGAGGTGGCCTGAGACCATGTCATTGTATGTGGATTGTAGGAGTTTGGGCGCAGATGTATGTGTTAAATAATGTTCAATTTTAATTGCCTTTGATAGTTAGAATAGGTTTGCATACAAGTTAGGCTTCTCCACCTAATAGCTTGAGCTCTTGGTTTAATATTTCAGTATGGCATTAGAGACTTGTTTATCTCCCTGTTGAGTTTTCTGCGTCATGTACCTGGTCAGTTTCTGGGTTGTATGCCTATCTGTCTCCAGGTCAAAGTAGGAGGATTAAATTATGTCTTCCGTTGGGCTTGTTCCAGAGTGAGTGTGTTTAGTAATGTTTATTATCCATATTGGTTGCATATAGTTTCCAGTGTGGCTTGTAATGTGAGTTGGAACTTTCCAAGTAGTCGCTTAAACCTTTAGTTTGGACTGTTGTACCAGATTATATGGATATTTCCAGCCAGAATGCAAAAAGTATATGAGTTTCTGAGTGCATATTGCTTTAGATGCCTTTTCCACATCACTATATTTAAATATCAATTTATTTACATCTTTTATGGATTACAGGTTTATAAACCAACACTTACGCGATTTGAAAAGGCTGGTGGCTTAATTGCGAACTCTCCAGAAGAAGTATCTAAAGGTACAAGTCATTTTTTAAAAGTCACCAATCTAAGTTCGTATATAAGCAATTAAATAAGAATAAAAAACTGATTGGCTGTGAGACTGAACCTTGCAATTATGGAGCTTCGACAAGCTAAGGCTTGCTGCCCAAGGCGTGCAGTTATTGTAATATCAAGTTTGATGCCATCTTATGCTTGAAAATGGTGCCTTTGCTCTAGACTAGATGTGGGTAATTACATGCACACTCGTCTTTGTGCTGCTTATTAACTCATTCATACATGTGTGTGTTTGCCTGTTGATGTACAAGCAAATCAATCCCTTTACCTTTGTATCTCAATTCCTTACTTGAATGGATAGTTGATAATCAAACTTTTGGAACTGTATCATAATGCTTCATGCTCAATGTTATTCATGGAACAATATACATCCTTTTGACACATTTTCCATTTCAGACATTGATGTGCTTGTAGTCATGGTTACAAATGAATCTCAAGCAGAGAGTGTTTTGTATGGAGATCATGGTGCAGTTCCAGGTAATTCTCAAGTCATTATCAGTATAGTAGCTACATATTTTTAGCTGCACTAACAGCAATGTGCCTTTTCTTATAGCTCTTCCATCTGGAGCATCAATAATCCTTTCATCCACTGTCTCTCTGGGATTCGTGGTTCAACTAGAGCGGCGCTTGCAACGTATGCCCTTGATTAGATATATTTATCAATTGTTTGTTTATGCAAACCACAACTCTTGCTTGGTGAATTTACATCTCTATTGTTTACTTATTAAACTTGGAGCCCCTTATTCTTAAGGTTGCAAGTGGCATAATGGAACACTAAGCTTACGGTACTCTAGCTAAAGTTTTTAGATCAGAAAGGTATTGGGTCCCACTGCTTGAAATTAGAATCCGTAGTAATAGAACAGTTATCAAATGTTGTTCTGGTGATGTCTTCTTGTATCACATCAGGGAATGATTTCTCCCATTTCAGTAGATAAAGAAATCTGTTTAATCCATCAACTTACTACACTTGACCTTAGATTAGACCAAGGAATCTTAGCTGTACGAAGAAATGGGTCTGAAGTTAGTTTCTCTCTCTCTCTCTCTCTCTCTCTCTCTTTCTGAGTAGGAAATAGAAACCTTATTGGGAAAAATGAAAGATGAGAATTAGAAAGGAGTGGATCAACAGTCCAAATAATAAAAGTAGAACTACAAATGTAGAGCACTCTGATTCTCAAACTTCTGGTTTCTTTCCCTCCATTGGATTTTTAGGCAAGAAATGAACACATTTATAATTACTCAACATTTCATTCTCTTATGGTTCTTTCATACACTTATGTGTCTGCCAATGTCATAGTTGAAGGCAAGGATTTGAAATTGGTAGATGCTCCTGTTTCTGGTGGTGTTAAGAGGGCATCCACCGGAGAACTCACGGTGCGCAAAGACCTTTTCCTTCTAAGGAAACTGATTTTTATACAATTTTGTTGACTAAAATTGCAACTACGGTATATTTATTATTATCAGATAATGGCTGCCGGTACAGATGAAGCCCTTACAAGCACGGGTTCAGTTCTCTCAGGTAAGGATCATGTTATATCAGGTCCATTCTTTGGTGGAAAGATTTCTAAATTCACATTGACATGTGGTTTTTGACCATGAACAGCATTAAGTGAGAAGCTTTATGTTATCAAAGGGGGTTGTGGTGCTGGAAGGTATGTCATGCATTAGGTATTTTGGATGTGCTTGGAAATGAGTAGTTATTATATTTATGTTTAATATGTTCTGTAGTGGTGTAAAGATGGTTAATCAGTTGCTTGCTGGAGTCCATATAGCATCAACAGCTGAGGCGATGGCCTTTGGAGCTCGATTAGGTCTTAATACCAGAGTATTGTTTGATATCATCTCCAACAGTGGGGGAACATCTTGGTATGCATCATGTAAAAAGCAATTAAGCTATTTTATATCTTAAGTGATTGCTTCATTTATGAAAAAGATCTTGTGAGTTGTGCTTGTTAACTTCAATTTCATTTGATTTTGACTGGCAAAAGGTTAAATGTCAAAATCTAATAATAACTGGCATTAAATAACCTTCGGTTGTAGGCTTGTCTAACCTTAGTTCATGATTCTAACGTTCTTGACTCTTGAGTGACACCGTAATGGATTGTGCTAATGTTCTTGTGCCTAACCTAATCAGATGACACCACGCAATTATGCCAAATGATAGTTACTACCCGTAAAATTGGTGATGATGTTCACTAGAATTCTTACATATTTTCATAAAAAGTTTCAAAAGTTGATCACTTGTCTTTTAATACAATTTACACAATGATCATATGAAGTTCACCTTGACAAATGACCTTCAAGACTCATTGTTGTTGCAGATCTGAAATAATGTTAAGTATTACAAGTCTATGAGTTAGTCTGAGCAGATTTTACATCTTTTGCAGGATGTTTGAGAATCGTGGTCCACATATGTTAGACAATGACTACACACCTCACTCTGCACTTGATATCTTTGTGAAGGATCTGGTCAGCTAAAACATTGGCTACTCTTCATGTTGAATGAAAATACTTGTTTTAATAAATTATTGATAGTGTATTGTTACTTGTTTTAATGAAAATACAATCTTTTTAACTTCTTGTAATTGTCTACAGGGTATTGTTACTCATGAAAGCTCAACTCAAAAAGTTCCGCTGCATATTTCAACTATTGCACATCAACTATTCTTGGCAGGTGAAGAGTACTCGACTTTTATAGTAAATTTGTTCAAGTTCACTTTATGTTGTTTTTGTTTTTAACTTTAGAAGACCTGTTAGGCTGTTACCTAAATATAGATTCTTTTCAATTTTCTATATAATTAATATTGATGTAAATGATCTAAAAGAATGAAGCATGCTTTAGGTGGCCTTGCATACTTTACATTGAAATAGAAATAAAATTACGGAAGGGAAAAAAGGACATTGTTTATTGTCAAATGCCTTACATATTATTGGTGAAATACAGTTCTGTATATTACTATGCAGAAACTTGGGAGAGAATTTCTTACACACTGCTGTCCAGTCTGATTCCTATGCACCCTTGGTTTTCCTTTGTGTTTTTAGACACCGCACATAAATCTTATCTTCTAGATTTGTCTTGCCAATCGTGCTGTTCCAGTCTCTTGTTCATATTAATTTTTAAGAACAGTTTGCATATGGAGGGTTCTTAAATATTTCGATTTGCAATTCTTTGAACTAAACTGAGTTGCTGTGTCCCCATGAAGTCTCAAAAAAAGTTTGATCAGAGTTAACTTCTCTTCGGTATGCCAAGAAGTTCATATATTAGTTGTATTCCAAATCGAGGGATATGATATGGCAAAATTTCTTTGAATCCTTTTAACATTTAGCAAATAGTCTTCATTGAACAGTTCTAGTAGCAGAAAATGATAGTGCAATATCAATTTTTATGTTGAAAACGGACAGTCTTTTCGATTATTAAATTTTGTTGTCTATTATTTTCTTATTATAATATTTGAGTGAGTTAGCATATAGTACCCACTCATAATACTACTCTTGAGCAGGCTCTGCTGCTGGCTGGGGTCGTCAAGATGATGCTGGTGTGGTTAAGGTCTGTACATATAGCCGAAGTAATGATATGATGCTTTTTTCTCCAAAAAAAAATATAAATAAATAAATGGTTTAATGTTTCATATGTTAATGTAACATTTATTTGTGGTTTGCCTCTATTATTTTGAGCGGGAGCTTTTGTTATTCAATTATCATCTGCATTTTTATATTCACAGGAATCTGAGAAAACAGAAAATTTATGCCTAATGGCTCAGATTTTTTTTTTGGTTATTGTTCTAATATGATCTACTAATAGCTAGTGTCACATTTAGTCGTAGTTTTTAAGTTAATATATTTCAATTATGTTCAAGTATTATATTTCTTTGTATAATTGCATGATGTTTACAACTTTGTGTTTAACATTTCAAGTTATATGTCCCAAGTATTATGTTTTATGTTACAATTCACATGAAACTTAGCACACATTTTATGTTATTGTTACAAGTTTTAATTCAATATTTCAATTCCTAGGTTCAGTGTTACTAGTCTCAGTCTGTTTCAATTTTTTTTTCTTTTAAAGCTACTAATCTTTTTAGTTTAGGGATGTAAAAAAAGGGAAAGCCGGGCAGCGCCTGGAAAATCAGGTCTGGGGCATAGCCTGCCCAAGCCCGGGTTTATTATATGAAAATTTAAAAAACTCTAGATAACCCCTGGAAAATTACTGTTAACCCCCTAAAAATTTAAGTAGATGCACACATCTTATCGAGCAAAATTTCAGAAAGCCCTGTGAAAACTACTCCATCTCTATTTCATATGGTAAAATTACAGTAACCCCCTGGAAAATTACTCCAGCATCCATACATCAAATACAATTTCAAAAGACCACTTTAAAAGGGACCTTGTGCCAAACCCAAGCAAGCCCGGCCCAGGCCCTGTGTATTTGCATCCCACGTTCATTTTATAAGAACATGAACTTCTATGTGACAAGTTTTTTTCTTAACCTGTTAGAAGTTTTATGTTATTAGTGGAACCACTAGTGAACGGATAGACTTATACTATTATAAGTTAAGAAATATTTACCTAATTTCCCTTGTATGGTTTATTTTAAACCTAAAATTTGATGATAGGAGGGTTTTTGTTATTTCTAGATTTCTCAGGGGGATTTTTATCGCTAGCCCAGTAGAAACAATATTTCATTTAAGTAACAAGTCAGTTTTGGTTCCATATTTATATTTAATGTTATTGCTGTGAAATTTCATGTTACAAGAAACACTCAGAAATGTATTTAAAGTTTTTTGCTTTGGACGTAATCACCTCTGATTGTTATATTCTTGGTGCCAGCCAAGGTGTACTGACTCTGTGTTCCATAGGTGTATGAGACACTTACTGGTGTTAAAGTTGAAGGAAAGCTTCCCATGGTTAAGAAAGAAGTTGTTTTGCAATCTCTGCCATCTGAGTGGCCAGTGGATCCCATTGATGATACAAAGGGACTAATTCAGAACAGTTCAAAGACTCTCGTTGTTCTAGATGATGATCCAACTGGGACCCAAACTGTTCATGATATTGAAGTATTGACAGAATGGTGAGTTTTGTTCTTTCTGTATGATTATATATTTCCTCTGCCAATTGTTATCTTCACATTGTTATGTATGAGGGATGGGGATTTATATAGCGTATTATTGTAAAACCCAGATTGATTCATTTTGTTTTCATATCTAGGGAAATTATGACATTTTAGATCTTCATTCTATTTTGTAATTAGTATCAATTTATTTCAACAAGTTGAGCTTTCCTTACGGCGTTCTTCAACTCTCCTACTTGTGGGCTCCTCTGCAGGAGTGTTGAGTCACTTGTTGAGCAGTTTACAAAAAAACCTTTGTGCTTCTTCATTTTGACTAACTCCAGGGCACTGAGCTCTGAAAAGGTAATTTGTTCTTCAAGATGTGGAAATTATTCATTTCTTAATTCTTTTTTTTTTATCAGTATAATTTAATTTCTTATTTTGAAATTTCTCTCAATCAGTAATTCTCTCTATACATACATTTTTTTAAGACTTATATTTCTGATTAGAGGATTGGCTTTTCACAGGCTGGTGAATTGACCAAAGAAATCTGCAGAAACCTCTGTACAGCAGCTAATTCAGTTGAGAATACTAAATTCACAGTAGTTTTGAGAGGTGATTCAACATTACGTGGTCATTTTCCAGAGG
Organism: Pistacia integerrima; assembly: GCA_026225825.1. Classification (NCBI taxonomy): domain Eukaryota; kingdom Viridiplantae; phylum Streptophyta; class Magnoliopsida; order Sapindales; family Anacardiaceae; genus Pistacia; species Pistacia integerrima. The sequence continues at coordinate 26,454,751 of CM047737.1, forward strand.
CAAGTACAGAAATTTTAGCGAATTCAATATTATAATGTCAACAGTACTGCAAATTACACTTTTAACTTCATCATGACATGATGCTGCCTGATTATAGGAGACAGATGCTGCTGTTTCAGTATTGGGTGAAATGGATGCATCAATAATTTGCCCCTTTTTTCTTCAAGGAGGTCGTTATACTATTGAAGATGTACATTATGTTGCAGACGCTGATCGGTATGTCTTTCTGTCACGCTTTCCCTTGTACAATACACATACCAGGAGGGAAGAGAGAGATTGCTTTTGCTGATGTTAATACGGTTTTGGATGATGATGTTTGCAGGCTTGTTCCTGCTGGAGACACGGAATTTGCGAAGGATGCTGCTTTTAGGCTATAAGTCGTCAAACCTGCGAGAGGTCTAGATAATTCCATTTTCTATTAAAATGATAATGGTCTCATCTATTCTTGAAAATGAGTTGAGTTTGAGTTGTACTCTTGTAATTCTATTTGTCTGAATTTAGTGGGTAGAAGAGAAAACAGCAGGACAGATTTCAGCCAGCAGTGTTGCATCTATTTCTGTCCAACTTCTGAGGAAAGGAGGACCAGATGCAGTTTGTGAACATCTTTGCAGTCTACAGAAGGTACATGATGTTTTTTCTAATAAGAATATGATAAACTATATTAAGAAACATTAATGTATGGATCTACTATTGATACTTTTATTTATTTTATGCATACAAGTAATTGCATTTCAAACTCTCAAGTGTCAATTAATGAAAGTTCCTTCACAAAATTATGGGAAATCTTGTAAAAATCTATTAAGCTGGACAGTATTATTCACCATGTCTCTCATTTATTGGGTGAAGCAGGGTTCTACGTGCATAGTTAATGCTGCTAGTGAGAGAGATATGGCTGTCTTTGCAGCTGGAATGATCCAGGCATGATATTCGGTTATTCTTACACTATTTTCACCCTTATATTCTTTTGGCTCGGGTTGCTGAAAGCATTGGGAAGTTCTTTTCTAAGCTATGTTCAATTAACAGGCAGAATTGAAGGGAAAGTCTTTCATATGCCGTACTGCTGCTAGCTTTGTTTCTGCCAGGATTGGAATTATCCCGAAAGCTCCAATTCTGCCAAAGGATTTGGGAATCAACAGAGAAACAAATGGTGCCATCATAGTTGTGGGATCATATGTACCAAAAACTACAAAACAGGTTGACTTTCTGTGCTGAAATTCCCTGCGATGTTAATTTTTCTGTATTATTCTCACATGATATTTCTTTAACTCCACAGGTTGGAGAGCTTAAATCACAGTGTGGACATATCATAAGAAGCATTGAGGTGAGCCAACACAAAGTTTCTGTGTGTATTCTTTTAGGGTAAATTTAGTTGTTTTAGTAAGAGGAGACTGTAGCCACTGGGTTAGAGTACCACCTGTCTTTGAATCTCAAGTGTTATTAGCATCAAGGATCTTCATCACCAGTTCTTTCTGATGAATAGGTTTCTGTTGATAAAGTTGCAATGAAATCATTAGAAGAAAGAGAGGAGGAAATCAATAGAGCGGTTGAGATGGTAGACGTACTCCTTCGGTGTCGGAAAGATACTCTTGTAATGACGAGCCGAGAACTCATCACTGGAAAAAGTTAGTTTCCTCTGCCTTAATATATTATTTTGCTTATTAATTGTTTTTAGATAGTGTTGTGTGAATATTTAAACATAAAAAAATATTTTTTTCCTGTAAGAAAGTTGCCAAACAGTTTGCACATATAGACTTATATTTAAATGTTGAAACAAGATGTATGTTTTCACTATGAGAAAAGACGCAGATAATAGTATGGATATTTCTTCAGTATGGGAAATATTACTTATTTTCTTGTTCTTCTAATGACATTTTTATCTTTTTGGCAGCTCCTTCTGAGAGTTTGGAAATCAATTTCAAGGTGAGCTCTGCGCTGGTGGAAATAGTTAGGCGTATAACTACAAGACCCCGTTACATTCTTGCAAAGGTATATTAATACTTCAAATTGAGTGCTCTATTGTTACAATAGAACCCACGGCTGCTATCTGCTTCTATTATTTTATTTTTATAAGACACTGAAATTATATAATGATAAGAGAAGAGACGGACCAAATGTCCACTCGGCCCTGATTGGGGTATCTGTAAAACTAAGTGATATACAGATTTGTATTGTATAACTACTGTACACTTATTACATTAACAAGACCCTTGCATCGAACACAATCCTCCAAGATTTTTTGAACCAGTGGCTGCTGACTTCCTGAATTCCATATCGTTCCTCTTTCCCTTTCTAATATCTCCTAAATTTTTATGCTATTTTTAATTGGTTTTTTTAAGGTTTAATTGACTAGCAACTTTTGACAGAGTACTTTCTAAGGATTTAATGCCTCTGAGCCTAGGTTACAGCCCCTGGGTGCTGACTATAGTAGTCACTTGGAAAATTTGAACTTGCATATTATGATTGATTAATATCTGAATTTTGTAATTGTTCATTTGAATATTTATCAGGAGTTTCCTTTTGGTTGATTCTTAAGGAGCCTTCTTTTTTTGCTTTTCCTCTTTAGGGGGGAATTACATCATCAGACACTGCTACAAAAGCTTTAGAAGCAAAGCGTGCCAAAGTAGTTGGGCAAGCCCTAGCTGGTGTTCCCCTATGGCAGCTAGGTCCTGAAAGTAGACACCCAGGAGTTCCATACATAGTGTTCCCTGGTAAATTTAAAATTTATTTGTTTCTGCAATATCTGTTAGAATTATGTATTTGAATCTTAAAACTTCTGAAATTTGCTTTAGGTAATGTTGGTGACAATAATGCACTCGCACAAGTGGTGAAATCTTGGGCTCGTCCAGCCAGACTTTCATCAACAAAGGAGCTCCTAATTGTAAGTATCAATTGTAAGATTTTTACAGTTAGTTTCATCCACTGATACTGACAATAATATTCTGTTAAAAGAATGCAGAACAGGGTAAATATGCTGTCGGAGCATTCAATGTTTATAACATGGAAGGAGTGGAGGCAGTTGTTGCTGCTGCTGAGGAAGAGCGTAGCCCCGCCATTTTACAGGTTAGAATCAGTCTACAATTCAATGAACAATTTGGACATTGACCAAGATTCGGTACTTGTCATTTAGTCATGCATTCCTATAATTTTTGAATCAGTCTCAATATTTTATGAATTAACTAAAGATGGACTGTGAGCAGTGGTTTTGTCCTTGTCTCCCTCAATTTCCTGGCTCTTACTTATCCTTTAATTAAGATGATCTCATGTCTCCCTTGTATATTCCACTTTTTCTTTCTCTAACACAGCTCTCTATCCCATCACGACATCAATTTTCCCTTTAATTTTCATGTCAGCAAATTTCTAAATTATGGATCTTCTTTTTCCAGATTCATCCTAGTGCTCTAAAGGAAGGAGGAATTCCATTGGTTGCGTGCTGTATTTCTGCTGCTGAAAGGGCCAGTGTAAGTGACATTTCATATATTTATCTAATATAAAGTTGTATTACAACTAAAATAAACAAGGAATCTCAAAAGATACTTACAAAGCCTAACTGTAGTTCATTGACTGCTTAATAAATTTACTGATGTTTATTAACATTCTTCTCATGTCATATTGAAAAGAAAAAAAATTGCTACAAAACTAATTTCAGTTTGGGGCTTATTGGCAGGAAGGCCTTGTAGTTGTTATCTCCAACTTATTATGTTTTGGTTTTTGGACGGATAAAAGAAACAAGTTACTGACTCTGGAAAAAGTGTATCATTATAGTAATCCCTAGACTGGAATTTTATGATGAACGTCTTTGTGAATGAAATTTTTTTCATACTGGATTTATATATAACTGTATAAGTTAATTGCACATCCATGTACGACAGGTACCCATAACTGTTCACTTTGATCATGGAAATTCAAAGCAAGAGTTGATGGAAGCTCTTGAGTTGGTGAGTTAAGCATGATTTCCGTCAATGTCTATTATTAGTTCATCTTCCAGTTACAAAATGGTTTAAGTTTTAACAACTTCCCAATATTTCATTAGTACCCATTGTCTCTGAAATTGCTTTTATGAATCCAACCATGCCAGGGATTTGATTCAGTCATGGCCGACGGTTCACATCTTCCCTTCAAGGATAATATCTTGTATACAAAGTTCATATCTCGCTTGGCCCACTCAAAAGATCTGCTGGTAGAAGCTGAACTAGGAAGATTGTCAGGAACGGAGGATGATTTGACTGTTGAAGATTATGAAGCAAAGCTGACTGACATTAATCAGGTTCTGATGTAATGTAATTAAGAAAATAACATTCCTCATGCTATACATTATCAATATCATCACAATCTGTAAATCAAATTTCAGGCTGAAGAATTCATTGATGAGACTGGTATAGACGCTTTAGCTGTGTGTATCGGAAACGTCCATGGAAAAATACCCTCCAAGTGGCCCCAATCTGAGACTCGATTTGCTGAAGGTGAAGTATAAATGTCATACATTTTTCTATTTCAGCTTTTTCTGTCAAGTTGAGGTTACTACACACTGATGTTAACGCCTAAAAGCACAGATTTCACCCATCAACCGTGTTTTATATGTTGGTTGCGGACAACAATTTCTTTAAAGAATTGAGTACAGCGGTCCTAACTCCATAGTATTTTATCATTTTACAACACATATTGACTGGCAGAGACTGTGCCTTTCCCTGCATGAAATCACAATTTGCAACATCGCATTGTTCGAGTAATTTACTTTATTTCGGTTTGGTATCCAGGATTAACTTGTTTGATCATTCCCACTTTTCTTCCATGTTTAGGATCTGCATGCCTTGAGCTCAAAGAAAGGTGTTTATTTGGTGCTTCATGGAGCCTCTGGTTTGTCAGTGGAACTTATCAAGGTAAATCTTTTCATGTCGAGATTACTCGTAATTCAGAAACCGAAAAATGAAAATATTAATAATAAAAATCTAAAGATGTATCCATACCATGTATGCACATTTTGTTTGATTTGAACAGGGATGTATAGAGAGAGGTGTGACGAAATTCAACGTGAACACTGAGGTACGCACGGCTTACATGGAGTCACTCAAGAGCCCGAAGAAGGATCTGGTCCATGTCATGGCAGCTGCGAAAGACGCCATGAAAGCCGTTGTTGCTGAGAAGATGCATCTTTTTGGTTCAGCTGGAAAAGCATGATGATGGTTTTATTGAATTAATAACTTAAAAGAATAATGTATTTCATAATTTAAAGTCAATTTAATTCTTGGCTTCTCCACTAATGTGTTGATTAGAGTTGGGCTGCCAACACGTGGCGTCACTAGACATGCTATTATATTGTATTTTGTATTATCGAGTTTTGGTTAAATTACGACTTTACCCTTAAAATATTTGATATTAAATGTTTATGTATATATTTTTTTTATAATATATTTTCAACACGTTTTTGTTAACTCTCTCAACAACTCATTATTTTTTAAGTTAAAAACTTTATGTTACATGTATATTTATTTAACTACATCTATGCAAATAAACTTTAGAATTCTCTAAGATTCGCAGTATAAAGGGTTACATAGCTCCAGAGTGAGCTATGAATCTTCGTATTACTTCCAAGGTCGATGTTTATAGCTATGGAGGGTGATTCTTGAAATGGTGAAAGGAATTTGAGTTTCGAATTTGACAGTAGAGGAAGGTGATGGACGAGTAAGAAGCTGAGTGACAAGAATTGTGCAGATTGTGAAAAGGAAATTGAAATGTGGGGAGGAGAATTGGATAGAGGAAATGGTTGATCCAAAATTAAAAAGGAAGTTTAACGGAAGCCAAGCTACAAAATTGGTTGAAATTGGGATAATCTTGCATGGAGGAAGAAAAAAACAAGAGACCAACATTTATGGTAATCGAGGTTTTTATGTCAGCTTGCATATACCTCAATTAATTGTATAGGTTAATTGAACATCTTACAAACCTAAAAGACAGGATAAGTCAAAATATTATTATAATAGAGGAGATGGTTGTGAAAAGGAAATTGCAATGTCAGGAGGAGAATTGGATAAAGGAGATTGTTGATCCAAAATTGAAAAGAAAGTTTAACGAAAAGCAGGCTACAAAATTGGTTGAAATTGGGATAATCTTGCATGGAGGAAGAAAAAACAAGAAACTAACATTTTTTATAATCGAGGTGTTCGGGTCAGCTTGCGTGCATCTCAGTTAATTGCATAGATTAATTGAACATTCTATAAACCTAAAGGACTGGATAAGCCAAAATATTATTGTAATAAGTGACTCCAAATTTGAATACAAGAACTCAAGGAAGAGAGTAAACTTTTTTGATAACCATACTAACTTTGAATGTATATTTACAAACTTGGTACATTACTCAATTAGTATGTATGATTAACATCTTTAAAAAAAAAAAAAAAACGACACGATATTATGCTTTAAAACAAATTAATTATTTTTGTACACATTTTTATAAATTATTTATTATATTTACAAACTTATTACATTTTTACATTCTTTTCAACATAAAGGTGTAAATGGTATTAATAATAAAATTTTTAATCATACAATAAAGAGTAATGCTAAATATCCCCCACCTATTTTCTATTAAGCCCCCATTTTCAATTTTTATTAAGATAAAAATGTAAATAAAAAATATATTATTAAAAATAAGCTTTTGATTTGATTTGAAATTGATGATTTATTTTATATTTTTCTTCCAAAAAAAAATGATCAAAAAAATTGTTTACTTTTATTCATTTTCAAATTTATATAACCTATTAAAAATAAACAAAATTGTATGTTTAAAAATAAAGAAAATGGCAAAGTTGTAATATAATATAGCAAATATGGTTTAAAAATAAGATGAAGAGTCAAGGTGAATACGTGTCATTACAGTATTACATTAAAGATAGAATGAGAGAGGGAGTGAAAGGCTCAAAGTGTCTGGATAATTACATGGGAACCCTACAGGTTTCAGATAAATACATTTTATCCCACTGTTATTTTCCGGTTTCAGATAAAAAGACTAAGCCAGTTTGAACCCTAGATACTGGATAGTCCACAAAGTCGCGACTCAAATGGCGTCCAAAACCTTTCTTCGTCGTTGTTCTTCTTCTTCTGAAACGGTTACGAAAACCAAACTCTCATATTTATTCACCAATTCATGTAAAGTGACTGCAACTATGCCACAGGATTCAGTACATGACGTTGAAGAGGTAGCGAGGCTTGATAAATTTCTTCAAAAAGACTGTAAAGAAGGTAATATCACTCTTGATGAAGCACGCTATTTCTTTTGTTTAATGATTCATATGCAACCCAAACCACCCATTTCATCATTCAACCGGTTTTTTGGAGCTCTTGCTAAGAAGAAGTTTTATAAAGACGTCATTTTGCTTTACAAGCGAGTGGGTTCAATGGGGTTGTTGCCGGATCTTGTTACTTTGAATATTTTGATTAATTGCTTCTGTAATGTGGGTCGAGTTTGTGATGGTTTTGTTGTTTTTGGAAGTATTTTGAGGCGGGGTTTTAGCCCAGATAATGTGACTTTCAACTCTTTGATTAAAGGTTTGCCTTTGGAGAATAGGGGTACGGAGGCTATGAGTTTGTTCAAGAAAATGGCTGTGTTTGGGGTTAGGCCTGACGTGATTACGTATGGGACTTTGATTATCGGCTTGTGTCGGACAGGGAATACGAGTAATGCGCTTAGGATACACGAAGAAATGGTTAATGGGAATGGTGAAGGGGGTGTTATTTGTAAACCTAATATTGTTTCTTATGGTAGTATTATCTACGGTCTTTGCAAAGATGGTTTGGTGGATAAGGCGAAAGAACTGTTTCTGGAAATGAAGGATAATGGAATTACACCAAATGTGGTTATTTGTACCTCTCTAATTTACGGTTGGTGTTTTGTGGGAAATTTGGAGGAGGCTAAAGGCTTATTTATTGAGATGGCGGATCAAGGTTTGCAGCCTGATTTACTGACGTATAATACAATGATAAGTGGGTTTTGCAAGGAGGGGAAGATAGAGGAAGCTAATTGGTTGTTGGAATTGATGATCCAAAGAGGTTTGCAACCAAACACATTTATTTATAGCAGTTTGATGGATGGTTATTGCTTGACTGGTAGATTTGATGATGCAAGGGATATTTTAATCTCCATGGAGAGCAAGGGTTGTAAGCCTAACGTTGTCAGTTATACCACGTTGATCAATGCCTATGGCAAGAATAGGAAGTTAGAGAATGCTATGAGTCTGTACAAGGAAATGATTTCAAAGGGAATTAGACCAACAGTATATACATATAACGGTTTGTTAACTAGTCTATTTCTATCAAATAAGGTTGGAGCTGCACAGAAACTATTTGATGAGATGAAACTTGATAATGTTGCACCGAATTCATTTACATTTAATATTTTGATCAATGGGCTATGCAAGAATGGTTGTGTTCTGGAGGCAGCAAAATGGTTTCGTACTTTAGAGTACTATGAGTTTAAACTTAGTATTGAAATCTTTAACAGCCTCATTGATGGGTTGTGTAAAAGAGGAATGCTTGAAATAGTTTTAGAGTTATTTCACAAGTTGCCTCAAAAAGGCTTAATGCCAGACGTTGTGACGTATAACATTTTAATCCATGGGTTTTGTAAAGAAAGGAAACTACAAAAGGCATATGATTTGTTATCAGATATGGAAAAGAATGGTTGTGCTCCAAATGTTGTTACATTCAATACTCTTATGCGAGGTTTTTTACAAAATAATGAGGCTGCTAAAGTGGTTGAACTTCTTCACAAAATGAAGGACAGAAATGTAACGCCAGATGAATCCACATTTTCCATAGTTGTAGATCTACTTTTAAAGCATGAAAATTATCGTGAATGTTTGGAGTTGCTTCCTTCATTTCCTCCAAAAGTCAACAGGAGGTGGACATGATAAATGTTGCTGCACTTAACTATAAAAACCATCTTCAATGCTGTGAATGTCTGTAAGTTTATGCTACAAGTGATAGTATTTTCCCTTTCTATTTTTCTATGTAGCATCCTTTGATCATAAGTCTTCACGTATTTAATCATTTATATTATTTTTAAGTTTTTTGTGCTTATCTCAATTTGTTGTTGCTCACTTGACTTCTGATTCCTCTAATTATTTTATACTCTTTGCAGTTTTGTACTAGGAACTTAATAAGAGTATTGTGTGGAAACTAATTAAAGTTGAATAAGGTAGATTTGAGTTCATTATTGAATTTGATCTAATCCATAATTAGGTTGGATTGCATTTAATTCAATTTATCTAACCATGAGAGCAATTTTTACAAACTAAATTTATTGAGTTTTCTTGGTCACAAACTGATGATGAAAAAGCTGTTTCTCTCTTACATTTTCACTCTTTTAACTTATAAATATTCTCCAAAAGCACCCTTTTGTTCTTAAAAGCACTTCCCTTGACATTCAAGTATAGCTTGCGGTGCAAGTGAATATATAACATCAAGCTCACATTGTTATACTGAATTTGTAATGTTATTGATCTTAGAAATCGAGTTTTTGATTGTTGTTGCTCACGATGCACTGTGGACAGTGGTGCTTATCCTTGTCTCCCTCAATTTCCTGGCTCTTACTCATCCTTTAATTAAGATGATCTCATGTTTCCCTTGTAGTATCCTCTTTTTCTTTCTCTAACACAACTCTCTATCCAATCATGACATTAATTTTTCCTTTAATTTTCATATATTTATCTAAAATAAAGTTGTATCAGAACTACAATAAACCAAGTAAGGAATCGTACTGGTACTTACAAAGCATAGCTGTAGTTCATTGACTGCCTAATAACTTTACTGATGTTTATTAACATTCTTCTATTGTCATATTGAAAAGAAAAAAATTGCTACAAAACTAATCCCAGTTTGGGGCTTATTGGCATGAAGGCCTTGTAGTTGTTATCTCCAACTTGTTATGTTTTGGTTTTTGTGGAAAGTTTTACTCAAGACGGATAAAAGAAACAAGTTACTGACTCTGAAAAAAGTGAATCATTATAGTAATCCATAGGAATGGAACTTTATGATGAAAGTCTATGTGAATGAATTTTTTTTCATACTGCATTTATATATAACTGTAGAAGTTAATTGCTTATCCATGTACGACAGGTACCCATAACTGTTCACTTCGATCATGGAAATTCAAAGCAAGAGTTGATGGAAGCTCTTGAGTTGGTGAGTTAAGCATGATTCCCGTTAATGTCCTATTATTAGTTCATCTTGCTGTTACAAAATGGTTCAGTTTTAGCAACATTCCAATGTTTCATTAGTACCCATTGTCTCTGAAATTGCTTTTATGAATCCAACCATGACAGGGATTTGATTCAGTCATATGCCTGATGGTTTACATCTTCCCTTAAAGGATAATATCTCGTATACAAATTTCATATCTTGCTTGGTATCGTGCTTGGCCCACTCAAAAGATTTTCTGGTAGAAGCCAAACTAGGAAGATTGTCGGGAACGGAGGATGATTTGACTGTTGAAGATTATGAAGCAAAGCTGACTGACATTAATCAGGTTCTGATGCGATGCAATTAAGAAAATAACATTCCTCATGCTATACATCGTTAATATCGTCACAATCTGTATATCAAATTTCAGGCTGAAGAATTTGTTGATGAGACTGTTATAGATGCTTTAGCTGTGTGTATCGGAAACGTCCATGGAAAATACCCTCCAAGTGGCCCCAATCTGAGACTCGATTTGCTGAAGGTGAAGTCTAAATGTCATACATTTTTTTATTTCGGCTTTTTCTGTGGAGATTAGCACATACTGATGTTAATGCCTTAAAGGCGCCAACACTAACGATAAAGAAACCTTTTACATTATGCCAATTAAGTTCAAACTCTTCATGCATTAAACATATTTCACCCATCAATCGTGTTTTATATGTTGGTTGCGGGCAACAATTTCTTTAAAGAATGAGTACAGCAGTTCTAACTCCATGGTATTTAACATTTTAAAACACATATTGACTGGCAGAAAGTGTGCCCGTCCCTCGCTATCAACATGAAACCATAATCTGCAACATCTCATTGTTCGACTAATTTACTTTATTTCAGTTTAGTATCCGGGATTAATGTCTTCATCTTCGACCCTAGCTTTATCCTTGTTAACTTGTTTGCTCATTCCCACTTTTCTTCCATGTTTAGGATCTACATGCCTTGAGCTCAAAGAAAGGTGTTTGTTGGTGCTTCATGGAGCCTCTGGTTTGTCAGTGGAACTTATCAAGGTAAATCTCTTCATCTCGAGATCACTCGTGATTCAAAAACTGAAAATAAAATATTAATAATGGAAACTAATTATGTATCCATACAGTGCATGCTTTTTCTTTGAACAGGGATTTATAGAGAGAGGTGTGACAAAATTCTACGTGAACACAGAGGTACGCATGGCTTACATGGAGTCACTCAAGAGCCCGAAGAAGGATCTGGTCCATGTCATGGCAGCTGCTAAAGACGCCATGAAAGCCGTTGTTGCTGAAAAGATGTATCTTCATGGTTCAGCTTGAAAAGCATGATGATATTTTGCAAATGAAGCAATGGTTTGTTCATCGATTACTCGGCCACTCCATGTAGTGGTTTGTAAAGTTTGCAAATATTTGATCTGAATAATGAGGAGGGTGATTTAGTGAAGAAGAAGCTTTTAAATCGATAAGATTTGTATTAGTTTTGTTATTTTTTCTGTTTTCATTCAATTACTTTGTGTTATGAAATGTGTAATATTTTATTACAGTATCATTCAATCTGTAATATTCTGTCTAGTTTGTTAATAATTTACTAAATTTAAAAGCACTTCCCTTGACCTTCAAGCAATGTTTTAAAAATCGACATGGGACAAAACCCGGCAAGGTGGCTGGGTCTCGGGTCGACCGGTTTAACCAGTTGGTTCAATTGATGATGTCATTATGATGATGTCAGCAAATTTACTATTCACAGATTGCAAATTTCCAGAATTTGGCTCCAAATCCAAGGACGAGAGATACTAAGCTAACTTGAGCATCGGTCGGAAAACCTACCTACTAGCCAGAGTCTCAACCCATATTCAGAAAGTATCACCCACCCTCAAAGGTTTGAGTAACCCAATTCTAGCCCAAACTCAAAAAATTGACGTCAACAAAGCAGTATGGCCACAATCTAATTGAAATCCACCATATGAAATCCACCATAGATTAGCTCAATTATTTAATAGCTTTTATTATTAAAATGTAATGGAATCAAATTATTAAAATGTAATGGCATCTATGATATATATACAATCAGTTGGAATAGAGGGATGTACATTAGTAAGGTGACACCATGACAGTTACCTAGTGCTGGTGAAGATGAGCTGCTGTTGAGGCGTTAACAGTTGAGTTGACCGTCGGGGAGGTGGAGCTCAGCTGTGAACAAGGCAACTATGAAGAGTTGGGATTCAAGCAATGTGACGAGAAGAGGCAACAGTTCCTACGCAAGAAGAAGACGAGATCGATTGTGCAGCTTCGAGAAGGTTGACGACGATGGATGAACAGCGTAGATCGACGGTGAAGAAGAGTGTGTGAGGACAGAGAAGATCGTGAAATGGGAGGAGATTTGCAGTACCCCAGCTGACGATGAAGTAAGCTGTTGACGGTGAAGGCTACAGCAACAAGATTCGACGGTGAAGGGGAGACTCCGAAGGTTATTTTCAGACTTTCAGACCAAAGGGTGGGAGATGCCATGAAACTGGGTGGGAAATAGGGCTGTGCAAAACCGGGTACCCGAACCGGTTTAGACCAAAAACCGGGTACCTGAATATTTAAGTACCCCTAAAAAGGTACCCACAAACCGAACCGGTTTTTAGAATACCCGGTTTGCAGGTACCTGAATATTAGGGTTAAAAACCGGATACCCAGTTTATGACTCGAATTTGATTAAAATTCATCATGAATTTTAATTTTTTACAAGATACAATTCCATCAGGGGTATTTCATTCAATAATTTTACAACTGAAGAAGCAGCAGCAAAGAAGTATGTGAAAGGAAATAGAAATACAGAATCAAATCTTTGCTACTCTTTCTTCTACTTTTTTTTTTCTTTTCTTATCCTTAATATTCTTTTTGCCTTTCAAATATCACTTAATTATAAAAGATCAAATGTAATCCACATGCTTAAGATTGCGGGACCTGACGCACTTTACTGGAGAGTGGAATTAGAGACTAGAGAATTTGAGAGAGATGAGAGCAAAGTGCGGGACTTGACGCATTGACGCTAACAGGCTGAAATTTTAGGGCAATGTATTTGCCTATTTGGGGCTTTTGCCCTTTGAAAATTGAAAGTAAAAAAAAAAAATTTTAAAAACAAGGTTTTTTTTTTTTTTTTTAATAAAACCAAGTATCGGGTATCTGGTTATCTTAAATTAAATAACCGATACCCAAACCAAAAATTCGGATATCTTATAAAAATTACCCGAAATCGACCTGAATTTTCGAGTACCCGAAAATTCGAGTTCAGTTCGGTTCGGTTACTTGTTTTTTTTGCACAACCCTAGTGGGAAATGTTGATATTTGCTTTGGATAAGGGGCTTTTACTGTTCAGTTCAATATATAATTTATTAATTTTATATTTTTATATAATTATAATTATAATTTTATAAATTAGTTGACCCAAATTTTTTAAAAATAACAGTTGGACCGGTGGGTGCTACGATGCATCAGTCCAACCGTAGGTATAAATAGGCAGACTGATATAAGCGGTTTTGAGCCTCATCCGACTGGGCTCACCAGTCAGGTCTTGGTTAAACCGGTCGGGCTGGGTCGGGTTTTAAAACCTTGCCTTCAAGCAATCGCTTTTAAAACCCTGCATCGAGGGCAACTTGCCCTCGCTCTCGTCAGCAGTGTCAACCGGTTGCATTGTCGGTTGGACCGGTGATGTCAGCACACAAAAAAAACCTGTTTTTTTATTTTGTATTTTAAGATTTCTATTTTTTAATAAGACAATAACAACTTAACTACTACCCAACATGATTTAAAGTTCAAATTCAATAACAATCCCAACATAATAGTAAAAATTGTTGCAAACAAAAGAATCACATTTAAGCATTAAAAACGAAATCACATTTAAGCATGACTAGCCACCTGAGTTGGTGTTCTTGACACCACTACATTCCTTGAAATACTCCTCCAATCACCCTTTCCAAATTTACTCAATCCAATCAGAAACAACCTATTACAACTGAAAATTAGCCATAGACAACAATGCCTCAGGGTAGACAAAAGTTTGATAATTCATGGGTATACAACTCCTAGCATTGCCACATCTCAAGCACATATATAAATTCATCTCAGGCATGTAATGGCACCATGCAATACTACGGAAAGAACAATAAGTTAATTTATGTTGATAATAATCAATCAGGAAATCCATTTTTGTTAAAAAATTCACTGAAGTAATCCCAAAGCATTTAATCTGCAAGCTATTATTGTTTACTTGATAGAAAAACTGCGCTCCTCATACAAATGAACTCTGTTTCAGAGTAATGAAATGTAAAAATTTTGCAAACAAAAGAGTCACATTTAAGCATTAAAAACGAAATCATTATTGAAGATGAACCTGTGAATGGCGTATTTATTACTTGGATCATCGAGGAATGGAGTTGTTGTCAACGAATGGAGTTGTCGTCGTTGATTTCTAGCGAGGAACGGTAATGTCATCATCGTCCAGGAATGGAGTTGTCGTCGTCTCGTCGATTTCTAGCGAGGAATGGAGCAGTTGTTGTCGTCATCCATTTCTAGCAAGGAATGGAGCTATCGTCGTCGATTTCTGGCGAGGGAGGAAGGTATCGTCGTTGATTTCAGAGAGTTTAGTTGCGATTTGCTAAATGATTGCGATTTCAAACTTTAGGGAATGAAGTTCATTGCGATTTGAGTGGGATTTCAGAGAGGAATTTGCGTAGAGAAGAAGCTGAGAAATTTGAGAAACAGAGAAAGTGAGAAATGAAATTAGAATGGAATGGCCTTTCGAGTTGCGACTTGCATAGGGTTAGGGATTTTTTTCTCATTTTACAACTTTTGACCGGTTTATCCGCAGGTCCGATTGGACCAACGGTTCACACATTTTATCCGATTTTTAAACGGTTTAAATTGGGTTATTACATAGTAGCGAGTTTAGTATTGACTGGAATCGGACACGTGACCAGGTCCAGGTCCAACTGGTTGGACTCGCTAGTCCGGTCTGGTTTTTAAAATAATGTCTTCAAGTAGAGCTTATGGTGCAAGTGCTTGTCAATCTTTTTGAGTTCCCTGTACAAAACATTTGCTCGAAGCCTTGCTTCTTTTGTTCCCTTCCTCTTCCCATTTCCTGAATGCTTCCCTTTTCTCTTTGCTTAATGGGCCTTTTTACTATCAATGCATCCTTTACTGCCTTTCTTATGTCCATTCCTGCAATTCAGAATTTTTTTTTTTTTTTTTTTTTTTGGGTATTTGGGTTAGTTTATACGCACCTCAACTAATTTTTGAAATTTATTTAACAACCTATAAACCCAAAAGATCAAGTGTCATAATTAATAAGTGACCCCAAGGTTGGAAGAATTCAATGAAGTAAAAACCCTCTTGATCGCTAGATCAACTCTTTGGGGTTATTGTAAGTTTTTATTTGTCATTGGATTCATTAGTCAATAATAATGCTTCATTGTGTTCAAAATTATTTATTTGCCTTCATCTGTGTATACTTTTGTTCGTGCGAATTGCACACAGAGTAATATTTCATTGAATCTTTGATCGTATATTTACAAACTGAGTGCATTACTCAATTAGCACGGAGGAATGACATATTAAAAAAAACTGACTCAAGTATTATGCTTTAAAAAAAATTTAATTATTTTTATACACATTTTTATAAATTAGTTATTAAAGTTTAATTTTTTCTAAAGTGTAAATGTTATTAATAATAAAAATTTTAATCATATAATAAAGAGTGATTCTAAATAGCCCCGACCTATTTTGAGTGAAGCCCCCATTTTCAATTAAAAAAATGTAAATAAAAAATATATAAAAACGAAAGTTGAACTGATGAAGTTTGGTCCGTAAAGAAAATGGCAAAGTTGTAATAAAATATATCAAACATGGTTTAAAAATAAGATGAATACGTGTCATTACATCAAAGGGAAAATGAGAGCGGGAGTGAAAGGCTCAAAACCCACAAAAGACCAAGCCAGTTTGAACCCTAGATGCTCCACAAACGGCGCTACTCAAATGGCGTCCAAAACCTTTCTTCGTCGTTGTTCTTCTTCTTCTGAAACGGTTACGAAAACCAAACTCTCATCTTTATTTACAAATTCATGTAAGGGGACTACAAGTATACCACAAGGTTCAGTACATAATGTGGAAGAGGTAGCGAGGCTTGATAAATTCCTTCAAAAAGATTGTAAAGAAGGTAATATCACTCTTGATGAAGCACGCTATTTCTTTTGTTTAATGATTGATATGCAACGTAAACCACCGATTTCATCATTCAACTGGTTGTTTGGAGCTCTTGCAAAGAAAAAATTTTATGAAGACGTTATTTTGCTGTACAAGCAAGCGCATTCGATGGGTTTGTTGCCAGATTTATTTACTTTGAATGTTTTGATTAATTGTTTTTGTAACGTGGGTCGAGTTTGTGATAGTTTTGTTGTTTTCGGGAGGATTTTGAGGTGTGGTTTTAGCCCAAATGTTGTGACTTTCACCTCTTTGATTAAAGGTTTGTGTTTGGAGAATAGGGGTACGGAGGCTACGAGGTTGTTCAAGAAAATGGTTGTCTTTGGGGTTATGCCTAACGTGATTACGTATGCCACTTTGATTAATGGGTTGTGTCGGACAGGGAACACGAGTGGTGCGCTTAGATTGCATGAAGAAATGGTTGCTGGTAATGGTGAATGGGGTTTTATTTGTAAGCTGGATATTGTTTGTTATAGTAGTATTATTGATGGTCTTTGTAAAGATGGGTTGGTAGATAGGGCAAAAGAATTGTTTATAGAAATGAAGAGTAGAGGAATTAAGCCAGATGTGGTTGTTTGTACCTCTTTAATTTACGGTTGGTGTTTTGTGGGAAATCTGGAGGAGGCTAAAGGCTTGTTTATTGAGATGGCGGATCAAGGTTTGCAGCCTAATTTACTGACTTATAATACAATGATAAGTGGGTTTTGCAAGGAGGGGAAGATGTAGGAAGCTAATTGGTTTTTGGAATTGATGATCCAAAGAGGTTTGCAACCTGACGCGTTTATTTATAACACTTTGATGGATGGTTATTGCTTGCAGCTTAGATTTGATGATGCAAGGGAGCTGCTAATCTCTATGGAGAGTAAGGGTTGTAAGGCTGATGTTGTTAGTTATAATACTTTGATCAACGCCTATGGCAAGAATAGGAAGTTAGAGAATGCTATGAGTCTTTTCAATGAAATGATTTCAAAAGGAATTAGACCAACAGTATATACATACAATGGGTTGTTAACTAGTCTTTTTCTATCAAATAAGGTTGGAACTGCACAGAAACTATTTGATGAGATGAAACTTAATAATGTTGCTCCGGATTCATTTACATATAGTATTTTGATTGATGGGCTATGCAAGAATGGCTGTGTTCTGGAGGCAGCAAAATGGTTTCGTACTTTGGAGTACTATGAGTTTAAAATTGATATTGAAATCTTCAACAGCCTCAATGATGGGTTGTGTAAAAATGGAATGATCGAAATTGCTTTGGAGTTGTTTCACAAGTTGCCACAAAAAGGCCTAATGCCTACTGTTGTGACATATTCCATATTAATCCATGGGTTTTGTAAAGAAAGGAAACTACAAAAGGCATATGATTTGTTATCAGATATGGAAAAGAATGGTTGTGCTCCAAATGTTGTTACATTCAATACTCTTATGCGAGGTTTTTTACAAAATAATGAGGCAGCTAAAGTGGTTGAACTTCTTCACAAAATGAAGGACAGAAATGTAACGCCAGATGAATCCACATTTTCCATAGTTGTAGATCTACTTTTAAAGCATGAAAATTATCGTGAATGTTTGGAGTTGCTTCCTTCATTTCCTCCAGAAGTCAACAAGCGGTTGACATGATAAATGTTGCTGCACTTTACTATAAAAACCATCTTCAATGCTGTGAATGTCTGTAAGTTTATGCTACAATATTTTCGCTTTCTATTTTTCTATGTAGCATCCTTTGATCATACGTCTTAACGTATTTAATCATTTATATTATTTTTAAGTCTTTTTTTTTTTCTTTTGCTTATCTCAGTTTGTTGTTGCTCACCTGAATTCTGATTCCTCTAATTATTTTAATACTCTTTGCAATTTTGTACTAGGAACTTAATAAGAGTATACATTAATCAGGTTCTGATATGATGTAATTAAGAAAATAACATTCCTCATGCAGTCATGCTATACATTGTCAATATCGTCACAATCTATATATCAAATTTCAGGCTGAAGAATTCATTGATGAGACTGGTATAGATGCTTTAGCTCTGTGTATCAGAATCGTCCATGGAAAATACCCTGCAAGTGGCCCCAATCTGAGACTCAATCATACATTTTCTATTTCAGCTTTTTGTGTTAAGTTGAGATTGCTACACACTGATGTTAACGCCTTAAAGGCGCTGACACTAATGATAAAGAAACCTTTTACATTATGCCAATTATGTTCAAACTCTTCATGCATTAAACATATTTCACTCATCAATCGTGTTTTATATGTTGATTGCGGGCAACAATTTCTTTAAAGGAAGAGTACAGCAGTTCTAACTCAATAGTATTTACCATTTTACAACACATATTGACTGGCAGAAAGTGTGCCCGTCCCTGGCTATCAACATGAAACCATAATCTGCAACATCTCATTGTTCGACTAATTTACTTTATTTCGGTTTAGTATCTGGGATTAATATCTTCACCTTCGACCCTAGCTTTATCCTCATTAACTTGTTTGCTCATTCCCAGTTTTCTTCCATGTTTAGGATCTACATGCCTTGAGCTCAAAGAAAGGTGTTTATTTGGTGCTTCATGGAGCCTCTGGTTTGTCAGTGGAACTTATCAAGGTAAATCTCTTCATCTCAAGATCCCTCGTAATTCAAAACCCATAAATAAAATATTAATAATAAAAACTAAATATGTATCCATACGATGTATGCTTTTGCTTTGAAGAGGGATGTACAGAGAGAGGTGTGACGAAATTCTCTGTGAACACTGAGGTACGCATGGCTTACACGTAGTCACTCAAGAGCCCAAAGAAGGATCTGGTCCATATCATGGCAGCTGCGAAAGACGCCATGAAAGCCGTTGTTGCTGAGAAGATTTATCTTCCTGGTTCTTTTTGCGAATGAAGCAATGGTTTGTTCATCGATTACTCAGCCACTCCATGTACTGGTTTGTAAAGTTTGCAAATGTTTGATCTGAATAATGAGGAGGGTGATTTAGTGAAGAAGCAGCTTTTAAATCAATAAAACTTGTATTAGTTTTGTTATTTTTTCTGTTTTCATTCAATTACTTTATGTTATGAAATGTGTAATATTTGATTACACTATCATTCAATCTGTAATATTCTGTCTAGTTTGTTAATAATTTACTAAATTTAAAAGCACTTCCCCTGACCTTCAAGTAGAGCTTATGGTACAAGTGCTTGTCAATCTTTTGGAGCTCCCTGTACAAAACCTTTCCTGGAAGCCTTGCTTCTTTTGTCCCCTTCCTCTTCCCGGTTCCCATTTCCTGAATGCCTCCCATTTCTTTTTGCTTAATGGGCTTTTTCACTATCAATCCATCCTTTACTGGCTTTCCTATGTCATCCTAATTTTTATTTTTATTTTTTTAAGATAATCAAGGTGTTTGGATTAATTTATATGCACATTAACTAATCTTTAAGGTTTATTTAACAATCTATAAACCCAAAAGACCAAGTATGTTATAACTGATAGGTGACTTCAAAGAACTCAATGAAATGAATAAACTATCTTGATCGGTAGATTAACTTCTTAAGGTTATTGCAAGTTTTTATTTGTCATTGGATTCAATAGGCAATAGTAATGTTTCATTGTATTCAATATTATTTATTTAAATTAGTTACTGAAGTTTAATTTTTTTCTAAAGTGTAAATGTTATTAATAATAAAAATTTTAATCATATAATAGAGTGATTCTAAATAGCCCCCCCACCTATTTTCTATGAAGCCCCCAACGAACAACGTTAGTTATGTTTTTACCATATTACCGAGTTTTTGTACACTATTAACGTAGTGTTAAAAAAATCGTTCCTCGGAAAATATTATTAAGATTTTAGTCCTGGTACTGTCACAATTCCCCAGAATTATTTTGTTGATGCAACATGGTAGAGTACTATGATGATCATTTCTAGTTCAATAATACTTTACTTACAAAAAAATCTTACAAAGATTTCCATACAAAGTAAGGTGGTAAAAAATGAATGAAAGAGTGAATTTAATGAATTTTGTTTCACTCTTCCATTCATTTTTTGCCACATCACTTTGTATGTAAATTTTTATAAAATTTCTTTATAAGTGTAGTATTACTCTTTCTAATTATAGAGAAGTCTCAGTAAATATAGCGTTCCCCTCGAATGATGACAACTGACAAGTATTCAATTTTTATTTTTTATATATGATCGGATTATCCAGACATTGATTCAAGTTTAGCATACCATCCAAGAAGGGTTGGAGAAAAATGGCTTCAACCTATAACACCGAAGACGTAAAGAAAGAATCATCAAGACATTATTTCAATTTCAAAGGGAGAAAAAGGTATATATTTTATTTTCTAGCAATAGCGTTAAGTACTCGAGATTAATATACGAGAGAGAGAGAGAGATTTGGTATTAATTTATTGAAGGGTTCACAGATATTGCAGAATGCCATAGAATTACACTCATTGCAACCATGTTTACTTCTGAGAAGTTGGCATTGCAAGTGAAACTCCACTGCCACCAGGTAAATCCTTCCATTGTTGAGTTATTGTTTTGATTTGGGTGTAGAAGTTAACTCCAGCCTTGCCTGCAGTATAAAAACTCGCGAGTTATAAGATTCACCCTATTTCGCCACCTTCAAGCAAGTAGGTGAAATGGAAGTAGCAAAAAACAAAAAAAATAAAATAAAAATTTAGTAGAGACGGGGAAGACAGGAGCAAAAATATTCCTAGGAAAATCTTACCATAAAAATTAAGATCGCCTGCAAAAGATGCCTTGGAGCCCGTAAATGAGAAAAAGGGCAAGGGAACTGGTATTGGCACATTGATGCCAACCTGTATCAGAGCAAACTTGTTAGGAATTTCATATAAAACTCCAAGCAAAATGAACTCACTTTGGTTGAACCCAATGTTTTAAAACCCAACCCGGGGTGAAACCCGGCAAACCGGTGTTATCACCCAGAAACCCTCCGACCAAAATTCCTCCCTTCTTCCTCCCGACCAAAACCCACTTCACCCCGCCCTCGTTAGCCTCACCAATTGCCAGAAAAATCCCATTGTTGCCGCGGCCAATTTTGTTCGATTTCCGATCGATTTACTCACCGGAAATCAACTCCATCACCACCATTGCATTCACCAGAACTTTATCTTCAAAAGGCCCAACATTCCAGCCGTCAATTGTTCACTGATCATCCTCCCAAATCCTAGGGTTTTGGGTGAATAGGAAAAGTATAAACCCGGCCCGTTGACGCTTCCGGGTCCCAATTGAACCGGCCAGGCCGGGTTTTAAAACATTGGTTGAACCTACTATTATGAGAATTTGAATATAACCAATGCACGCAGGCTATTCAACCGAAAATTAATATCTAATTTGGCAGTGAAACAAGTGCTTTCTTTCATCTTGCAATCTAGTTTCAATCAAAGAAAAAAGGGGGAGGGGACAAATATATGCTGGAAAAGTGATACCTACAACTTGCAGCTTTTAACTATAATTGTCCAATTTAAATGTAATTTCCGATAGGGTTGACTTTTACCTGCCCGGCCTCAATCTCAGTATGGAATTTCCTTGCAGCTATGCCAGATGATGTAAAAATAGAAGCTCCATTACCATATCTGTAAGAGAATTACAACTTGAATGCAATTTCAAAAGGGATAGTGTATTGTAATTGATTCTTCTAAAAAAAAGGGTAATAATAAAGGAGTTACTTGTTTTTGTTAACGATGTTTATGGCCTCTTCCAAGCTGTCAGCCTAAATGTTAAGAGGGATACAAAAACATATGTCAAGAACTACCATTACAAGTAAAGAGAAGCATAATAGGCAGAGAAAGAGAAAAGGAGCAATCAACAAACCCGCATGCAAAGAAGAACTGGGCCGAAGATTTCCTCCTGCAAAGCAGGATGTAAAGTATTGTTAAGTTTATGCCAATTTGAAACTCGCAATCCCTTCATCTACTAGGAATAATAAATTTTCCAATCTTAAGAGTACATAGCAAAGTATCATAGAAAGAAAACAAACATACCTTGTAACACTCCATGTCAGCTGTGACATCAGTTAAGATGGTGGGACCAATAAAATTCCCATGCTCGTATCCTGGAACCTGTTTGTCACCATAAAAAGCAAGCTGGTTTCATTCTAAAACTTAATGCTGTTGAGTAATGCAAATTACCCAATCAATGACAAAATAGACCACTTGGAGAGAAATCGAAAGACAAGTTTGCTATTAGCTTTCAGTTCCAGTGTGTTTGTTTCATTGATCAAAGCAGGGCAGGGAGGGTGGTGGCTTATATTTATTTTCTTTCATTTCTTTTAATTCAGTTATTCTTCCATATGTCAAAAATGACAATTTTTTGATGAAGACAGAGTGATCAACAAAAGTTATCACCTTTGGAACTTAACCTCCCATTTAAGAGTAGGTGTATTGTAAAAGCCATGGATGGGATTTCAGTCATCATGAAGTTGTCAAACTAATACTTTTTAATAAGATAAGATATTAATTTGTTGAAATAATACTTCGATAAGATGTTATTCTAATATTCTCATAAATGATTTATATTACCACTTCAGCAAAAAGCTTCAGCTTAAACTTATAAATAAAGTTGCAACAATAGTGTCTAAGCTCTAAGACACCCCTTCAAGCTCAAGGCACATACATTGAACACAATCTCATCCAAATTACAACACAAAACACTAGATAAACTTATTATAACTTTAACCGATGCAATGTGGGGTTGAACACAAGACCACTTGGACAACTTTAATTTTATACCATTTGATCTTTCTAGCTTTATATATTTATTACTAAATCAGAATTGACTTTCTTGTAATTTCTAATCATTTAATATTTCTCAGTACATGTCTCATGCTTCTTGCATAACATTTGATTGACAACTTTGAACATAAATGGATATGAGAAAATCATTGATAGTACATTAACATGATCTGGCATAAAGAAGCAAAAAATAATCAATAAGTTTAAAATACCACTATATTCCTCCCATCAAGCAGTAGTCTGGCACCACTTTCAACACCACTTTGAATTAATCGGCATATTCGTTCCTTCGCCTGTCAGTAAGAGAAGCATTCCCAAGAAAAACTTAGCAATGAAACTTCTCAGGATCACTTCGGAACGTAAATCTTTGACTATCAAAAGATTGTTATTTGGACAACATAAAACAGCAAGATCAGCAGTTTTTGTTATAATGCATACTGAAGTCTTGGAAGTGAGATTGCGAAAACTGATAGAGCTAGTACTGAAGAGATGGAAATTCCTGAATTTTACATTACACTAACCTGTTTGCTAATAACTGGACCAAGGTCGGCATCAGGTTCTGTTCCAGCATTTACTTTAAGAGCTTTTGCACGCTCCACTAGTTTGTCCTCCCTGGCAATTTCCAAGAAAATCTTGTGTTAAATGAACAATTCAAAACATTTGAGTATCCAATACCAGGGATAATCTTCATAGCATGCAAATGCTGAGAAACAAGTCAGCAAAAGGATATAAAACACCATTGTACTTCACAAAACCCTTGAAATTAGATGAAGCTGGAACATGCAATACAATGATTTTGAGTCTCCAACAAAAACTACAGTGCTGAGTGCCATGCATCTTTGTCCAGCAGCACCAAAGCCAGCAGCAACCAAAGCATTTAAAGTAGCATCTATGCTTGCATCAGGAAGGACAATTCCATGATTTTTGGCCCCCATGTTGGACTAGCACGATAGTTAATCAAGTACTCAATTAATGTCAACCCCAAATTACATGATTAAAAAAATCATATTGTGCCCATAAAAGAATGATCACTGTTACCAAAATAAAGAAAATGCAGTTACCTGAACACGTTTCCCTGCGGCTGATCCTCTTGCATATATGTGCATTCCAGCCTTCACAGATAATGACAAGACATCAAGAAAAAAAACTAAAAAAACTACAATTATTACATATACGAGAAAACAAAAGAACAAGAAGAAAACAAAGACAAACTAATTGACGATACTTAAATCAAATGCTGATAAAAAAAGGACAAAAGAAGACTGTAGCCCACAGTATTATGACTACATAAACACTGCTTTCTTACCCTGATATAACTAAATACCACACATACAATTCCCTCTAAACTGCTAAAAGATTTTGAAGCAAAAAAGCTACTCAAATAGTTGTTGCCTCTACCACCCATTCAACCAAATCATATCCTTAAAACCCCTTCTCCTTCTGATCCTAAATAGATCATGAAGTGCAGTCACATGTCTGTAATACCACAATTGGATGGACCCAAGTCACTGCCAAAGTCAAGAATCAAAAACTCCCAAGAAGAAATTGGCATCAGCCAGAAAGACTCAAATTTAGAGTCTAAGAAACTTAATAATGGACAAAAGAGAGAGTTGAAAAGAAAATAACAACACATAATAGGCTGATAAATAATCAACTTAACATCAAGCCCTAGACAAAGAAAGAAGCCTCAGCAATTGCATACAGATATACTTAAAACTATATTTATATGTTCATACACAGAGATGAGCATAACCAATTTCAGTTAATGTTATTGTCTTTTGCTTGTCAGAGTCAAGTACAGAAGCATCATATTGGAATTGATTTCAAGAAGCTGAGTTTCCTAAATTAGCTTACAGTATTTGAACCGACAAAAGATATAGCTCTGATATCTTCATCATCGCAAATTGCATTGACAATATCCTGAGACAAAGAAATAAATTAAGAAAACCAATTAAATTAGAGATACAACATTAGCAACATCTATTCATAGGAGATCATAACTTCAGGTCTTCATACAATTGTGAAATATAAAATCATTTTTCACTGGACATATGATATTGACTTGTAGTATTGAAACGTCCAACAGTTAAAAGTGAAGATAACAAAATACATAATAGCATATTGTTTTCAATATGAACATACATTGGTTCCATGAACAATATTCAAAACACCATTCGGCAAACCAGCCTCCATTGCTAACTCTGCAAGCATTATAGAAGCCCCTGCAAGGACACCCAAGAAAACTCTGAAGTAAATGCACAAAATTTGAAGTGAAGCGAGGAAAACTGGACATAGATCAATATGTAACAGAAACTTTGCAATATAGAAAATTGAGAAAACGAATGGCATGAATCATAAAATACCAGCTATTAAAAATTAATTAATTCATAAGATATGAACAGGAAAATTTGATCCAAAATTTGATCTTGTGACACCACACATATTAATAGTTGAGATAAAGCTCACTTTACAAAGTTAAAGCTACTCGAGTTTCCAAAGAATTTAAAATGGGTATTACTATAGAGTCAACCAGATCATATTAAACAGACCTTCATGTGAAAAGCAAAGATAATCTGCCAAGCAGAATTTATGCATAAGAATGGTTTATCAAACTAATGGCCAGAAAGCATAACTGAAATTTCCATAACTACTAGTACCAGAGTGATTTGTTGTCCATTCTCCCAGAAAATGGAAACCATAGATATTGCCTGAGTAAATGTCTCCTGCATGCATAGTTATGTGCTTTCCAAGCCTATAATCATACATATGAGTGCCTATGTACATGAAGTTATCAGTGCCAAAAATGAAAATGGTTTAGATACAGCTGAGGCTGGCCTAGACATAGATTTTAGCAACCAATATGAGCAAGTCAGCCCATACTTTTCTCAAAGCTGGACTTTCAATCAATGAAGGATTTATTTCCAATAACGATTTGATCTCTTTATTGACAGTCCTAGGGTCTAAACAGGAAAATGACCTCTCAAGATTACCCTTCAACACTCAGGATTTGTGTTGAGAGTGAGACAGAAGAAACAAAGGCATAATTAGACAGTAGACAAAAATTAAACAACAATATTGTAACCACTGCACCCAAGAGCTTAAGATGATAGATAGGATCTAACAACACTATTAAAGCTCTAAAATACCCAGTCACATGTAAGGCACTTGGATGAAACACAGCAAACCACAGCCATAAACATAAAATAAACAGAAACACAACTTCTTGTAAATTTAACTAATATAAATGGTGATTCTAACATGTGGCCACTTGGTCAGCTTGGATCTGAAACTATATTAATTAAGCACTTTACCCGAAAGCTTAATCTGATAGGTAAGGTCCAAAACTAGTATTTACACCCTAATACGTAGAACCAGGGATATTAATTGAAATGCAACAGTTCTGTTTGGTGCTTTGTGAAGAATCCAAAATAAATATATTATGATCTCTGCTTCAGCAAAAAACATCATAATAATAATAATAATTAAAAAAAAAAAAAAAAAAAGCAAAAAAGAATAACAACAATTTGTTTGTCTAATTACTAATTGCCCTTTTTAAAACCCAAAGAACAAAAATCCAGGAACTACATTATTTGCTTTCCAACAAAATACAAATTGGTGATTGACAACATTTACAAAGTGCATCTGACTTTGCACAATTCTGGATCGATGAAGAGTTTACCAGATATAATATGATAACGCCAAAAATTAGGTTTCAAAAACTTCTTTGGTAAATGAAGCAATTGACAAAACTATGGCCAATCCCTTCGATTCCTAATCATTGATGCTTTGCACGTTCACGCATATTGTAGTCCATTAGATGCCAGCAACATCATTCACAGCTAAAGTCCAAACAAGGATTTTGCTATGATCTAGGTTATATAATATTCAGCACTACTGTAAAGCAGATAAGCTAAAGGAACTTTATACACCACAATACTAAGAAAACAGATTTACCTGGATCCTTTTCCGATGGCTTTAAGACAAAGGTATTACCACATGCAACAGCCACTGGAAACATCTGGAGCAAAGTAATAAATCAAACTTCTGTAAAAGGAATTCTTCTTTTCAAGAAATGAATAGTTGAAAGCTACAAAAACCCATAATGCCTTAAACTTGTGAAAAAGGAAGTGATCATAAGAAAAACCTAAAAGCCAATCTAACTAACTCTTTCTACTCATCCTAATAATGAGTTTTAAAAGTAATTCTTTCAACCCCTTGTCTGATAACTGTAAATACATACAAAAGCATTCTAATATCTGGTCAGGTCTGCCTGTACAGCAAAACAATTGTTGAATGAGAAGAGAAGAGCAAACAAATAAAGGAAAACTATGGAATGGGCTTACCCACAAGGGAATCATTGCTGGGAAGTTGAAGGGACAAATACCAGCACAAACTCCGAGAGGCTCTCTAATGCTATAAGTATCAATTCCATTTGATACATTGGGGACATACTCCCCCATCTGCAGAGTTGCCATTCCACATGCATGTTCCACCACCTCTAATTGAAAATAATAAAAATAACAATAAGAGACCTACATATAAATAATGAGCTTGAACATCGTCATACTATGAAACCTAGTAAGAGAACAACATATAGACAATAGAAACTCACCGAGGCCACGAAAAACGTCTCCGTGGGCATCCTTCAATGTCTTTCCCTGTTCAGTTGTAATATTTATGGCCAGCTTATCCTAAAATAAGATGGCAGTAAATTCCATTACTCACGGTTCTTTTTTAAAAGAATAAAAAATGATATACAAATAGGAAACTCAAACTTATGACAAGCATACAATGTCTCTCCGAATAAGCTCTTGGAGCTTAAACATGATACGCTGACGGGTTGTTATTGGTGTGTTACGCCATGATGGAAAAGCTTGCTTTGCTGCAGAAACTGCAGCTTTAAACTCTTCATTTGTAGTTAAAGGAACTTGTGAAACAACTTCTTGTGTTGCCTATAGGCAAATCATAAATCCATTAGAACCTATAAAACACAATCTTCTTGCTACACAAGCTTAGAAATGAAATTGAAAAAAAAAAATAAAAAAATTATAGTAATTCATATACTTACAGGGTTTATAACGTCTATGGACGTAGATGATCGCGAATCAACAAAAGCACCACCAATTAGATTTGGAACCCTCTGATACAAAATAAACACAACAATGAGATGATCGAAAATGTAAGAAGCACCAATCATAAGGCTCTTTTTGGAAGCATGAAATTAGACTTGTTTTGAAGTTTTGTTTTGGTAAGACTCCAAAATCCTTAAACACTATGAATCACATTCATTCCACTGATATATAAAGCAATTAGAAATCAGTGTTGATGGAGTTAAATTCAAATATAGCATTTTAAAAATATTGATTTTCAATCATCTTACTCTTTCACACACTTTTTAAAAAAGAAAACGCAAGATAAACCACCTCAACAACAATTCACAATGAACCAAACAGAATCATTGAAAGTCCATTTAATTAGATAACATCATAAATACATACAAGCAACCAAGAATTCATACAAATTTCTGGAGAAAAATCGTAAATTCCTGGTAAAATATTATCCGGAGTTACCAGAGGGCTAGGCTGCTTTGAAGACGGCTCAGCTGCTGTAGAAAACTTAGCAAAAATCTGAGGCCTCACAGCCTTCAAATTCCTCGCTTCAAAATGAGAAAGACTAAACAAAATCAAAATAAGAAGAATAAAAGAACATAAATGGAGAAAAGAAGATTAAATCAAAAGATACCTCGTTGAATAGAAGAGAATCGCATCAACATCTTGGGAGGTTTTGTTGTAATTTTTGAAAAATGAAGTGATTTTGGTGTTGATTCTGAGAGTCTATCAACTGCTATGTCGCTGAGTGTTTAGTATTAATTAGTGATTAAGTACGTGATTAAGTTGATTAGTATTAATTAGGCCGAACGAAGCGGACAAGTTGATACCAAAAGATTTTGAAACCAAAAATAGTCAGTGATTTTCGTTTGATAACCTAGGTTTACTAATTTGACTAAATTAGATGACATTTTCGCGCTACACGGGTTTATTTATTATATTATTTTATTTTATTATAGAATTTTTATATTTTAAACAATTGTAAATTATTATTGTTTTACAAAAAAAAAAGTCAAATATTGATTATAATAGAATATTTTGTTATTGTTTTTTTTTTAATCGGGTTTTTATGTTTAAAGATTGCTGAAAATCATTATATGATTGCCGTTTATGATGTCGTTAATTGGTCTTCGTGTTTACTGTTTATTGGTGTTGATAAAATAAGGATGATTTACATACATTCAATTAATGTCTGCAGTACAGATCTTTCACATTCCTCTTTTAATTTGATAAAATGCAAGTGATAGAAGATTGAAATGGTTAGTTTGTAATTCAGCAGGAATTGAACACTATATACTTTGATTTATGCATTTATGTTCTACGAAGAAAAGTTATATGTAAATAAAAAGAATAGTTACCTTGATTTTTTAAGTACATTATATCGAATATTGTTGGTCTTCATATTGATCTTTAATAATTTATAACAGAAAAAAAATAATTAAGAACAATAAATATTAATACAGAATTCTCGGAAAAATAAATATAACAGTAGTATTATGTGCTTCTCTTTCTCTTCAATTTTTAAATATTCAATTTTTCGTATGTCTCAAATACTACGTTCGTAATATCTTCATCACCATTATCCATCATCAGGTTTTATACCTGGGAAAAAAATTCAAAAAGGATTATAGCAATAAAATAGTAAACAATTTCCGAGCCAACCAAAGAAATATAGACAAACTAATACAATAACTTTGACACCACGTAATTTTAAGCAATGTGAACAAATATTATGATGCTGGAGAAATTATTTAACTATATAAATTCAACATAAACACCTCTATTTGTTGTGATAAACCGCGCAAAAAATCAGTACATAATAGACATATACATAGTTTTAATTTAATGAATCCTGCTTTTAATACAAAGTACCTGTTCGAATTCATAAATGGTAATAAATATGTCACTTCACATTCATATATATCAAGTAAATATTAACATTAGCATTGAAATTAAAATTAAAATACTTGGTACAATTCAGATAAATCATGTAACAAAATGTTAATATATCAACATATATATATGATTCAAAGTAATGAGTTATTTAACTAATACAACGTATCTTTTCACATTCATAAAATTCAAAATAATACCTTATCAATCCATTAATATTCACATTCATTCATGAATATTAATTAATATTAATATTTAACTAATACAACGTATCTTTTCACATTCATGAAATTTAAAATAATACATTATCAATCCATTAATATTCACATTCATTCATGAATATTAATTAATAATTCAATTAATTATTATTAATGTTAATATATCTTTACCTCTTCACATTCAATTAAACAAAAATAATGAATGAAACTAAATTCATCAAACAAAACATATAACCATACATATTAATTATTATTATTAATTAATTTTAATATTAATATATCTGTACCCCTTCACATTTAGTTAATTATTACTAATATTAATATATCTTTACCCCTGGCCTTCACATTCAATTAAACAAAAACAATGAATTAAACTAAATTCATCGAACAAAGCGTATAATCATAAAACTAAATTTTAATTATAAAACATATAATCATAGAACATTTAATGTGAATGTGAAGTGTATTTATCTAATTAAACACATCCAACAAATATTGAATGTATCTTGTTATATAGATATCTGATATTAATAATACCTAATAGTTTAAACGAATAACATGCAGACACTTGTAGCAATTATAGAGCTTCTAAGATCCTAGGTGGCAATCAAATATCAAGTGCTTCAGAATTATATAGATGTAAACAATGAAGCAGACTAAATTCATCAAACCAAACATGTAATCATGCATATTAATTATTATTATTAATTAATTTTAATATTAATATATCTATACCCCTTCACATTCAGTTAATTATTACTAATATTAGTGCATCTTTACCCCTTCTTCCTTGCTTTCTTGTCCACCCAACTAATTTACTTTGGAAAATCAATCTAAAATTGCCTCATTTTCCCAAGTTGACCCTCAGTGAATTGCAGATTCATTTGTATTCCTCTCATGTTTGAATTAAAAAACAGAAAAATTTATGACCGTTAAATTGTGAGCACAAAAATATGCATTTAATAGTTTGTTATGTCATGATTTAATCAATACAATTAAATTATTATTTTGAATGGTTACTCATGGTAACTGAAAGGTTGAAGTTGAAAGGATTATAATATAAACAGTTCAAAGTGTTTATGGGGTGCAATTTGTTAGGTTATTTTTGTTTGAAATTAATTCCATTATTGCTATAATTAGTCAATATAGTTGTCCATTTTATAGTACAATTTCTGGTTATTATATTGTTTAGTATATACATTTAATATTGTATGATAGTATCAAAGTGTTTATGGGGATAGAGTTTGTTATACTATTGTTATTTACAAGCTTTCGATTATTTACTTGTTTTGTATGCATCGTATAATATCTCTGTTCACTGGGTTTCTTAGACTTTTTAGTTTCTAAAAGTTGATGTTGAAAGCATAATGATACTAATAGTTCAAAGTGTTATGGAGTGGAGTCTGTTACGTCATTTTTTATTTATAGGTTTCTAAGTATTTACTTGTCTTCTAATTACAATATAATATTTCTATTGATAGGGTTTCTTAGGGTCCTTAGAAATAAAGCAACGATGGCTAGATTCACCCAATGTGATTGCACGATTAGAAAAAAATCAGAGGATTCTAGAACTTGAGAAGAAAAAGTGTACTAGGGACATAATGTTGTTACAAAAAAGAATCAAAGAAACTGTAAATGAATTAAAAGACAAACAAGAGATTGTAAAAGTCGTTGAAAAATCTTGTGCAAGAGTCGAGGAACAGCTTGATGTCCTTAAGAAACAGGAAAAAGAATTACTAGATGAAAACGCAGACTTACAACCTGCTCTTGCAAAAACAGAAAGACTGAGAGATCAAGCTACTGACATTGTGATAACGTGTTTATCAAAACCCGAAAAGCTAGTGTCTACATGTTATTGGTTTAGGCTTTAATTGTTGCAAGTGTTTGCATGTTATTGGTTTATACTATTTTGTATTTTTACTAACTGATATATTCAATGTTTTGTAGATGTTAACTGTTTTATTATTATTAAATTAGATCAAGAGAAACTCTTCACATTCATGATAAATGTTTAATGATTATACGTTATCTTTCATTGTTTCTGTCTAATTGAATGTGGAGGGGTACAGAACGTGAAAGGGTAGATATATATAGATAATATTTGTTATAATTAATATGCATGAATAAATGTAAGCATTATATTGATAAGGTGTATTGTTGAATTTTGTGAATTTGATGAGATGCGTTGTATCACTTAAAGGATTCGTTGCTTTGAATCCTATATATATGTGGATATATTAACAATTTGTTATATGATTTATCTAAAAATAGAGAGGTAGTCAACTTTTAATTGTGCTGAAGCATTTAAATCGAGTTTCCCAGAAGCCTGTGCATATTTTTTAGAAGAAGCCATGCTGGAAGACAGTATCTCTGTTGATGTCAATAATCTTTGTAACATTAACTTATATAAAGTTCGAAGGAAAAACTTGTTAATTGCTTTGTATTTTTGAAACTGTTTGTAAATATTTATGTTGCACTAACAATTGAAATTTTGTAATCTACCAAAAAACATGTTGCTAAAAATAGATACGAATATCTACTTTGTGTTAGTTAGTAAAAAATATTACATGATAATATTTAAAAACACAAGAAAAAGAAGAAAAGAACAACAATTTTCTCAAAATCTCAATTTTTTCCTTCTAGAGCTTTGATATCTCTTACCAACAGCTGAAGGTTTACCAATAATATTTTCTGCCTGTTCACTGTATTCTAGCTCTTGGTGTTTTATTCCTTCACCCTTTTCTTTACTTATGTTTGAGGTAACTGAATTAGAAGATTGCATTGTACTGCATTGTTCTTGTGCTTGTAATTTTCGTATAAACTATTAATAGCATGTTAATGTCAAGTAACTATTGCTATCATTTGAATTTTTAAAAATGTGTTACTTAAAATAAAAAATAAAAGATACTGACCTCTTCCAATCGCTGTAGCTTGTAATCATTTTCTAGTTCATCATTGACTAGAAAATTTTTTAATATAGTATAAGTCTCATATCCTTGTTTCAAATCAGTTTCTGACAACTTAATTTTGAAAACAAAAGTCTTTCCACAAAAAGCATTTGCAACATCTAGAATTCTTTCATGATTGTTTTCTTGGATTTTCAATAACTGGAAACATGACAATCCAACCAATTTCTAGCATACTGAATCAAACATTATAAAAGCCACTTCAACAGTGCCATCTGTGACTACAATATCAACTTTATGCCTATTATAACAAACATTATTCATTAACAAATATCAAATGTTAACGTTATAATGCATTGTCTTACAACAATTATTTAATTTTCAATAAAAAATTGACTCACCTCATTTATGGAAATTTTATCTCCTTGTTGCATTTAACACAGTAGAAATTGCTATTGTTCATATCAGGAATTTTTTTCTGACAAACACTGCAAGATAAGTAACACCAACCAAATCTACCATTGACCCCAATTATTTTTGCCTTTATTGTATATTCTGTAATCCGATCCCAGTTATACCACATAAGACTGGTAAGATATTTCATAGATACTCTATTTTGAAACATCTCCTCCTCAACCGATATCTCATTTAGCTTTCTCTTTTGCAATTTAACAACTGGAATACTTTCATTACTGCAAATCATACAGCAAATGAGACATAAATTGTATAATTATTTCTTAAAATATTTGCAGAAAAGGCTGCTAAAACACTGCAAAAGATGGACCTCGTCAATTTCCAGATTGATATAGATTGTTGATCCCGAAGTACTATTAAGATATATCTTACCTGTACATTTAAAATCACGAATTATCAAACCATAAATTTCTATCCAATATCAAAAGCCTAAAATACCTTAAAACTCTTTAACATTTGTTGATGTGATAATTATGACAACTGATTTGTCCATCTCCCATTAGCAAGCTCTCATCAATTTTTTTAGAAATTTCTTCCCATAATGAAACTCTAAATGTCTCCCTGAAAATCACATCGATGTAAGATAATCAAATTGTACCACATTATTACGATATTCAGAAAAGAACTTATTGTTCAATCTGCAAAATTATATCTCCTTTATAACTGTTTGTTGATATGATTTTTTTGATCTTACCTTACTCCATTCAAAATACCTATGACATCTATAAACTATTTACTATATTTAGAATTACTATAGATAATATGGACGTATAACATGAATAGTAATAAAAGGTTTACCTAATAACAAAGATGTGTCATTTTTTCTATTTTGCAAATCATTGATATCAACAAATTGAAATTTAAACTCTGGAATAGCAACTGTTACTTCCTTGATCTCCTCGATGGAAGTATTCATGAGAAATTGTAAACAATAAGCACCTTCAACAGGCTTGTAAGTAGCAACACATGGTATGACCTTCACATTTTTAATTAGATATATATGGCCTTCACGAATTTGGTTCTTAAATTTTACAACTCTATTTTTTGGTATAGCCCCCCGCATCACATCATGCTGTAAAATAATTACAAATAAAAAAGGTTAACGAACTTACATCAATGTTGCTTAAATTTTACAACTCTATTTTTGGTATAGCCCCCGCATCACATCATGCTGTAAAATAATTACAAATAAAAAAGGTTAACGAACTTACACAATTTCAATGTTGGTAAAATTATATAATTTAACAAAAATATATAATACCTCTTCACCAATAAGAATCATATCAAGACTAATCAACTTGTTGTCCCTTTTGAAATTAAAACATTCCCACAATCTAGAAACCCTGACAATCAATATCCAATCATCTCGCAATTGATTAATATATTTAAAACAAAATATTTGAAACTGTCATAACTATCTTGCAAAGATATTAATCCAAAGACGTGTGATATTTCAAATTGTATTTTGTTATGTTTATATAGGAATAACAAAATGTGAAAAGGCAGAATAACAAGAGACTGTTTCTCGTAAATAGTTACATTTATTGAACATATTTAGTGTATAGTTTCCACGAAATTGATGTGACAACTGAAGGGTTGATGAATATTATCATGTTCATATTAAATGTATGTACATATGTAGAATATCAATAGTTAAGAGATTGTGATAAATAGTTAGATTTAGTGAATATATTTAAAATATTAGGAACAACAAAATGCAAAAAGGCAGAATAGCAAGAGACTGTTTCTCGTAAATAGTTACATTTATTGAACATATTTAGTGCATAGTTTCCACTAAATTGTTGTGATAACTGAAGGGTTGATGAATATTATCATGTTCAGATTAAATGTGCATATGTAGAATATGAATAGTTAAGAGATTGTGATAAATAGTTACATTTAGTGAATATCTTTAAAATATTATTTTGAGAAATTATTTCTGGTAATTGAAACCATGACTATTATAGCAAGCCCAATAAACAACAAACACGTGGACCAATTAACAATATCCTACATGGCGATCATATATCAATCCTACGTGGCATCAGAAGAAGCAGTCTGCTTCAGCATTATATTAATATATAGATATCTCAATATATAAAAATTTTATAAAATAACAATAATACCCCCGCCACTTACATTCAGTTAGGCCACCTTGCCAAGATCTGGCCGAAAAATTGTGTTACGATATAGACCCATTAGATCTATGTCGTAACGCATAGATCTGACATTTTCCGCCCCGGTAAGATCCATGGTTGATATGGCCAGAAAAGGCCCCGGAGATCGCGCCGTCGAGGTCGACGCAGGGATAATTTTGTTACGACACAGACCGATCTGGCAATTTTCGGCGAGATTCATGGAGGATCTGGCCTAAAAAGGTCAGATCTATGGCCAAATCTGGCCGTCGAGGCCGGAAAGACCAGACACGTTACGACACATATCC
Organism: Pistacia integerrima; assembly: GCA_026225825.1. Taxonomy (NCBI): domain Eukaryota; kingdom Viridiplantae; phylum Streptophyta; class Magnoliopsida; order Sapindales; family Anacardiaceae; genus Pistacia; species Pistacia integerrima. The sequence continues at coordinate 26,490,972 of CM047737.1, forward strand.
GATGGGTCTGTGTCGTAACGCAATTTTTCGGCGGTGGTGCCAGAATCTGGCATTGCAGGTGGCGGGGGTGTTTTTGTTATTTTATAAAAATTTTATATATTGGGGTATTTAGTCAAATTAGCAAATTTAGGGGGTTTTTTAGAAATTTTTAAATTTATAAAAAGCTAAAATATCAAATTTTCAAGGGCATTATAGTCTTTTCACTATTATCAAATAAAAATCACTAATAGAACATGACGAAAGGATACTTATTTTTTATTTCAAAACCTTTTTAGGTACCAACTTTTTTTTTTTTGACAAACTTTAGGTATGTGTAAGTGCTCGGCCGTATTAATTATTACCCAAACAAAATTTAGGATTAGGCTGATTTTTACGCCATGAGTGATTTCTTCAATGGTATATATTTCATTAATTAATTAATAAAAAGACAATTTTAACCTTAGCTAATAAACTGGAGTTAGACAGATACAGATGCAATGACGATTTTTCAAAATCGAGGGTATTCTTTGATTAAATGTGTAAAAGGTAGCATATAAATGGATTAATTATAAGGGTGGTTAATGAATAATGATGTGATATTGAAATTAAATAAATATAAAATAATAAAGGACTCCCGTCTCTCATAATAGAGTAAGTAAATGGATCCGTGGATGTCATGTAAATAAATAAATAATTAAAAATGTAAATAAAAAATATATAAAAACAAAGGATGAAGTTTGGTCCATGCTTATTAAATCATGTATGGTATCTTGTATTAAAAACCTAATTTTTTGAATCGTGTATCGCGTATCGTATTATATCGTAAGATACATTTTTTTCAAAAAAATTAATAAAATAATCAAAATTTTCTAAAAATTAATATTATCCCCAAGATTAATTAAAGAATTTTGTGGTATAATTGGCTTTAAATAACGGTATTACATAATCAAAATTAATCATAAAATTCTAAGATCAATATTAATATTAATATCTATATCTCCATTTATATTATTATTCTCATATAAAATGGGCAATATGTATTCCTCTTCACTTTCTTCATGCAAAATGGATAAATTTAGACAGATTTTAGTGAATCGAGTTGGGTGACTCGGTTTCGAGCCGAATTTTTTTTGGACCTTTGACCCAAATTAATAAAGTCATATCGATTTATATCGATATTTTTACGGATACGTATTGTATCGTAGGATACATATTAATGTATCGAAAAATTTATGATACACTCTCATATACGTATCGTTGGCGACCTGTATCGAGTCATATCGTATGATACGTATTGGATATCGTAGGATACTAATAACCATGGTTTGTTTCATAAAGAAAATGGCAAAGTTGTAATAAAATATAGCAAACATGGTTTAAAGATAAGATGAATTCGTGTCATTACATCAAAGGGAAAATGAGAGCGGGAGTGAAAGGTTCAAAACCCACAAAAGACCAAGCCAGTTTGAACTCTAGATGCTCCACAAACGGCGCTACTCAAATGGCCTCCAAAACCTTTCTTCGTCGTTGTTCTTCTTCTTCTGAAACGTTTACGAAAACCAAACTCTCATCTTTATTTACAAATTCATGTAAGGTGACTACAAGTATACCACAAGGTTCAGTACATAATGTGGAAGAGGTAGCGAAGCTTGATAAATTCCTTCAAAAAGATTGTAAACAAGGTAATATCAATCTTGATGAAGCACGCTATTTCTTTTGTTTAATGATTGATATGCAACCCAAACCACCGATTTCATCATTCAACTGGTTGTTTGGAGCTCTTGCTAAGAAAAATTTTTATGAAGACGTTATTTTGCTGTACAAGCAAGCGGATTCGATGGGTTTGTTGCCAGATTTAATTACTTTGAATGTTTTGATTAATTGTTTTTGTAACGTGGGTCGAGTTTGTGATAGTTTTGTTGTTTTCGGGAGGCTTTTGAGGTGGGGTTTTAGCCCAAATGTTGTGACTTTGACTTCTTTGATTAAAGGTTTGTGTTTGGAGAATAGGGGTACGGAGGCTACGAGGTTGTTCAAGAAAATGGTTGTCTTTGGGGTTAGGCCTAACTTGATTACGTATGGCACTTTGATTAACGGGTTGTGTCGGACAGGGAACACGAGTGTTGCGCTTAGATTGCATGAAGAAATGGTTGCTGCTACTGGTGAACGGGGTTTTATTTGTAAGCCAGATATTGTTTGTTATAGTAGTATTATTGATGGTCTTTGTAAAGATGGGTTGGTAGACAGGGCAAAAGAATTGTTTATAGAAATGAAGAGTAGAGGAATTCAGCCAGATGTGGTTGTTTGTACCTCTTTAATTTACGGTTGGTGTTTTGTAGGAAATCTGGAGGAGGCTAAAGGCTTGTTTATTGAGATGGTGGATCAAGGTTTGCAGCCTAATTTACTGACTTATAATACAATGATAAGTGGGTTTTGCAAGGAGGGGAAGATAGAGGAAGCCAATTGGTTGTTGGAATTGATGATCCGAAGAGGTTTGCAACCAAACACAGTTAGTTATAATACTTTGATGGATGGTTATTGCTTGCTGCATAGATTTGATGATGCAAGGGAGCTGCTAATCTCTATGGAGAGTAAGGGTTGTAAGCCTGATGTTGTCAGTTATAATACTTTGATCAATGCCTATGGCAAGAATAGGAAGTTAGAGAATGCTATGAGTCTTTTCAAGGAAATGATTTCAGAGGGAATTAGACCAACAGTATATACATATAGTGGGTTGTTAACAAGTCTTTTTCTATCAAATAAGGTTGGAACTGCACAGAAACTATTTGATGAGATGAAACTTAATAATGTTGCTCCGGATTCATTTACATATGGTATTTTGATTGATGGGCTATGCAAGAATGGCTGTGTTCTGGAGGCAGCAAAATGGTTTCGTGCTTTGGAGTACTATGAGTTTAAAATTGATATTGAAATCTTCAACAGCCTCATTGATGGGTTGTGTAAAAATGGAATGATCGAAATTGCTTTGGAGTTGTTTCACAAGTTGCCTCAAAAAGGCCTAATGCCTACTGTTGTGACATATTCCATTTTAATCCATGGGTTTTGCAAAAAAGGGAAACTACAAAAGGCATATGATTGGTTACTAGATATGGAAAAAAAGGGTTGTGCTCCAGATGTTATTACATTGAATACTCTTATGCAAGGTTTCTTACAAAATAATGAGGCAGCTAAAGTGGTTGAACTTCTTCACAAAATGAAGGACAGAAATGTGATGCCAGATGATACCACATTTTCCATAGTCATAGATCTACTTGTAAAGCATGAAAATTATCGTGAATGTTTGGAGTTGCTTCCTTCATTTCCTCCACAAAAGTCAACTATAAATATTGCTGCACTTAACTATAAATATTCATAAGTTTATGCTACAAGTGATAGTATTTTCTCTTTCTATTTTCTATGTAGCATCCTTTGATCATAAGTCTTCACTTATTCAATCATTTATGTTATTTTGAAGGTTTTTTTTGGCTTATCTCAAGTTTTTGTTGCTCACCTGAATTCTGATTCCTCTAATTATTTAATCAATCTTTTGGAGCTCCCGGTACTTGAAAAGTGATTGCCTAAGCGTTCTCATTCTCCTCACCCACAAACCTTTGATGGAAGCCTTGCTTCTGTAGTCCCCTTCCTCTTCCCATATCCTGAATGCCTCCCTTTTCTCTTTGCTTGCTTTGTTCTTGATCTTGAGTGGATTGTGCTGGGCTTTTTCACTATCAATCCATCCTTTTCCAGCTTTCTTATGTCCATTCCTGCAATTGCAACTATTATGATGTTTATATAAAACAATTAAGATGTGATTGGCCTCATTAGGATCAAGCTACACTCTCCCCTTCCCACACTGGAGAAGACTTGCAGCTAGCCTTTTCTGAAGCTTTAAACACACCATTTTTAATTTTAATTTGTTTTGCAATATAAATTATTTCAATTTGAAACGCAAATATTCTACATTTATACCTCAATTTACTTGTTGCAAAAGTAAACTTTGCACCTTATTCTTTAATTTAAATTGTATTATGTTCTATTTTGAGCCTTTAATTGACTAAGATTAAATATGTACTATAGTATTAGGGTGTTTTTGGTTGGGGATAAGTGAGATTACTGAGGTAATATCATCTTATATTATTTTATTATCACGTTTGGTTGTCAAGTAATATACGATTCTAGTAATCTTTACTGTTGGTAATATAAGAGATAATCGAATTACTTTCATTTCTTTATATATTATAAGATTATTAAAGTAATCTTATTTTTATTACAATTATATCCTTTATTAATAAAATTTTAGGAGAATAATATCTTTGTTTTTAAATTAATTTATATGAATCTGACTTTTACTATTTCACCTTAATTAATTAACTTTTTGGACAAAATTATCCTTAAATTCAAAACAAATTGTAATCCACCCAAGCCACCACCTTTACCCATTTATCGTCGGTGGTTAGTTGCGTTGGAACGATCAAAAATGGCCACCGTGTGTCGATATGGCCATTTTCAGCCAAATCTTTGGTCGAAAATGGCCAAATTATAAGATGTGACCATCAACGACCAGATCTATCACGATTTGGCCATTTCCAGCTAGGTATCTAGTTAGAAATGGCCATATAGGTGCATAGAGGCCGTTTCCAGTTGTCCGTACGTTGTTAGATTGTTGCCTGTCAACGGCGATGGTTGCTGTCGATGGCCGGTAGTGGCTGGGTTGGTATGGGATTTTCTAAGCTTTTGTTATAGAGTTGTTTTTGCTAAGTTTTTAAATTTACGGGGGTATAAATAATATAATAATATTATTTAATTAGAGAACAATTCAGTAATTTAAATAATATACTTATCAATTTATTCTTCTCAACCAAACATATTAATATAACATATCTAACAATTTATTCTAACCAACCAAATATATTTTTCTAAACATTTCCATTAATCTTCAAGGTAATCTATTTTTCCATTAATATAATATTCCTAATAATACAACATTTCTTGAATAAAACGCACCCTTAATGTTACTTAATATGGAAAATCTAAAATATTGGATATCTACGCTTGGGATGCAAGTGAAACTTGTTTCTTTTTTTGGGGATAGTTTGATATTGAAAAAATAAACATATCGCCATAAACTTACACCTTATTATTAATATTATTGACTCAATATAATCAACTAAATTGAGTTCTTGATAGTGTTTCTTGTGACATTATAAACAACATAGTAAGGTTATGCACATTATCAACGTGAAGCGGAAATTGGAATGGAAACAAAATATGTTTATTTTTTCACTTGAAAGATGCCTAAATAATATGGCCCGTTTGTTTCATTATTTTAGATAGGATTTTTGATATTTTTAGAATTAGGTGAGAATAATGGGGTAGGATTTACAAATTAACAAAAACACCTCTTAAGGTTTGCTAATTTACTAAACACCCCAATATATAAATTTTTTGTAAAATGACAAAAACACCCCCACCCACAGTTGCTAGATTCCGGCCACCATCGCCGAAATTTAGCCTTACGGTGCACGACAGGTCGGATCTGGCCGTTCATGTGTCGATATGACATTTTTCAATCAGATCTACCACAAATCTAACTGGAAAATGCCAAATCTACGGCCAAATCTGGTTGATGGCCATATTTTGGCCATCATTGAAGACCAGCTACGACCAAAGATCTGGCCATCTTTGGCAGTGGATCTAGCCGAAAAATGATAGATCGGCACACTACCGGCTAGATCCAATCGATAGTGTGCCATTATACTAGATTTCGGCCACCTTCTGGCGGTGGTGGCTAGAATCTGACAAATGTGAGTGGGTGGGGTTATTTTTGTTAACTTTTAAACTTTTTTTCGAGGGTGTTTTGTTAAATTAATAAACTTAATAGATTTAAAATATAGTTGAAGAAAATATGATAGTATTTTGAGGATATGATTGGAAATAGGATATGAAATAATGAAATAATTTTCTTAACGATTTTTAACTTAAAAACAATTACTATCGGGTCAGGTCTATCATTCGATTATCCATGGCCCAACCCAAATTGTCATCCCTATTTTCAGCCCATTAGGGCTCGAATAAGATGTGTGAAAATGCTGAGTAGACAAATTAGACGACAAACTAATAATTTATATTTAGAGAAAAATCAGGTGTGAAAAAGACAGAAATGCCCCCACTAATCTCCACTCTATTTCATTAAAAAACATAACAAGTCATTTGCTCAACTCTCGTCTTACCATTTTCAAAACTCAGACGAAGATGGCTGATCAGAGTGAGAAACCAGAGGTAAACATGGTATTTATTTGTTTATTTAAATTTAATTCTCAATCACTTTATTTTTGCTGATGGATGATAATCTCCCATTTAAAAGATCTTCTTTTTTTTTTTTTTTTTTTTTTTTAACAATAGATGGTTGTAATTAGCAATACAGTATATAAAAACAAGTTCTTACACACAAATTCTATATTTTATTAAACCAGAAAACCCATTATATTCCTCTGTTGACATTTAGTATTCTAATACATATTGATTTAAATGAAATTCTCATTTGTAATAACTTAAAAGATAAATTGACGTAGCATTATTCTTTTTATTGAATTAATAACTTAAAAGAATGATGTATTTTTTATTCTTGGCTCCTCCACTAATTTGTTTATTAGAGTTGATAAATTGACGTAGCATAATTCTTTTTATTTTAACATTTTATTTTGATAATCAAATTCACGGTACAAAGGCAAACAAACGTTAAAAGTCTTTGGGTTTTGCAGTACAAAAGATTACAAATAATACTATACATACAATATTATGTGACAAGATGATTGAACGAAAGTTTAATTTTAATTTAAAATCAATTAATTATATTTTACTACATAATGTTGTATAAAAATATTGTATGTGAAGTATTACTCAAAGGCAAACAAATTAATTATTTTTGTACATGTTTTCATAAATTAGTTATTAAATTTAATTTTTTTTTCATGTATTTTTACATTCTTTTCAACATAAAGGTGTAAATGATATTAATAATAAAAAATTTAATCATATCAATAAAGAGTGATGCTAAATAGACCCCACCTATTTTCTATTAAGCCCCCATTTTCAATTTTTATTCCGATTAAAATGTTAATAAAAAATATATTAAAAATTAGCCTTTGATTTGATTTATTTTATATTTTCCTTTCAACAAAAATGATTAAAATATCCTATTAAAATA